>CM046040.1:26781340-26813840 GCA_025215565.1 Flaveria ramosissima | reverse complement strand
TCAACTGCAAGGTGCCAAATGGTTCTAGAGGATAGATCTTCGATCTGGCTACCATCAGCTGAAGGTTAAGGAGCAGGATATTCCTAAAACAGCTTTCCGCACGCGTTGTGGACACTACGAGTTTCTCGTTATGTCTTTTGGTTTGACCAACGCGCCAGCTGCTTTTATGGACTTGATGAATCGAGTGATTGTGTTTATTGATGATATCTTGATCTATTCGAGGAGCGAGAATGAGCATGCCGGTCATATTCGAGAGGTGTTGGAAACGTTAAGAAAGGAGAAGTTGTATGCTAAATTCTCCAAGTTCGCGTTCTGGTTGCGTGAGGTTCAGTTCTTGGGTCACGTGGTGAATCCTGAAGGTATTATGGTGGACCCGGCAAAAGTGGAGACGGTGATGCAATGGAAGTCTCCAAAGACGCCATTCGAGATTCGTAGTTTCTTGGGTTTGGCGGGCTATTATCGAAGGTTTATTCAAGACTTCTCTAAGATCGCTTCTACATTAACCAAGTTGACTTGTAAGGATGTAAATTTTGTATGGGGTTAAGCTCAAGAGAAGGCGTTTGAGGAGTTAAAGGAGAGATTGACTCAAGCTCCTGTTTTGTCATTACCTGATGGAAGTGAAGATCTAGTGGTTTATTCTGATGCTTCCTACTCAGGGTTGGGGTGTGTGTTAATGCAGAGAGGAAGGGTTATAGCCTATGCATCCCGACAGTTGAAGGTTCACGAGGTCAACTATCCTACTCATAACTTGAAGCTAGCAACCGTGGTCATTGCGTTAAAGATTTGGAGGCACTACCTGTACGGGACGAAATGCACCATATCACTAACCATAAGAGCTTGAAGTACTTCTTCGAGCAGAAAGATTTGAACATGGAGCAAAGGAGATGGTTAGAGCTCATAAAGGACTATGATTGCGAGATCCATTACCATCCGGGCAAAGCCAACGTAGTGGCGGATGCCCTTAGATGAAAAGAGAGACCCGAGCTGATTCGGGTGAAAGCTTACTAGTTGATCATGACCTCGGAGGTGATGAAGCAAGTTAAGGAGTATCAAGATGAGGCATTGAAAGAAGATCATCTAAACTCTGAAAGAATGAGAGGTCTGGTTGCAGAGTTGGGTGAGAACACACTCGGTGTTAGAACCCGATTCTGGCGGATGTGGATTCCTCGTTTTGGTGATCTACACGTGAAGATCATGGATGAAGCTCATAAAACTCGGTACTCTATTCATCCCGGTACTACGAAGATGTACCAAGACATGAAGAAAGACTATTGGTGGCCGGGTATGAAGCGTGATGCGATGGAGTATGTGAGTAAATGCCTTACTTGTTTACAAGTAAAGGCCGAGTACCAAATACCGTATGTGAAGATCCAACCGTTGGATTTACCGGAGTGGAAGTGGGAGCACATCACAATGGATTTTATTACGAAGCTGCTGCGTACCGCGCGAGGGTATGATGCTATATGGGTGATTGTTGGTCATTTAACAAAAAGTGCTCACTTCCTACCGATTCGCGAGACATATTCATCTGAGAGGTTGGCAGATCTGTTCATTAAAGAGATTGTAACTCGTCACGGTGTGCCGGTGTCTATTGTGTCTGATCGTGATACCCGGTTTACATCTAAATTTTGGAAGAAATTCCACGACGCAATGGGGACGAGGTTACATATTAGCACGGCTTATCATCCTCAGACGGATAGTCAATCAGAAAGGAATATTCAGACACTAGAGAATATGCTTCAGGCCTGCTCATTGTTTTGGAGGAAGTTGGGATGACCACTTACCGTTAGCCGAGTTCTCATATAACAACAGTTATCATGCCAGTATTGGTATGCCTTCTTATGAGATGCTATACGGCAGGAGATGTAGAACCCCTGTTTGTTGGGGTGATATTGGTCAGAAGGAGTTGGGGAGTATTGAGGTGATCGAGGCTACGATTGAGAAACTGGAAAGGGTCAAGGCCTTCATGAAGGCAGCCAAAGATAGACAGAAGTCGTATGCCGATAAACGACGTAGACGATTGAGTTTCTGGTGGTGATAGAGTTATGTTTAAAGTCTCACCTTGGAAGGGTATCATTCGGTTCAGAAAGCGGGGCAAGTTGAGCCTGAGATACATAGGGCCTTTTCGAATCATTGCTCGAGTAGGAGAGGTGGCCTATAGACTAGAATTACCATAGGAGTTAAGTGGAATTCACCCGACATTCCATGTATCTAATCTGAGAAAATGCCTAGCAGACGAGGGTATGATTGTTCCACTGGAGGATATCGAGGTAGATGAACGGCTCAATTATGTGGAGCAACCAGTGGCGATCATCGATTGTAAAGAGAAAAGGTTAAGGAATAAAGTGGTTTCTCTTATGCGTGTACAGTGGAAGCACAGAACGGATCGAAGTCTACGTGGGAGACTGAAGAAAAGATGAGACAACATTACCCACAATTGTTTGAGGAATAACAGGTTTCGGGGACGAAACCTCTATAAAGGGGGTGGACTTGTAACACCCGGTTATTTTTTTTAAAGTCAAAGAAGAAAGAAAAAGAAAGAAAAGAAATAAAGTCCAAGTTGAGGGACCAATTTTGTCAAAATGAACAAAAGTTTGAAAGGGTGGGTGTAAAGGGGGGCATGGCAGCCCACTCTCCCCCCATGCTCCCTTCCATTCGGTTCAGAGAGAGAGAGAAAGGGGAAAAGGGATGAACTTCAGGTTTTGAAGTATCAAGGTGCAAAAGTCGAAGTCAAGCGGGTTTGTGAGAAGCTCTACCTGAAGAGGCTGTTAATGTGAGTTCTATGACCTCTCTTTTACATGTTTTTGACCGATTTCGGAGCTGGAATGCATACATAAACTGATTTTGGTTGTGTTGGGTGTTGAACCCATTTGTGTGTGTTGTGTGTGTGGTGTGCGAATGGGTGGGGCTCGTGTTTGGGCTTGGTATGCTTGAATGATGTTATTGTGAAATCCGGTAAATTTTCCGTTACCAAACTCCGTTAGTTCCGTTAAGTCTTGCATACACGTGTCGTAAGCACACACTAGTTGTCGTTTAACGTTGGTGACCTAATAATAATTAATAATGTTAAATTAATGATAATCTAATTGACAATGTGATTATTGTGTTATGTTTATGTGTTTGCATGTTTTAAATGTTAATTAGGAAATTAATCGCGTAACGTGGAAACGTGCCTATTTATTCGTATGTCTTGTGTTTTTATAAAGATAAAATATATAATGATTATCATTAGTTATTATCTTTATATTATTAAGTTAAAAACATTTTACAAAGGGTTTAAAGCCTAGTTTTTATAAAATACCAAAACACAAGGGTTTAAATGGTAAATTATGTAAATTAACTTAAACAAAACAATTCCAAACCCTAGCCCTACACCTTTCGGCCGCAACCATCACTCCCACACCTCTCCCATTGCGAAATCAGCCTAGAACAAGCCTTCAAGCTTCGGTTTTGATCGATTACAAGGCATACAACACGTTGGGAATCATCAATTTCAAGTTAACACACGATTAGAGGTTAGATTTTACATGTTTTTGTGAGATTTTTCATATGGCCGAACCCTAATTCGATTTTATATTATCATGGGGTCGAAATTGATGTTAATGGATGATGTTAGTATGTTAGTTAGATTGAATACATGTTGTTTAACGTTGTTTATGCATGAATTGTATAGTATTAGTGGATTGATCATGAACTTTGATTTGAAGCAAACCCTAATTCGAAAATTGATAAGATTATGGATGAATTATGCTTGTTTGATGAATGTATGATGATTAGTAGGTTGTATGAATGCTAGGTTACATTGATCTTGCAAGAAATTGATGAATTGAAGTTGGTGTTCATAGGTTACTAATAATAGTAACTTTATTTTCATGATATGATGAATTGATGATGGATTGATGTTGTTGATGTGTTTAGGATGATGATTGGATGTTAGATTGTTGATATGAATGCTAGAAACCTTGTAATGGATGTTGTTGTTCATATCTTGCCAAAAGTGGAAACTTTTGTTCATGATGATTAGTAGATTATGATGATTAGGTATTGTTGATCATGTCTAGATGTTGTTATGAGCTTAAGATGGTATAATTGTGATGAATTCATGAATACATTGAGTGTTTGATAGATGTTGGAATATACTTTCCCAAAAGGGAAACTTTATTTGCACAAAGTTTGAAAGATGATAGTTTAAACATATTTGGGATATTAGGAGCATGTTAGTATGTTCATGGATGAATTCTAGTGTGTTGGAACATGTTAATTTAGTTGTATGAGATGTTTGGATAATCATGGGTGATGTTTGGTCTTTGATGATCATGTATGATATTGATGTTGGTTAGTAGCTAAGACATCATGTTTGGGACTGGAAATTGATTGTTGTGATGTATGTTGAATGCAATGAAAATGGTTAATGAATATGAATGTGATCATCATACACGCGTGCGAATCTAAGGCCCCTACTTAGTAGGATTGGCAGGGTTTAGGGTGTGAAGTCGTGAGTGGCTTCACATGGCATGTGGTGTGTGATTTGATCTTTGTGTGGCATGTTAATTATGTTATAACTAGTGGACATGTTAATGTTCTAGATTCGCATGACTTGTATGATACATGATTGTATGATGATCTAAGAGATACACCTGGATAATGTAGCATACATATGAACCATTTGAATGCTAAACATGTATGATATATGTGTATGATTGCTTGAATGGTTTACAACACATAAAGTCACCAACGGGTCAAACGGGTCAACTGAGTCAAATGTATTTATTTTCTGAAACCTTGAGTCTTTGGTTGTAGTCTACTTAGGGTTTCACATGTTCTCTGTTGCACGTACTCATATACTTATATGATCTAGGTAACCTCTAAAGGTTGTCTGTCCACTCTGTCTGTCAAGTAAAACTCTAAGTATCTATACGCATATCAGGTGAGTTCATGCCCCACTCTTTACTTAATCTCTTTTGGGGGAGATAGCATACCGGTAAACTACAAACGCTTTATATATATTTCAGTTGTGCATAATATTAATATAGTGCTGTTTATCATGGGAAAGTCCTCACACTTTCGAATTGTTAATATTGAATAGCGGGGAAACTTGGGTAGTACTACTGGGTCTGACGAGCCCCACCTGTGTGACTCGAGGTCAACCGGGTGAAATTTGTCCTATTGAACATTGTCACGACCTGTTGAGTCGTGACAGGAGGCAACAACGTAACACAGTCAGCTTCAATTGCAAAATCACTATGAATTAATATTTATTGTTAATGGACTAGCTATCTGTTACAATGCACTACTTTTATATCTCTATTATTAAACTGTTTATGTTTGAATATCAACTCTTGAAAACACCAACCATTGTGTTGACATTTTAGTATGCTATTCTCAGGTCATAACTTGCTTGCCTTAGGAGCACCACACGGATTCACCTTGCATTCTAAGATTTGGTCTTCATGACATTGTTACTGTTTTTAATGGTTAATGTTTACTCATTTGGTTTGGCGCATGTTTTGCCATAGTATGCATTTATATTCTTTGGGTTGTTTTACAAAACGCTTCCACACAGTTTTCAAGTTTAAACTTTGGTTGATTTTATTTTAATTGTGGCATATAGAGTCGTTCTGAGTAACTATTGACTGTGATCCTCGTTTGTTTACACGCCTCGCGGTAAAACTCCGCACGTGGATTTTGAGGGTGTGACAGTTATGGTCGTGTTTCTAAGGCTTAGGATGGTTGGTTTAAGCTTAGAACAGGTTAGAAAAGGGTCGGAGGCCGAGATCTGCTGTTCAGGTTTGAAGAGACTGCATTCTGCACCCAGCTAGGGCTCATGCGACTGGAAGCCATGAGACCGAATGGCATGCGAAAAGGCATGCGACTGAAGGTCATGCGACTAAGGGTCATGCGCCTGAATGCTATACGACTGAAGTCCATGCGCCTGAACGCCATGCGACTGAGGGTCATACGCATGGAGGTCAATAGACTGAAGGTCATGCACATGAAAGTTATGCAACTGAATGCTATGCGACTGAGAGTCCATACGCCCCATAGTGCCCATGCCTCTGGAGACTCTCCATACACCTAAGTGTTCATTCACCCCATAGTGTCCATACGCCTAAGTGTTCTCATGTGCCTGGAAGGCCATGCGACTGAATAGTGCCCATACGCCCAAATAGGGCTCATGCGCTCGAAAGAACTTAGTTCATTTTCTGATTCTCAGGAGAATAGAGTAAATGTAGGCTTTGACTTGGGGGGATCCCGGGGGTATGTAAGTTGACTTTTGAGGTCATAGTTGATGTGATGGGCGATGTATGATATGATGTATGATTGATGCCTATGCATGATGATGTGTGATTGATGATGTTTGATGATTATGTATGATTGTATGATTATATGTTATGTTCCTTATTATGTATGATGATGTGACTTTATGTGGTGTGATATTGTTGATGAACGTAAAGTATTATCTTAACAAAGTGAAAGATTTACGATAATGAAAGTTGAACATAATGAACGAATGAAAAGCCTTGCAAGCAAATGAAAGAAGGTTCACAACTCATTGACGGTTGTTAGCTCAACTGTGTGTGTCTACAGTTTGCGATTTTGGCTAACTCATAAGGGTTCATACACATAGTAAGAGTTCAGTCTCGGTGACTTCTCCAATACGTGCGATTTCCTAATTACTGTGTGTTATACAGCGTGCGACTTTGGCTAACCCATA
Source organism: Flaveria ramosissima (assembly GCA_025215565.1). NCBI lineage: Eukaryota > Viridiplantae > Streptophyta > Magnoliopsida > Asterales > Asteraceae > Flaveria > Flaveria ramosissima. Next base: position 26,807,125 of record CM046040.1, on the reverse strand, counting down.
ATAGTTCACATACACAGGGGGAGTCAGTCCTAGTGACCACTCCATATGTGCGATATGGGGTCCTTGTCGCTTAACCCTACATGAAATTGCTTGGTGCTATAGAGGGGGGTTAAGTACATGATAGGACCTAGATAGAAGTGAAAGATAATAAATATACGAAAAGTGCGATAAGTACGAAATGTGCGAAACGTGCGAAATGTACGAAACGAACAATGACAAAGATAATAATTATTACCTTGATGTATGTATGATGTGTGATCACGTGCGATAGTAAAGAAAATGTTCTAATGGATGAAAGGTAATATAATGTTTTTATAAAACTAGAACTCACTCAGCAACGCTGACTTTTTATGCATTTTCTAGTTGGCAGGTAAACGTTGCTGTGGATGGCACGAGACAGCTACTTGGCTTATTTTGGGATGGCCTTCTTTTGTATAAAGTTTTTGCATTGTAATACGAACGAGTGATATTTTGTAATGAACGATGTATTATTTTGCAAAAGTGTTTATTTAAAAGGAAACGAAACGTTTGTTTAAAGTGTTTTCGCTGCATGGTCTTAGTAAAGCTAATGTAATTATATGTTTTATATGCAATGATTGACCAGTTGTGAGCATCCTGGGATCGGGGCCTTACATCATGTACTTAACCCCCCCTCTAAAGCACCAAGCAATTTCATCTAGGGTTAAGCGACAAGGACCCCATATCACACGTATGGAGTGGTCACTAGGACAGACTCCCCCTATGTGTGTGAAATCTTATGGGTTCGCCAAGATTGCACGTTGTATAAGACACATAATTAGAAAATCACACGTATTGGAGCAGTCACCGAGACTGAACTCTTACTGTGTGTATGAACCATTATGAGTTATCCAAAATCGCACGCTGTAGACACACACAGTTGAGCTAACAACTCTCAATGAGTTGTGAACCTCCTTTCATTTGCTTGCAACGCTTTTCATTCTTTCATTATGTTCCACTTTCATTATCCTAAATCTTTCAATTTGTTAAGATAATACTTTATGTTCATTAACAATATCACACCACGTAAAGTCACATCATCATACGTAATAAGGAACATAACACACAATCATACATAATCATCAAACATCATCAATCACACATCATCATACATAGGAATCAATCATACATCACATCATACATCACCCATCACATCAACTTTGACATCAAAAAGTCAACTTACATACCCCCAGGAACCTCCCAAGTCAAAGCCTCATTTACTCTTTTCTCCCGAGAATCTGAAAATAAAGTAAGTTCTTTCGGGCGCATGAGCCCTATTTGGGCTTATGAGCACTATTCAGTCGCATGGCTTTCCAGGCGCATGAGAACACTTAAGCGAATGGAGAGTCTCCAGACACATGGGCACTTTGGGGCGTATGGACTCTCAGTCGCATAGCCTTCAGTCGCATAACTTCCATGCGCATGACCTTTAGTCGCATGACTTCCATGCGCATGACGTTCAGTCGCATGACTTCCATGCGTATGACCCTTACTCACATGGCGTTCAGGCGCATGGACTTTAGTCGTATAGCATTCAGGCGCATGGTCTTTAGTCGCATGCCTTTTGTCCATATGGCCTCCAGTTGCTAGCCATTCGGTCTCATGGCTTCAAGTCGCATGAGCCCTAGTTGGGTGCAGAATGCAGCCCCTTCGAACCTGAACAACAGATTTTGGCCTCTGACCCTTTTCTAACATGTTCTAAGCTTAAACCAACCGTCCTAAGCCTTAGAAACACGACCATAACATCATTCAAGCATCACAAGCCCAAACATGAGTCCCACCCGTTTGCACACACACCCAAACACACACGAACGGGTTCAACACCCATCACAACCAAAAACAGTTTATGTATGCATTCCAGTCCCAAAATCGGTCAAAAACGTGTAAAAGAGGGGTCCTAGAACTCACCTTGACAGGCTCCTCGGTTAGAGCTTCCTACAAACCCGCTTGACTTCGACTTTTGTACTTGATTTCCAAGAAACCCTAAGCTTTTGCCCCTTTTTCTCCCTTTCCCCTCTCTTGGCCGATTGAAGACAAGAATAGGAGAGGGGTATGGGCAGCCATGCCCCTTTTACACCCACTCTTCCAAAGTTTTCCCCTTTTTGGCAAGATTGGTCCCTTAACTTGGACTTTATTTCTTTTCTTTCTTTCTTTCTTCTTCTTTCTTTGACTTAAAATAAATAACCGAGTGTTTCAAGTCGACCCTTCTTATATGAGTTTTGTCCCTGAAACCTGTTATTCCTCAAACAATTGTGGGTAATGCTGTCTCATCTCTTCTTCAGTCTCCCACGTAGACTCCGATCCCTTTCTGTGCTTCCACTATACACGCACAAGAGGAACTACTTTATTCCTTAACCTCTTCTCTTTACGATCAATGATTGCCACCGGTTACTCCACATAATTGAGTCTTTCATCTACCTCGATATCTTCCAGTGGTACAATCATATCTTCTTCTGCCAAACATTTTCTCAGATGAGATACATGGAATGTCGGGTGAATTCCACTTAACTCCTCTAGTAATTCTAGTCTATAGGCCACCACTCCTACTCGAGCAATGATTCGGAAAGGCCCTATGTATCTCAAGCTCAACTTGCCCTGCTTTCTGAACCGAATGATACCCTTCCAAGGTGAGACTTTCAACATACTCTATCACCCACCAGAAACTCAATCGGTCTACGTCGTTTATCAGCATACGACTTCTGTCTATCTTTGGCTGCCTTCATGAAGGCCTTGATCCTTTCCAGCTTCTCAGTCGTAGCCTCGATCACCTCAATACTCCCCAACTCCTTCTGACCAATATCACCCCAACAAACAGGGGTTCTACATCTCTTACCGTATAGCATCTCATAAGAAGGCATACCAATACTGGCATGATAACTGTTGTTATATGAGAACTCGACTAACGGTAAGTGGTCATCCCAACTTCCTCCAAAACAATGACGCAGGCCTGAAGCATATTCTCCAGTGTCTGAATCGTCCTTTCTGATTGACTATCCGTCTGAGGATGATAAGCCGTGCTAATATGTAACCTCATCCCCATTGCGTCGTGGAATTTCTTCCAAAATTTAGATGTAAACCGGGTATCACGATCAGACACAATAGACACCGGCACACTATGACGAGTTACAATCTTTTTAATGAACATATCCGCCAACCTCTCAGATGAATATGTCTCGCGAATCGGTAGGAAGTGAGCACTCTTCGTCAAGCGATCATCTATGACCCATATGGCATCATACCCTCGCGCGGTACGCGATAGCTTCGTAATAAATCCATGGTGATGTGCTCCCACTTCCACTCCAGTATATCCAACGGTTAGATCTTCCCATACGACTTTTGATGCTCGGCCTTCACTTGTAAACAAGTAAGGCATTTACTCACGTACTCCACCACATCACGCTTCATACCCAGCCACCAATAATCTTTCTTCATGTCTTGGTACATCTTTGTAGCACCGGGATGAATAGAGTATCAAGTCTTATGAGCTTCATCCATGATCTTCACACGTAGATCCCCAAAATGAGGAATCCACATCCGCCCGAATTGGGTTCTAACACCAAGTGTGTTTTCACCCAATTCTACAACCAGACTTTTCATTCTTTCGGAGCTAAGATGATCTTCTTTCAATGCCACATCCCGATACTCCTTAACTTGCTTCATCACCTCTGTGGTCATGATCAGCTGGTAAGCTTTCACCCGAATCGGCTCGGGTCTTTCCTTTTGGCTAAGGGCATCCGCCACCATGTTGGCTTTGCCCGGATGGTAATGGATCTTGCAATCGTAGTCTTTTAGGAGCTCCAACCATCTCCTCTGCCCTTATGTTCCAGTCCTTCTGCTCGAAGAAGTGCTTCAAGCTCTTGTGGTTAGTGAATATGGTGCACTTCGTCCCATACAGGTATGCCTCCAAATCTTTAACGCAAAGACCACGGCTGCTAGCTCCAAGTCATGAGTAGAGTTAACCTCATGAACCTTCAACTGTCGGGATGCATAGGCTATAACCTTTCCTCTCTGCATTAACAAACACTCAACCCCGAGTAGGAAGCATATGAATAAACCACCAAATCTTCACTTCGATCCGGTAACGACAAAACAGGAGCTTGAGTCAATCTCGTCTTTAATTCCTCGAACGCCTTCTCTTGAGCTTGACCTAACACAAACTTTACATCCTTACGGGTCAACTTGGTTAATGGAGAAGCGATCTTAGAGAAGTCTTGAATAAACCTTCGGTAATAGCCCGCCAGACCCAAAAAATTACGAATCTTGGATGGCGTCTTTGGAGACTTCCATTGCATCACCGCCTCCACCTTTGTAGGGTCCACCATAATCTCGTCAGGATTAACCACAGGACCCAAGAATTAAACCTCACGCAACCAGAACGCGCACTTGGAGAATTTAGCATACAAATTTTCCTTTCTCAACGTTTCCAACACCTCGCGAATGTGACCGGCATGCTCATTCTCGCTTTTCGAATAGATCAGGATATCGTCAATAAACACAATCACTAATTTATCCAACATTGGCCGACACACTCGATTCATCAAGTCCATAAAAGCAGCTGGCGCGTTGGTTAAACCAAAAGACATAACGAGAATCTCGTAGTGTCCATAGCGCGTGCGAAAAGCTGTTTTAGGGATATCCTGCTCTTTCACCTTTAGCTGGTGGTAGCCAGATCGAAGATCTATTCTCGAGAACCAACTGTCACCTTCAAGCTGATCAAACAAATCATCAACTCTCAGTAATGGGTATCGGTTCTTCACCGTCAGCTTATTCAGCTCACGGTAGTCGATACACATCCTCATGCTACCGTCTTTCTTCCTCACAAACAAGACCGGAGCACCCCAAGGAGAGATACTCGGTCTAATGAACCCCTTATCAAGCAGCTCTTGTAATTACTCCATCCACTCCTTCATCTCCGTCGAAGCCAACCGATACGGTGCCTTGGCAACAGGTTGGGAACCCGGTATCAAGTCAATCTTAAACTCGATCTCGCGGTTAGGTGGAACTCCTGGTAAGTCTTCGGGAAATACATATGGAAACTCACACACAACCGGTACATCGGATAGTCGTGGTGTTGGCATATCCACGTCCTTTACGTAGGCCAAGTAGGCACTACATCCACGCCTCATGCACTTTCCCGCCATCGCCATTGAAATCACTTTCGGAATCGTAATGACTCGATCACCATAAACCGTCACCGAACTCCCGTCAGGCGCTGTCAAACAAATCATCTTCTTGTGGCACACAATGTTCGCCTCGTAGTCCGCTAACCAATCCATTCCTAGGACCACGTCAAACCTACCCAAGGTCATCTTGAAGGGTCTAACAGGAAACTTATGACCTTCTAATTCCACGTGACAACCTTCTATCATCTCAGAAATCGTGGTAGACTTACCTATGGCAGTTTCTACATCAAAGTGTGCATCTACTCTCCTACTACTAACAGGCAGTTTAGCACAAAAAGCAGCAGAAATAAAACTCTTACTAGCACCAGAATCAAATAACACAAAGGCTAAATCCCGGTTTACTAGAAACGTACCTGACACAACATCAGGGTCCGTCCTAGCCTCCTCCTGCGTCATCGTAAACTCGCTGGCACTCGCCCTCTGTCCTTCCCCTCCAGCTTTCTCCACCCCCAAACCTTCCACCTTTGGCCTCTTGCAGTCCCTACTCATGTTACCACTTTCCCTATAATTGTAACACCTCATAACCCCACAATCTCTAGCCATATGACCAGGCTTCCCACACTTGAAGCAGATGTTTGATCCCCATTTACATTCTCCCGAATGCTTATTTTCGCATTTGCCACACCTCTTCGACCACGCACCAGGTGTGACCACGCAGCGGTCATCCACCCGTGCCTTCTTGTTACTCGTCCGGGCACCATACCGACTAAACCCTTTCCCAATCCAATTCCGGTCGCCACCACCCTTCTTGCTCACCTCAGCCACCACCACCTCTCGCTCGTCATACAACCTTCCTGCAAAATCAACCGCCGACCTAAACGTGCTCGGTCGGGTAGCGATCATGTGCCTACGGGTATCCGCCGGCAAGCTTTGAATATACCACTTAATCTTTCGTGACAGAGGTGTCACCTGATCCGGCACCAGCCGTGCCATCTCATTGAATTTGGTGGTGTATTGTTGATGTGTCATTGTTCCTGCCTCCAGCTGCAGGAACTCCCTTTCCACCTTATCCATCTCCCAGTGAGGACAGAACTCCTCAATTACCAGCTTCTTCAACTCAGACCACCTTATTCTCTCAATTTCCCGACTACCCTCGGCTTGGACAATATTGTCCCACCAACACAAAGTCGAGTCCACAAACGAGTGGACAGCAAACTTCACCTTCTGGTCTCTTCGGCACTCGTTGATATCAAGTACCGCCTCCATTTCTCTCACCCATCGATGAGCAGCAGCAGCAGTGCCATTTCCATCAAAAGTTGGGGGCTTGCATCTCATAAATGCCCTATAATTACAGCCTCGTGCCGCCTCCTGCTCAGGCTCATCTTCCTCCTCCACATCATCGGAGAGAACCATCTCAGCTTCCGGATGCTCACGTCCTCCCTAGGACCTGTTCCTCTCCTTTTTCTCTCCTTCTCGCACAGCCTTAATCACTTAGGTCACCACAGACGGTAAGATCGTCTTCATGACCTGATGAACTTCTTCCACTACAACCTCCTTTACTGAGGCTCTCAATTAGCACTCTCATCACCGCCTACCAGATGAGGGGTCTCGGGTTCTTCATGAACCACCTTTTCGACTCTAGGTCTTCCTCTTTTGGGCCGCAGTTCAGCACCACATCCCCCACAACCTCCACCCCGCAAAGCCTTATATGATCTACCACCGGCCATCCTCTAACACACTGAAAGATTCAAACACCAACACGGTCATTCAAGGGAACAGCTCAGTTTATGTCAAGTATAGTAACTCCCTAATTACAGTGGCCAGTTGTGATTAGCCACTTACTTTACCCTTCATACCCCGAGAATTACCTATCCTAACTACATCAGTATCTAAATCTACAAGCAACACATAAACCACATAACATGCGCACGTAATACCGATTAACATTAAGAAAATACCTGATGGCACGTAGCTACTCAGATTGGCATCCCTTCCCTTTCCATCCAGTTTTCAGTTTAAGTTTAGGTTTCTTTTTAAAATTTACCCGTTTCACTTAAACATTGGCTCTGATACCAACTTGTAAGGCCCTGTTCCCGGGACGCTCACAGCTGGTCAATCATCGCATATAAAACATATAATTACATTAACTTTACTAAAACCATGCAGCGAAAACACTTTAAACAAACGTTTCATTTTCTTTTAAATAAACACTTTTGCAAAATAATACATCGTTCATTATAAAATATCGCTCGTTCGTATTACAAAGCAAAAACGTTATACAAAAGAATGCCATCCCAAAATAAGCCAAGTAGCCGCCTCGTGCCATCCTCAGCAACATTTACCTTCCAACTGGAAAATGCATAAAAAGTCAGCGTTGCTGAGTGAGTTCTAGTTTTACAAAAACATTATATTACCTTTCAACGTTAGAACATTTTCTTTACTATCGCACGTGATCACACATCATACATACATCAAGGTAATAATTATTATCTTCGTCATTGTTCGTTTCGTACATTTCGCACGTTTCGCACATTGTACTTATCGCACTTTTCGTACATTTATTATCTTTCACTTCTATCTAGGTCCTGTCATGTACTTAACCCCCCTCTAGAGCACCAAGCAATTTCATCTAGGGTTAAGCGACAAGGACCCCATATCGCACATATGGAGTGGTCACTAGGACATACTCCCCCTGTGTGTGTGAACTCTTATGGGTTCGCCAAGATCGCACGTTGTATAACACACAATGATTAGGAAATCTCACGTATTGAAGCAGTCACCGAGACTGAACTCTTACTGTGTGTATGAACCTTATAAGTTAGCCAAAATCGCACGCTGTAGACACACACAGTTGAGCTAACAACTCTCAATGACTTGTGAACCTTCTTTCATTTGCTTGCAAGGCTTTTCATTCGTTCATTATGTTCCACTTTCATTATCTTAAATGTTTCACTTTTTTAAGATAATACTTTACATTCATTAACAATATCACACCACGTAAAGCCACATCATCATACATAATAAGGAACATAACATATAATCATACGATCATACATAATCATCAAACATCATCAATCATACATCATCATGCATAGGCATCAATCATACATCACATCATACATTGCCCATCTCATCAACTATGACCTCAAAAAGTCAACTTACATACCCCTGGGAACCTCCCTAGTCAAAGACTACATTTACTCTTTTCTCCAGAGAATCAGAAAATAAACTAAGTTCTTTCGGGCGCATGAGCAGTATTTGGGCGTATGGGCACTATTCAGTCGCATGGCCTTCAAGCGCATGAGAACACTTAGGCGAATGGAGAGTCTCCAGACGCATGGGCACTATGGGGCGTATGGACTCTCAGTTGCATAGCCTTCAGTCACATAACTTCCATGCGCATGACCTTAAGTCGCATGACTTCCATGCGCATGACCTTTAGTCGCATGACTTCCATGCGTATGACCCTTAGTCGCATGGCGTTCAGGCGCATAGACTAAAGTCGTATAGCATTTAGGCGCATGGCCTTCAGTCGCATGCCTTTCGGCCGTATGGCCTCTAGTCGCATGCCATTCGGTCTCATGGCTTCCAGTCGCATGAGCCCTAGCTGGGTGCAGAATGTAGCCCCTTTGAACCTGAACAGCAGATTTCGGCCTTCGACCCTTTTCTAACCTGTTCTAAGCTTAAACCAACCATCCTAAGCCTTAGAAACACGACCATAACATTATTCAAGCATCACAAGCCCAAACATGAGTCCCACCGTTCGCACACATACCGAAACACACACGAACGGGTTCAACACCCATCACAACCAAAAACAGTTTATGTATGCATTCCAGCCCCAAAATCGGTCAAAAACATGTAAAAGAGGGGTCCTAGAACTCACCTTGACAGGCTCCTCGGTTAGAGCTTCCTACAAACCCGCTTGACTTCAACTTTTGCACTTGATTTCCAAGAAACCCTAAGCTTTTGCCCATTTTCTCCCTTTCCCCTCTTTTGGCCGATTGAAGACAAGAATGGGAGAGGGGTGTGGGTAGCCATGCCCTTTTTACACCCACTCTTCTAAAGTTTTCCTTTTTTTGTCAAGATTGGTCCCTCAATTTGGACTTTATTTCTTTTTTTCTTTTTCTCTCTTCTTCTTCTTTCGTTGACTTAATAAAAAATAAACTGGGTGTTACACGTACGTATATGTAAGTTTGATAGATGTGAAGATGACGGCCAATAGTGTAGGACCGGTGAAGGGTATGCACATACAACACAACAACACAATGAGGAGAGTTGCTTAGAACACTTAACAGATCAAATCGGGAACTGGTTAACTTGTTAATGAAAGATGCTAAGAACACAAATAAATATGAGACAGAACAAGACTGCAAACAACACAAGTATTTGGTTTTCAAGAATGTTGTATATTGCTTCTCAAGTTCTATTACAAGTTACAAAGCATCGATAGAAAGTTACAAGTACTTGAGATACTTTATACTACATCCTACAGCCGGCCATACTTTGAAGGCCAACTTGATACAATTGACTAGACAACTACAAAATCAAATGTAGAGTCAAAAGGCAGATTTGCCTTTTGACTTGTGACTATGATATGCCATAGCTCACATCCTAATATATTACAAAAAGGATAAAAGTACATAAAGTAGAAAGCATGGACTCAAGACCTCAATGTACAGTTACCAAAAGCATGGACCTTTCACCAACTCATGTAAGTTGGTGACTTTACAGAGTAGCAGCAAAAAGGTGGTCCAGCTTTACGGTAAAGTACATCAAATAAAGGCATATCTCTAAAATTCTTCGGAAGAAATCTGTCTTCACTCTTTGGCCTCGGAAGACTTTGTCTTTGAAGCTTCGAAAGACTTCACTTTTGGCTTCGGAAGATGTTGGTCTTGGCTTCGGAAGATTTTACACTTAGAATATTTCTAGTGCATGGTGTAAAACTTCCGAAGTATTTCTACTTCTGTTCTTTAGTCTATGCTTGCAAAGAGACATTGGATGTTTTGGCTGCATTAGACTTATAGGAATCCTTACTGTAGATACATATGTACCTAGTTTACGATCTTAATGTAATATGTCTGTCATGTCCTTAATGTAAATGAAATATATGAGTTGAATGAAACAGAATATGTGATTGATGATCTTAATGTTGAATGTTTCAGTGTATGTTTGAATGTTTATTGTTTATTAACTCCATGAAATATATGAGTTGCAATAGGTTTGTGGTTGTTTTCATAGATCTTAGTCAAGAATGGTTGAGAAATATGTTTAAACTTAGTCATGTGAAGTTCTTATGCGAATGGCCCATGCAAATGGACCATACGCATGAACAACTTCATGCTAATGAACCAGTCGCACGACTGAGCCAGGAGACTGGATCAGTCGCACGATTGTGACATGAGATTGACTCAGTCGCACGACCGAAGCCTCAGTCGTGCGAATGGATCAACCGCATGACTCAGTCGCACGATTGAACCGTGCTAATGGTTCAGTCGCACGAATGAGAAACCCTAACCTATAAACACCACTTAATTCGTGGAAAAACTTAACACTTCGAATACCTACGTACTAAGTCGCACCCTAGCCGTCCAGAGACTTCTAAGAACCTGTTCCAAGTTCATAGATCGCACTAAATCGATTTGCAATCGTTCTTAACGTTTAGATTCAATCTAAGATCGATTCTACGTGTGTTCTCACTGATTGGATCGCCAATCAAATAGGATTCCGCACTATTTGAGTTGGTATACGCGTAAATCAGTTAGTACTCCATCCCGTACACGGTCCTAACAAGTGGTATCAGAGCTTTGGCTCTTGATTTACATGTGATTCAATCGATTTTGATATAAAAATCGTGTTTTTCACCCAAAAACGCAATCTTTTTTTGTCAAACGGTGTTTTAGACGTCTCCAGGTCAAAAAGTTAACGTTTTCCGGCATACGGCAATTAGGGTTAGTGAGAAATCCCTGTTTTTGCGTCAAAATACCTTAAACCTTCGAATTCTCAAAATTCATTAGCTTCAGTCGCACGATTGACTCAATCGCATGACTGAACCCATCCGCATCCCTCATACGCACGATTGAACTCAGTCGTTCATCCATTCATACGCCTGAACTGCCGATTCGCATTGCTCATCCGCACCCGTCCATTCACACGATTGAGCCATCCGCATTGGTTCATTTGCAGAACTAGCCATCCGCATTGTTCAATCGCACAAAGAGTTCAATCACATCCCTTCAGTCGCACAAGTAAACCAGTTTGTTCAAAAGTTCAAAGTCGATAGTAATGGAGGACCAATATTCAGCTTTCACCGCAAGGAGGGATTCAAGGATCCAGAATTTGTTGCTTCTAGAAAATGAAGTGGGGAATCACAATAAACCCCCTAAGCTGATAACGTTAGATGATTACCCACAATGGAAGCAAAGATTCGAGATCTACTTAAATGGAGTAGATCCCAATCTGTGGGAGTCGATAGAGACAGGGTATAGCATGCCTGTAGGTGCAGATGGTGTGAAACTTACCTTAGGTGGCATGACTGATGGCCAAAAGGTAAAATACAATGCTGAGAAGAAAGTATATGCAATGCTAAATCAGTCAATTCCTAAGGACATTTTCCATTAATTTTCTGAGAACAAGCAAGCAAAGAAGCTGTGGGATAAATTGGAAAAACGGTATGACGGGAATGCATCATTGAAAGCTCTAAAGGCTAAAGCGTTGAAGAAGGAGTTCGACAACTTCTCGTCAATGGGTAAGGAAAGCTTGGATGACGTCATCGATCGGTTCTACCACTTGATGAGTGAGCTGCATACTCATGGATTTACAACTACTATGGAGGACAAGGTGTCAAACTTTGCGGATGGGTTGCCAGAAAAGTGGGTTTCCTTTGTATCAAACCTTAGACAGAATGAGATGCTGGCGAAGTTAGATATCAATGATTTCATCTGAAACTGAGAGAGGAAGAGTTGAGGATGAAGTACAGGGCCCAAAAATCTTCATATGATCAGAATCCGTCACTGTACAACTCAACTCCACAAGCTAAAACATCTAGAGCACCACTTCAAACGGCATTTGTGTCGAGTTCAGCTGCTACATCTCAAGCTACTACTTCAGGATCTGACACATCAGGGTCGTCTTGTATCCAATACATAACACCTGAAGCCAATGCTATAAAACTGAAGACCGAGAATCTCGGAAATATGACAGTATAGGTAGCAAAGGAGCATATGGATCTCTTAGTAGTTGTCGTTCACTCATATGACGGACTAGTTGCTGGGAAAATTAGGAATTGCCATCTGGCAGATGAGGACTACGAGCAGGTAGACGAGACAGAGTTGGAATGAATAGACATCATGTGGGCCTTAGCTAGTGCTGTCCGGAGAGCCAAGAAGTTTGTCAAGAAGACCGGACAGAACTTGATTGCTACTAAGGACACAACTTTTGGTTTTGACAAGACAAAAGTTACTTGCTTCAACTGTGGGGAAAAGGGGCACTTCAAGCGTGAATGTGTGAAGCCCAAGACAGGAAATGGGAATCCATTCTCATCTTTCAATCGACAGGATAAACCCACAAGTAGTCCTACTTTACCAAGCAAAGATCCTAAGGCCTTGACCGGTTTGTGTCTCCGGGAGAATCCAACATTGCTAGTGTTGAGGATTTAGATGAAGAATCAGCAATCGAAGGTGATCTTGCAGTGGAACTTGCAATGTCAAATAATGAAGAAACTGCAAACGTTGTCGATCACCTGTCTGAAGAAGGGACACGCACAAAATGTTCAGAATCACCAGAACCAGAAAAATTAGACTCTGCTTTGATGGCTGATTCAACCGTACCCTCTAGGTAAGTACCAAAGACCAATTGTTTGATAATCATGCTTGTGTTGAATGTAATAAATTTTAGGAAAGCATTGATTTGAAATTTGCTAGGTTATTAGATCATAACGATAACTTAGTAAAGGACTTGCAACTGTGCACAGAAGCAAATCGTGTTTTAAAACAAATGAGCACAGTTACAAAGAGAAAATAGAACTGTTAAATAAAAAACTTAGGGAAACCGAAGTTGTAGCTTTTAACCAAGCAAATGACATTAAGTTCTATTTAAATTCTCTTGAAGAAACTAAAAAAGAAAAAGCAGTTTTGGAAGTTAAAGTAAATTCATTAAAACAAAAACCTATTAACAAAGTGGTTCCACCACCACATGAGATCTTGTTAAATACTAAATGTCGACCAGTAAATAACAATCCTATTAACAATCATGTGGTGACCACTCCTCAAGTTAGTGATCCAGATTCCACTTGTCAAACGGTGGAATCTGTCACTAAACTGGAGTAGGACACTTTGAAATCTAAGGGTAAAATGCCTATCGTTAATTTGGATGAGCAATTTGAGAAGGTTGAGGTTAAATCAGGTTCACCAACGTCTAAAATTGAACACAAAAAGACCAAACAAGTTAACCAATCACGTGATTCATGTCTAAGTCCAAATAAACAAAAGGGTAAAGATGTTAAAAAGGTTCAAACAATTAATTTTGTTAAAGAAGATAAAACATATAAACAAGAAGTGACAAAACCCAACAAGCCCAAAGTCACCCCGGTCTCACACACTTCCCCACATAGACATTTTTTCCAACATGTTGAAGGTCGATCGTGCTACAATTGTGGAAAGAGAGGACACATCGCTTCTAACTGTCCTAAGTATCAGACACCAAGAAACAAAGTTTAACTTTATGATACAAAACATACTCCTTCTAAAAGGAGTTCTGTTACTCCACCTAAAAGAAATAATGAAACTAAAGTTCAAACCATAAACCAGTCGTCTGTTTATCACAAACAGGCCTTGCATAAAACTGGCATGTGGAAAGAAAAATCTAATCAAATGTCTGATACTGAGAGCAGTAAGAAGCATGATATGCCCTCGCCTTTAAATGGACAGTGGGTTGAATTTATGATGTGTGATGCCTCTGGGTCACCCAAGCCAGTTAAGGCTTGGGTACCTAACCTAAACTAATCATTTCCTTTATATGTGCAGGGTGTTCGCTATAGTGCTGAAACTAACACTTGGATCGTAGATAGTGGAGCATCAAGGCACATGACTGGAAACCGGGCACTCCTGTCAAACGTCAAACAAATCAAGGGAGCTCATGTTTCTTTTGCGGGAAATAAAGGAGGTTACATCACAGCTCAAGGGAAGTAGGGAATCAGAAAGTGAAGTTTGATAAAGTAAACTACGTTTAACAACTTCAAAACAACTTACTTTCTGTATCCCAATTATGTGACAAAGGGTTTAAGGTAGTATTCGACAACAAGTAGTGCTATGTCCTGAAAAAGGACTATGTGATCCCGGAGGACCAAGTCTTAATGTCTGCCTCAAAATATAATGACCTTTATGTCTTGGATCTATCAAAGGCCTCTACAACGGATCATCAAGTTCAGTTATTCTTGTCAAAGGATACTGAGAAGGATTCTATCTTCTGGCATAGGAGAATGGGACACATCAATCCACGGAAGATGAATCACTTGATCCAGAATGATCTAGTGCGAGGAGTAAATGTCAAAAACTTCCAACTCCCGGATTTTTGTGTCGCCTGCAAGAAAGGCAAACAGACAAAGAAGTCTCATAAGGAAAAGAAAGTTCATTCCATTGAACTGCCTTTTGAGCTTCTTCACATGGATCTGTTTGGTCCAGTCAATACAAGAAGCATCGCAGGCGACTTGTATTGCTATGTAGTTACAGATGACTACTCAAGATTCTCTTGGGTGATGTTTCTGAAATCAAAATCAGAAACATTTGAGTCATTCAAAGAGTTAGTAACTACACTGGAGTCACTCTACAAGCTGAAGATCAGACAAGTACGATCAGACAACGGAACCGAGTTCAAGAACCAATGGATGGAGGCTTCTGCAAAGAAAAGGGAATTGTGCACCAGTTCACTTCCGCCTACACTCCTCAGATGAATGGTGTTACTGAGAGAAAGAATCACAACTTGATAAAGACAGCATGGACGATGCTAGCAGACTCGAAACTTCCCATCCAATTCTGGAATGAGGCATTTGGCAATGCGTGTTACACGTTTAATCGAGTTCTGGTGGTAAAACGTCATGGAAAGACGTGTTACGAGTTATTTTAACGACGTAAACCAAATCTAGAGTATCTCGAACCATTTGGCGCACCTTGCACCCTATTGAAGAAAACGCAGGAAGGAAAGTTCAGCGAGAAGGCTGAAGAGGGAATCTTTCTAGGATACAACATACCGAATAAGAGAGTTTACAACAACTCAATGGGTCAAGTAAAAGTGTGGTGTAACGTGGACGTTTAGAGATACACCACCCCTCCAGCTGGAAAAGGACCCACATTCATTTTTGATTATGATGGATTCTTCAAGTCCTTCAACATCCCTATCTTCACTTCTGACGATGAGTTAGCAACCAAAATGATGTATGATGTCTTAAACACACCATCACAAGACTCCACATCATCTGGTACACAAGGTGAATCGTCTAACCATTCAGGGGGAGCACTCGAGGTAAGTGACTCCTCCTCTAACGATGAAGCCGTGGAGAATGACCAGAACAATCAGGAGGAACAGGTTCCTATTAATGCAAGTCCACAAGCATCTGACGTTGATGCCTCTGAGTCTTCGGAACCTCACACTCCTACTGCCTCAGATCCGGAACCAAACGTTCATAATCTTGATTCTGAGGTAGTTGTTCCCACCACTCCTGGATCACGCCTCAATGTCTATCATCCTTTGGACAATGTCATTGGTGATGTCAGATCAGGAGTTCAGACAAGAAATCAGCTATACTCAGCTGATTATGCCTCGGTAATGGAAAAGGGATATCTTCACGATGGTGCATATCGTTGTTTTGTGTCACAGTTTAAGCCAAAATACGTCAGTGAAGCCCTAAATGATGAGGCATGGGTAAGTTCCATGCAAGAAGAACTTCTTTAATTCAAGAAGTTAGGTGTATGGACACTGGTGGATAGACCTAAAGGTGCTAAGGTCATTGGCACCAAATGGGTCTTGAAATGTAAGAAAGATGACCAAGGTGTCATCATCAGGAACAAGGCTCGACTTGTAGTTCCATGATTTCGACAAGTCGAGGGAATTGATTACAATGAAGTATTTGCACCTGTGGTGAGAATGGATGCCATCCGTATCTTCCTAGCCTATGCCTCTTACATGAAAATTAAAGTCTATCAACTGGATGTAAAGAGTGCATTTCTTCATGGTGAAATCCGGGAAACAGTGTATGTTAGTAAACCCGAGAACATGGTATGAAAAACTCTCAACTCACCTTGTGAAACACGGATTTCGCAGAGGTGTAATTGACTGTACACTGTTCATCAAAGAAAAGGATGGTGATCTACTGCTGGTCTAGATTTATGTGGATGACATAATCTTCGGTTCCAAGAACGAAGACTTATGTAAAGAATTTGAAGCAGTAATGAAGGCAGAATTTGAAATGAATGCCATGGGAGAGATGAAGTTCTTTCTCGGGTTACAGGTGGATCAAACACCAAAGGGGATATTTCTACATCAGACCAAGTATGTAGGGGATATTCTCAGTCAGTTTGACATGGAGAACGCTTCCGCAGCTGGGACTCCACTTGCTACAAACCATGATGTAGCACCCGACGAGAATGGTGATCTGGTTGATGCCACTATGTACCGAGGAATGATTGGATCCCTCATGTACCTCACTGCCTCAAGACCTAATATCATGTACGCGACATGTCGATGTTCAAGATATCAGGAGAAACCAAAAGTTAACCATCTTATAGGGGTCAAGAGGATCTTTTGTTATCTGAAGGGTACACCAACACTTGGGTTGTGGTATCCTCATGACGATGATTTTGAGCTTAACGCGTACAGTGACTCGGATTATGGCGGCTGCAAAATGAACTACAAATTCACCTCAGCAGGTTATCAATTCTTTGGGCGAAGATTAGTCACGTGGCAGTGTAAGAAGAAAACATCAGTTGCATTGTAAACTTGTGAAGCTGAATATGTTGCAGCAGCAAGCTGCTGTTCTCAAATCATCTGGATTCAACAGCAGATGCGGGACTACGATTTGAAATTTTCTAACACTCCTATATTTGTTGATAATTCTGCTGCAATAGCCGTTACAAAAGATCCAGTCCAACATCCTAAGACCAAACACATCGATATTAAATATAACTTTATACGTGATTGCTTTGAAACCAATTTATCGATGTTGTTAAAATAAATACGGATTTTCAACGCGCTGCCCTCTACACAAAAGCCTTTGATAAACCACGTTTTCTATATTTGTTAGAGGTCAACGACGTTAAAAAGAAAAGTGATGTCATTCCAGAGAATGAAAATGCTTAGTCCGACAACGTTTTCTTTTTATTTTCTTATTTTCTTTATTTTTCTTATTTTAATTTCTTGTCTCTTTAAAATCCAAAAAAGCAAAAAATATTTTCGGTTTTAGAATTTTAGGGGGAGAATAGGTTAAATTAGTAATAAATTAGTTGTTTGTTTTAATTTCAGTACTTAAACACAAAAAAACGAGGGAGAAGGACAGGCTAGCTGATAGAAATGAGATCGGATCTGTGAAACCGATTCAATGACTATGGAAAATGACAGTACCAGGAACAAACCATTTGGGACCTTAAAAGATTAAATTGAATTAGATGCAAAATTCAAAATATAAGTCTAAGAAGTCTGAGCAATATAACAGGAAAAATGATAGTAAAACTGGCTACTACTAAGGTAACACAAAGAAAGTAGATCTAGAGGTTGTTAGACTATCACATGACGTGTCGGTAGATTAAACATAATAGATGATTAGACGTCATTGGTGACTCCAATTTAAACTAAGTTGTTCAACTGACTGTGGGTTCCTATCTTATCACTGGTTAACACAATTAGTTATTTCTAATAAGGGGTGACGAGCAAATAAACGCCACAAATGTGTGCGGATGACCACAAAAAGAGCAAAGCACGAAAAAATGAAGAATAAACACAATCAAGCTAATAACAAATGTTGTTGGTGCGTTATGTGCAAAAAGAAAAAAATATATGCTCTAACAAGAAGATAGGTTGTGTGCCTCTCTGCTGTGCGGTGGCACTAACCTGAGGATAAGCATAACCTACATATTCTAGAATTTATTGTTGTTTGCCGCCTCTCTGTTGTGCGGTGGCACTGACCTGAGGCTTGGCTTCTCTTTGAAAGCTCTGATAATAGTTTCTTCTTGTCAAAATACCCGTAGACCGCTCAAAAAATTCCTAAGGAATGTTGATTACCATATAAGTGTGGGATCCACAAATGTTTGTTGAAATAATTAAACCTTAATTCATCACCAATGAGTGTCAAAAATTTGTGTATGGGTTTAAGAGGATGTTAGGACCGTGTACGGGATGGAGTACTAACTGATTTACGCGTATACCAACTCAAATAGTGTGGAATCCTATTTGATTGGCAATCCAATCAGTGAGAACGCACTTAGAATCGATCTTAGGATGAATCTAAACGTTAAGAACGATTGCAAATCGATTTACTGCGATCTATGAACTTGGAACAGGTTCTTAGAAGTCTCTGGACGGCTAGGATGCGATTTAGTACGTAGGTATTCGAAGTGTTACGTTTTTCCACAAATTAAGTGGTATTTATAGGTTAGGGTTTCTCAATCGTGCGACTGAACCATTAGCATGGTTCAGTCGTGCGACTGAGTCATGCGGTTAATCCATTTGCAAGACTGAGGCTTCAGTCGTGCGACTGAGTCAATCTCATGTCACAATCGTGCGACTGATCCAGTCTCCCGGTTCAGTCGTGCGACTGGTTCATTAGCATGAAGTTGTTCATGCGTATGGTCCATCCGCATGGGCCATTCGCATAAGAACTTCACATGACCAAGTTTAAACATATTTCTCAGCCATTCTTGACTAAGATCTATGTAAACAACTACAAACCTATATAGTTAGTTCAACCATGCGTTAATAAACAATAACCATTCAAACATACACTGAAATTCAACATTAAGATCATCAATCACTTATTCTGTTTCATTCAACTCATATATTTCATTTACATTAAGGACATGACAGACATATTACATTAAGATCGTAAACTAGGTACATATGTATCTACAGAGGACAAGTATACTGACAATCATCGTGAGCAGCAACTCTTGAAAGTCCAAATCAATGTGTGCATCTTATAGTACCAGTATGATTTCCTAAACTTGCTAATGACTCTCGATGAAAACAAGAATCTAGCATTAAAAGGCTTTGGTAAAATATCCCTAATGATTTGATTACATGTATGATTCCATAATGAATCGTTCTCATAATAAGTTGTACTGTTCTAGAAAGAAATCTGCTAGATATCTATCTTAAAATTTCAACCTCACACAAAATCACAAAAAATATGTTTAGTTTTATTTCATAGTTATAGTTGTTTTATCTTGTTCTAACTTTTAGTCAAATTCAGTTTTTATCTATCGGACTATGACGTGGAATTCAATCTGGGATTTAATCACCTAAAAGGGTCACGTCTGAGGTGACCAAACATGTTTTCAAATGTCAAATGGGTCACGACTGAGGTGACAAAATGTTCTACTATTAAAAGGATCACATCTGAGGTGATCAAATGTTTCAACAGTTAAAAACGATCATGTCTGAGATGATCGAATGCTCAAAATGTTTATTCAAAAGTTAACAAGGGCTAAGTATTGAAATGTCAATAGGTCAAACTCATAAGTATGAACCATTCGCACGACTGGACCATAAGTATGGACCAGTCGTACGATTGAATCATACTTATGAACCAGTCAGTCGAATGGAGCATGAGTATGAACCATTCACCCGACTGGAGTCAGAGAATGAGCCAGTCGCCTGAATGGGGTTGACCGAATGAGTTATTCGCCCGACTAAAACCCAGTCGGCCGACTGAATGTGACCGACTGAACCAATCGTATGATTGAGATCCAATCGCTCAAATGAAAAAAGCGAATGGATCCAGTCGCCCGATTGAAACCAGATTTAGTATAAATAAGGCCATAGTCGATCGCATACACTCATCACCCCTCATTCGCCCTAAAATCGCATAGCATACCGTTACTCTGCCAAATTTTCCTTTGACCTAATTTGAGTTCATATTTCGATATTCTGACGATTGTTGGTTGTTATACAGGTACAATGCGGTGCTATCTACTCAAATCTCTGTTGATTTTTTGCCCTAGATCAATGAATTCGGCCCTAATAAGAACCAAGACTTAAGTTGAAAAATAAGATAATAAAACTAAGTAAATTGTTGAAATCAAAGTTATTAGGTGCTAAGTAGGATTATTGCGAGTCTAATGAGCCAAACCACGATGTCTAATATTAAGATTAGCTCAAAAGTTGAATCTCAATCAAACAGACAGTAGGTCATGTGACTGGACACCCGGTTGAACTACAATCGAACGACTGAGCTGGACGAATGACTCAACGGCCGAATGAACAATGCGAATGAACTCAGTCGGCCGACTGAACCAATCGCAGGCTCAGTCACCCGATTGAACTCAGTCGCATGATAGGTCATCCCGACTGTAATCAGTCGCATGTTAGGTCAAACGACTGAACCCAGTCGTATGGTTCAATCGCACAATTGAACCAGACTGATCTCAAACATGCTAATTAGAAATGGTTTCTGTCGTGTATAATCTCACTTGTATGCTTCTTGTGTTAGAGATTGATGGCTGATCGGTGGACCATAAACCCCAAGCACAATATTTGTGCTCATCTGGACACCACAACTCAGAACACGGACGAGTTTGCTGGCATCATAGCTTTCCTGAAGAGATCACGAATCCACAAAGCCATATCTACAACATGCACTCTCTGCAGGTCTATACAGCAGGCCTTCTGGGAGGATGCATTAGTTGATCGATCTCGTGAGCCCTATAGCATCAGGAGTACTATATTTTGGCAAAATATAGAGCTGTCAGTTGCAGATCTTCGACGAGTACTGGATCTAGGTGATGATGTTGATCAATCAACCAGGCTACACCCTCTGACTGTGAGGGGATGCTTCCTCAGGATGAAGTACTCTGGGGACATTAATGAAGGTGTGCTAAACAAAAGCAACCTGTGTCCCCAATTTAAGTACTTGGCACACGTGATACTGAAATGCATAGCGTCGAGGAGGGGTGGATTTGATGACCTATCAAACCAGATCCAGAATGCCTACGTGGCACTGGTGCTTAACCACCCCTTCAGCTTCTCCAGCATGATATTTGCCTACCTGATAGAGAATCTTGAGGCCAAAGGCAAGGAGGGCTTCTGTATGTACCCCAGATTCTTATAGATGATTATCAATGAGAAGCTGCGTGCCTTGCCTAAGGAGAGCCATGATGCGATATCACTTGAGGTGATGGATGACACGACTTTGGGCCGCATGAAGGTCTACAGGGGAAAGCAAGTGAAGCCCCCTGTGAGGAGACTGTTCGGGCACCTGGCCTGGGAGGAGTACGTGGCACCAGCAAGGCGTAAGTGGTGCCATGAGGAGAGTGACTCAGATGTAGAGCAGATTGCTCTCCCATCTGATGACTTCGATGACGATGACGGTGACGCTGGTGGAGATTATGGCCCCGCTGCTTCTAGGGCCAGCACTGTACATGTTACATCTCCACCACCCACTCATGGAGAAGCCACCAGCGCCAGTTTTCATCAGGATTTTTGTCCTTCCGATGAGGAGGAGGAGAGTGATGAGGAGCCTCTGACTAGGACTGTGGGCAGTAGGGTTGTTGACACAGAAAGAGGTATAAGGGCGGTTGGTGGATGACAAGGGAAGTTTGGGGACACTGCTGCTGCTGATTCAGATCCCTCATATACCCCGGACCCGCCCTGCAGCCAAGGGGGAGCCACAGTGTCTAAAGGCACATGAAAAATAGAATGGCTCACCCCTATGGCAAGAAGGGGAAGAGACTGAAGTTCACCTTGACCTCAGCCACCACCACAGCCACTACTACCCCACCACTACACTACTACCACACACACACACACCTCAGCCTCCACCTCCCACATCCCCCACCATCCCATCCACCACTACAGCGCCCCCAACACCACCCACACATATACAACCTCCCATATTCACCACTGCCACCACCACCACCACTAGCCACCAAGCAGGACCATCATCTCACCCATCTTTCCCTTTTGGATCATCTCTACCTCCCAGTGGGGTAGAGGAACAACTTTCAGCACTAAACCGTATGGTGCTAAAGTTGTTAGTCGTCGATGACGAGAAGACTGCACAGCTCAGACAGTTAGGGGGTGTTTGTTTTTTGAAAAAACCTCTTCCCCACCTCTTCATCTGCGTGCACGCAGACGTGGGAAGAGGTTTTTACTTCACAGAGTGTTTGTTTTCTGGAAGACGTTTCATTAAAAAACGTCTTCCTGACGTCTGCACGGAGAAGATGTGGAACAAGGTTCTGAAGGTCTCTTCAACTCCTCTTCCATTTCTTCTTTCATTTAACACCCCCACCTCTCCACTCTACCCACCTCTCCACTCTACTCACCTCTCGCAGCCCCACCCCCGCCACCGCCGCCACCGGCGCCGCCGCCACCGTCGTGTTCCACCGGTCCGTGTTCCACCGCCGTGTTCCATCGTCGTGTCCCACCTCCCGACTCTCCCACCCCCTTCGTTCCTCTACCCACCTCTCGTCTCCCACCCCCGTCGGCCTCCCAACCCACTTACCCATTTACCCACCGGGTCGCACCGACCATAACTCGGGTCTTCGTTACGGCGACAAGCTATTTGATTCAGGAGGGTTTCCGAGCAAACTGTAGTGAAATCGGATCCAAAGGGTCCGAAAAATGGCGGCAAATAGCAGCACAGAGGATATTATGGAGGAGCTTCTCAACGTTGAGTTAGAGCTTCAAGATGTTCAAGGTGAGCTGCATTTGAACTATACAGTGTATTAGCTAATATTTGGTTATAGAATGGTTTGGAAAGTAATTTTAAATACCTAAATTAGTAAAATTAAATAAAATTGTTAGTTGTGAACATGATTAAAATCATCATCATCATCACTGCAAAATACATGCCCTGGTTGTTGAGATTTCATGGTTTTCGTTGCTGAAAAAATTTACACTGTATGAGGGTTTTTGCCCTAATTGTATACATGCCCTAATTGTGAGTGTTGCCATGATTTTATTAGTACTGGTGAGTGATCATGAGGTAATGGAAATGTTGATTGTCATGTGCATTGTGTATGACTTATATATTTGTCTCCCAAATGAAATAAAGAGATTGCTTGATAAGCAATAGAAGTTGAATGAGAAACAATCAGAACTTAAGGCAGTTTTGGAAAGTTATCAAGGATTGGATAATCCTGAAAAAGATAATGCAATCGCTCAAACAGAGAACTGGTCTGGATCTTATGAATGGGATAATGAAGCTGATGATGTTAGACTTAATATTCTTAAAAAAACAAACATTCTTTTTTTTGCAGACTGCAGACATTTGGTCCACCTCTTCTACTGCAGATGTTTGCAGATGTGGTCCGCAGACTGCAGACGTTTTCCTGCAGAAAAAACAAACAGCACCTTAGTGGAGCTTACTGCTACACAATCACTGCAGATCTCTCAGCAGGCACAGCAGATTGAGGAGCAGGCTCAGCAAATGGCGATGAAGATGATGATGAAGAGGATGAGACAGAGGGAGGAGAGGATGAGAGTGCAGGAGATGGAGGAGATGATGAAGAAGGAGGAGATGCACCTGCATCGGGTGCCACAGAAGCAAGAGAGAGGCGGACCAAGAAAAATCAAGATCAGGGTGCCTCAACATCAGCTTCGACTGCAGAAGAGCAGATGATTCAGGACAAAAGTAATGATTAGATGTTTCTGTATTCTGAACTTTTGTGTAATTGAATCATGTATTAAAACTTATGAAATGAATGTTTATTTATATAACTGATTATTTAACTGTCTTGATTTTCTACTAATGAGTGATGTGTTACATGTTTTAAATCAAGCAGATCCACAATATCAGTGAGATGAATATGATGTTGCTCCCCTACAGCAGATCAAGTCTCAATTTACTATGATACTTGATCTGCAAGGGATTGTTAGGTGGTCATTGAGCTATGCTCCCGAAAAAGGAGAAATCATTCATGATCTCACTGATGAGCAACTGGCAGAGATGTTCCGGTTAAATCCGGATGAACTGGTCAAGGATACCCCTACCGTCGAGGTTGCTAGTGATGACGAGCTCCACGATGTTGATGAGATAGAAATTGAAGACGTCACAGCACAGCACTATCCTGAATATACTGATCGAGAGGGAAATGTGGTCCCTGATTTTGGAAATACTCTCGACAATGATATGTATGCTAAACTGGATATGATGGAGAGGGAGGCCGAGAAATCAAAAACCCAAGCCCAAGCCTCGGACGCCGATGTTGAGACCAAAAAGGCTAAGTGGGCGGCTTGTTTTGCAGAGATCCGTGCCCAACGCACAGCGCCAAAGCCAAGTGCCTACGCTAAGCTCTATAGAGTAAAGAAGCACCTAAAGGTGTCTGGCAAGATTATAGCATGGGCTTACTTTGAGGATCTAAATGTATATGCTGTGAAGCGGGAGAAGGGAATCGAGTACTTCAGATTTCCACATGATCTGAAGACTCTCCCTGGTTTTAAGCTCAACCAGTTGGCACGCCTGAACCTGCTGTATGCTGATCCCACGAAGATGTTAGGCTGGTTTGAAGCTGTGTTGAACAGAGAATACCACACTCGATGGGTTAACTTCAAGCCTCAACAACCTACTAGGTACATTCGAAGGTCGGAGGTGGACCCAAGGACTGGGAAACCCAAAGTGGTGTTGAAGTGGAGTCCTCCTCGTACTATGTCAAAGATCCCCATGAGGGAAATGCCATAGAACTTCACTCCCCACTTCAAGTGGTGGTATTATGACTGGAGAACAGGAGAAGCGGTCATAGTGTTACAGAAAGAGCGCCAAATGGAGACCATCCGGGTATTTGACCCAATGTGGTTAACCTACCTGTCTGCTAGTGATGTTTATATGTTATACAGGTGGCCATTATTCTATGATCCGCAAGATATCGTACAGGCCCTCCAGTTTTAGAACGTGATAAGACTCTGCTTTGCTTTTGAGATACATGCTGAAGTCACAGTCGAGGAGAGGCATAAGAAGTTTGACGAGCTAATGAAGGATGCCAGACAATGATAGAAACTAGGTCCAAGGGGGAGTTTGTAGATACATATGTAACTAGTTTACGATCTTAATGTAATATGTCTGTCATGTCCTTAATGTAAATGAAATATATGAATTGAATGAAACAGAATATGTGATTGATGATCTTAATGTTGAATGTTTCAGTGTATGTTTGAATGTTTATTGTTTATTAACGCATGGTTCAACTAACTATATAGGTTTGTAGTTGTTTACATAGATCTTAGTCAAGAATGGTTGAGAAATATGGTTAAACTTAGTCATGTGAAGTTCTTATGCGAATGGCCCATGCAAATGGACCATACGCATGAACAACTTCATGCTAATGAACAAGTCGCACGACTGAACCAGGAGACTGGATGAGTCGTACGATTGTGACATGGGATTTACTCAGTCGCATGACTGAAGCCTCACTCGTGCGAATGGATCAACCGCATGACTCAGTCG
>CM046040.1:26400315-26687066 GCA_025215565.1 Flaveria ramosissima | reverse complement strand
TTTCTAGGTTTGACGGGTTTCAGCCGTAAAAATTCGAAATTTCACAAGTCCTAATCGCCTAAGTCCGTAGAAACCAAACTTCGATGAGCAGGGAACGTCCAAGATCACTTTTGACACCAAAGATTGCGTTTTTTAGTGCAAAAACACAAACTTTTATGCAATCTTGATTGAATCAACACGTAATCAAGAGCCAAAGCTCTGATCACCACTGTTAGGACCTGGTAATTGAACGAAATACCTAGTGATTAGCGTGTTAAACCAACTCAAATAGTGCAGAATCCTATTGATTGGCGATCCAATCAGTGAGAACACACGAAAAATCAATCAAGAATTGAATCTAACGTTAGAAATCGATTAGGAATCGATCTAATGTGTTCTTGAACTTGGAGAACGATTTGGGAGGTCTTGGACGGCTAGGGTACGTCTGGAATCGTAATAGTATGAATGCCTACGTTTTTCCACGAATTGGGTCTATTTATAGGTTAGTATTGTTCAATCGTGCGACTGGGCCATAAGTATGGTTCAGTCGTGCGATTGAACCATGCGGTTGATTCATCCGCACGACTGAGTGTTCAGTCGTGCGACTGAGCCAATCTTATGTGTCAATCATACGACTGATCCAGTCTCTAGGTTCAGTTGTGTGATTGAGTCAATCGTATGAAGTTATTCATGGTGTGGTCCATTCGCATGGGCCATTCGCATGAGAACTTCATTAAGTTAAGTTTGAATGTTTTAATTAATATAACATTATGGGTAACCATTCAAAACAATCATAAACCCAATCAATTCAATCACGACTCATTAATGAAATATTAAACCATTACACATAACAAACAATCCATGTCATTTCATTAATCAATACAAATTACATCATATCAGACAAACAAGATCTATTACATTACAAATCATGATCTAGGGACATACATGCATAAACAATACCTGCATCCAAAAACGAATATAAGTCATACAAAGATTTAAAGATGTGATTTCAAATCATTTACTTAAAAGTAGCTCCAACATTGCAATATAATATGTGTAATAATATTTGATATATAAATTGTAAAACATCTTGAAAAATGAAGAAAAATGAGTTTTGAAGGCTTACCAAGCCTAACCTTACCCGTTTGATCCCATCACCTACCTTGTCATTGAATAGAGAGTAAATATAAAAGGTAAAAAAGTGCCAATATAACAGTGTTTTTGTCTGTTTTCAATAACTTGTACCCTTTACACGCACCTACATATTAAATGAACTAACTTAAAAACAAAATAGTAGACATATAATATCTTGATTACACCTAAGAGAACAGAGGAAAAGGAAATCTTGTAAATAAAGATCTGAATTAGTATTACTATTGAAGTAAAATTTTTGAAATAACCATTATATGTCAATTCCAAATTTAGTAAATATATAATAAAAATAAAATAAATAAAAAAACCTAGTAGCGCATGGGTCCAAAGGTGTTGACTGCTACTAATAGATGTGGCAATTTTAGTTCCATTATGTATAAACAAATGATATTTAAGTTTATTTTGTATCTTTAAATGGTCATGCACGTAAAATCAGAAGGATTAATGAGCATAATATTGACGCATGGTATAATTGAAAACTATTAGATAAAACAATATCATTATACTTCTTGTGCTATTTAGTTGGTGCTTGTTTTAGTCTAGATAATAATATAACTATCATACACCTTATGTTCATTTATAGACATAATAATATTTTCAAGCATGAAACATATATGTTGGGTGTGGGAATAGTGGCTTGGGGAGATCTTAGGTTAAATTTTTGAGTCCAGTATAAAATTAGTACAAGGCTAACAAGGGATAAATGTTTTATTAATATATAAAATTAGTACAAGGCTAACAAGGGATAAATGTTTTATTAATATTTTACATAGTTCAGGAAGAAATCAAAGACGAACGCTATGAAAGCAGTTATAGTAAACATAATAACATGAAGAGAATACAACATGATGATCATAAACGAAACTTATTTAAAGGCGTGATTATAGTCATGAAAATGGAAGTTTTTGTAAATGAAATGAGCCAAAGATTTTGATCCCACATAGCACAAAATTGCAACAGCTGCAAATATATTTCTTGCAGTAACTAATAGCACTCCTGGTTTGGTTGCAGCAATCATAGCCACCAAAGAAAATGAAAACACCTGAAGAGATTTCTGGAGTGTCTTAAAACTTTTATATGCACCATTGCAGCTACTACAATTTACCATGTGAGTCTAGTACCTAATTGAATAAACAACTTAATTAGAAACAAATAAATTGTATTATATATTAATTTATAACCTCAAAAAGAATGAAATTTATGCAAATAAGCTGTCTAGGAGTAGTTTTCTAAAATGACTGGGTGAAAAAGATCCATTAAATTTGGTTTCTCAATCGAATTGACCACCTGCATATTTGTTTAGCCATTTTCTAAATGCCACCACATTGGCATCTGCGTTAGTTGCCACAAAATAGGCTTTCTGCCAATTCAAAGGACCCAACTCCATCAATTTATGCTCCTAAAAGTTGCATAATCATTAAAAAAATCATATACAACACTTTAAATCACAATTAATGTATCTAAATTCTTGGTTGGATGGGATAGTTTTACCTGAAACTGAAGAAGAACTAAATCTGAATCAATAACCAAATTTTGAATGATATGGTCCATCCATCTAGTAACAAATGGATCCTTCGAAAGCCCAAAATTTGTAGGCAAATCGGATATCAATCTGCAATTACCGAGGCTCACTGGAATGCAAAAAAAGATTACAAAATCCTTTTGAGGTGCCTGGATCAATCAAATTAAAAGAATGAAGTACCAAGTCAATAGATTTTTTTAATAAAACCCACAAATTCACACACCTACTAGATCCATTCCTAAGTGTATGTAAATTGTCCACAATAAGACTTATACTCTTAACTGTTAGGGTTCAAGTGTCGCAATAGAACCAACACACGACTCGTAAACAAATATAAAACACAGAAAGTAGAAAAAAACAAATACGAAAATTTAATGTGATTCAGATTTAATGTGAATCCTACATCCACATGTTGCAACCAGGGATTCTCTTTATTAGGTGCCCAAATATTATAATTGCGTAGTAGGGTGTATATATTGATAAAAAACTAATGTTAACGACTTGTTGAACAAGAAAACAAATATGGGTGTCATGCCTTATGTTGTTGTCTCCAACTTGAGCCCAAGCTTTAAAGCCTTAAAACCCAACAATCTCCCACTTGAATGCATTGCAAAAAAACATAATACTACTATCCAAGTAAACCTCATATCTAGTAATGTTAGTAATCTTCCAAATAAGTCTTCTAAGCCTTTAGTTCATAAGACTAAGCTAAGACTCAAATCAAATACTCCTAAAGTTGCTTAAAAATGCTCAACATATCTAGACCAGTTCTAACCGTTCTTCCTATTATGGTTATCTATAGGTTCTGGAATAGTGTTAGAAATAACGAGTGCAGGAGAAGATGACCAATTATGACGCCTTTTATTACTTCCGTTATACTACATTTTAATTACATCGTTTCAAACTCACCCCACAAACAAAATAACATTTTTTTGCTTATAGCACATTTATATAAAATCTTACATCATGTCAAATTATTGATACATGTTTTCTAGGAATAATGCGTCACATCAAATACTTATAAAAATAAAAAATACACGAATACCGAGTAATAATATGTCACATCAACTATATTCAAATAATAACTAATGGGTCGTAAGATACTTCACAGCTCGTTAGTGAGAATACTTACGGCCTGAATGGCATTTCACGGGCTTATGGTAATGGCATATTAACTCCTTAACAGGTCGTGATGGGACATAACCTGATTCGATTACCTTTTGCTGGTCCATATGACCCGTATGGGCCCTTACGGGCTGTGAAGAAAACTCAATGGGTGTTACACATAACCCCTGCAGTGTCTACGCATAACCCAACCCTTAATTAATTAACTATACTTTAGGATTTATTGTTAATTTATAATATTTGTTTTTATGAATTGCTCTTTTGTTACTTTTATAATATTTAATGTATTCTGAGTCCGATTAGTTAAATAGAGGTTGATGATGAGTATGAACATGACGAAGTGATAGCATTGTTGCGTGATACTTGGGTTGATGATTTGAGGCACCCACAAGTAAACTATAATTTTAATTATTTTAACACCAATTTTATTTTTTTGTTTTTTAAACCAACATTTGCTTCAAAAGTAAACAACTTATCTTATACGATTGAATCTTTGCTACTTCTTTGTTGTTTCTACCTTAGCAATGATGATCAAGTGGATAATTGTACTTGAGGTACACAATGCAAAATCCTTTTCATGTTGCTTTGTGTTATTAGAAACATGTTTGAATGTCTGTTGAAATAATTTATTGATAGTCATCATATAATGAATTTTAACAACGTATTGACATTCATAGATGAGATTTTATAGAAGTTTGATCTTGCTCGTGCTCTTCTTGATACAGTTCTAGCTCAGTTCATGAAGCTAGCTAGCGCCATAGGAAAGCCGGGTAGTACCATCCTAGTTTAAATTGATAAGTAAAGATTATGGTGAGTATTTGGGTGTTTGCTTTGTGATGGGTTATAACAATGTGCAAGGCACTCATATCGTTCTTCCTACAAATACATGACTTAGACCAACTAGTGTAGTCATTGCCCTCTTGCCCAGTTAACGAAAATCCGTGAAAGCTCTCTCCCTAGAGGGGAGTGGGGGTCTTTTCGAATTGGCCTGAACTCAATGCCTTGGAATATAACCCCCTTTAAGTTTCCTTCAATGCATTTAAAGGTTATGCTCGTATCTATACCGTGTCCTCGATATAAGTTTTGAAACAAGGGGACCTCCAACCAACCATCATCCCTTTGCTCTGCGAACTTTTGTGATTCTCCGTAATTTATTTTCTCTTTCGACATGAAAGAATCTTTAGATTTTGGTATGTTTCCGGAGTCACGAAATCTTTTAGCCTTCGTTGGTTTGATTATTGGTGTGTTGATAGGTTTAAGCAGCTTCAAATGCGCATGTGTTTCCATTGTTCTTGAATCCCAGTAGTAGTGGGCTCTCAACACACACGTATCCTGTGGTGTGATCTGGATGTCTTCAAATTTAAAGATGAAATAGCATGCATAAACCCTCCCAGGTGACAACAATTCAGGTTCAATTTCAATTTCCATACTAAACTTAGTTAGTCTTTGAAGCCGTATCACATGCTTTAACCTGTTGATTATCATGTTAGTTATGCTTAGCGAGTTATGTCTAGAAAATACCAAAGTTACATAACGCAAAGGGAGAGGATTGAACCTGGATTCACATAACGATAGCCGCTCAAGAAGTTTAGGATTAGGGATTCCAGATACCGGTACCGGTTTAAGAAGTTTGTGATTAGGGTAATACCATAATATCGTTATATGTGGTAGCACAAGGCATACTTTCCCTCCAGTTGAATTGCATATGGAAAACCACTGTCGACAGCCACTTTCAAAATCAACATAACAGGTAGTTTGAAATAATATTGTATCCTAAGGATATATTTTACCTTTTGATCATTATCAATGAGTATCCCACGACAGAGAAGCAAGTGGAGCTCTTTTTTGTTATTGAATTTCAAATCCGTATGTGATCTAGCAATTATCTTTTCATAATCACGAGGCATATTTTTCTTCCATGATATCGAGGCACCTTCGGGTATAATATTAGTCCCATTATGTGGTTTCTTCTGTAAAATGCAAATGCATGACACCATATGTTTAGCTAAAATCATACCAGTTCAAGAAAAATTTGGTCAAAAGGGAGAAATCAAATTACCATGTCTACAGGCTGAAATATAAATCCATGAATCACAATATAAGGGAATACATCTTCTACACCACCTAGAATTCTATTTATCACAATGTCAAAATTAGCATTCTTGTCGTTGTTCACGAAATGCCATAGTGTAGTCTTCATAATTTTGACTTTTTTAAATCTGTTGCCTTCGCTTGTGTCCTCTAATTCTTGTGCATAATGTGCACATGATACGCGCAAGTCTTGACATTGCCACTTTATCCACACGCAATTTGTTATGGTTGGAACCTGGTTACGATCTTTCCATTTACCAAAAGAGAATACCAAGTTTGCTGAATACATGATACCCAATGATAGCATACTAGTGCTTATTTGGCAGCGAATGTTAAGTGCTTGAACGTGAGGATATTGTCCCATTACTGTACAACTGCAACCATTAGGATATACAGAGGTTATCATGGCTCTCATGCATGGACAAACGTTAAGTCCTTAGTGTTAGACTTAATTGTTGGATACAAGTTTGATACAAAGTTACGGGTCAAATAAGTAATTAATGATAGGTTTATAGTTTGTGTACATTTTGTAGTATTGTAAAGTCAAAGGTTCCTTAGTGTACATGTATAATGTATATCTTAGAAACTGTAGTGCAGTGTATATATATGGGTCAATGTAAACAAATCGATGATGATGAATTCCTGCGATTTCTATTGAATTCAAGTATAGTTTGTCATCTTTCGATCTATGATTCATTTATTCATGGGCAATAAATGGTATCAGAGTCAAAGACTCAAAGAAAATCAATCAATACAAACAATCAATGATTGATATTGTTAATCTCTGCATCAGATTCATTTCGAATTTGGTGAGAAATCAAAATTCGAAGTTCTTTGCGGTATTATTGTTACTTGCAATGAACCCAGAAAGGAGAACCAAGATTTGCTCTTGTCTCTCGATTGCGCAATCTAAAAACAGGATAAGCAAGAAGGGCCGAAGTGATTAAGATTAGTCCCTGTTTGATTGCTTATTTCGAAACTGATATCAGAACCTTACAATCGTAAAATCAAAGCACTTAGTGGGGCTATTTTGACTGCATGTTATCGATTAGAATCGAGAATCAAGAACCGGTACTTGGTTGTTGATTAAAATCGAAAATTCAAATATTTGAAGGGGTTGTTTGTTAGATCAGAATCAAATTGCTGTTGATAATTTGATCATCTGATCATCGACCGGTCCCGTAGGTTTGAATGGTTTGTTTTATTCCAATTCTCATTCAAAACCAAAAGGGTGTGTTTGATCCCTGCAGTCTGTGGACCACATCTCCAGACATCTGAAGCAGAAGAGGTGGACCAAATGTCTGCAGTCTGCAAGAAAAGACTGTTTGTTTTTTTAACATCTGCAGAATGCTGAAATATTCTGTAATTAACCTTAAGACATACGATAATTGCCTTGTTGTCTACTTTAAACAAATTAAAGAATTTTAAAATATTTACATACAAAAATTACATTCAGATGAGGGGAGTTAAGTTACATTTTCGTGTACACTTAGTATCAAACTACATACAAACAGATTACAAGTTTACAAATCTAAAAGTAATGCACATAGTGAGCCAAACATATAAACAGATCAACCTAATGGTCCTAATCTTCTAACATTTGACCATACATCATGACTATCGCCTACCCGATTCAAGATCATCCAACGACATATCGGAATCATCATACGAGCACACAATTGCCAAATTTTCATCCCTTAGGACCCCATGTTGCTGCATCTCTTCTTGACCCACAACATCACAACTCGATGGAACCCCAGAAATATCACCGTCAAACTCGAAGACGACCCTCGGGTCATGTTCGACCCGAATACTCAAATGCAGATGAACCGGGTTTTTCGAGCCTAAATCATCGATCCCCACCCACCCGTTACGAACCACCACACAACCCCTGTTACCACCACCAGCAACACCGTCAACCGCCGCCGAGTCCAAACCCACCGTCACAGCTCCAATAAGCTTACCCGACCCAAACCTTTGATGTTTGGAGGGCGACGGCAGCGGGTGGCCCTGGAGGGCGGCGGCAGCGCAGAAGAGGGGTGGGGGCGGGGGGCCCTAGAGGGCGGCGGCGACGCGAAAGAGGGGCGGCGGTCGCTAGAGGGGCGGCAGTCGCTAGAGGGAGTCGGAGCAGAAGAGAACAGTGAGCAGAAGAGGAGTGGCTGAAGTAGAAGAGGAGCGGCGGCGGCGGCGTGAGCTAGACGGCAGGGTGAGCGGAGGTGGCGGCCGGAGAAGGGCTTCAGTGAAGAGAGGAGAGGAGAGGGGTGGTGGGTTGAAGGCTTGAACAATGAGAAGAAAAGTATGGGTTGGGGATAAAGAGGAGAAGAGGTTGAGAAGACCTGAGAAGTGGTAACACCACATCTTCTCCATGTAGACGTTAGGAAGACGTTTTTTAATGAAACGTCTTCCAAAAAACAAACAATCTACACACTCAAAACCTCTTCCCGTGTCTGCGTGCGCGCAGATGAAGAGCTGGAGAAGAGGTTTTTCAAAAAAACAAACACCACCTAAAAGATTGTTGAAGGGCTGTACGCAGCTGTTGAATTCTATCAGTTCAGAACCGAATTTTTGGTCTGTAAAGGTGCTGGATCGGTAAACATTCGAGCGTGTTCTTGACGGAAGGAAACAAAACCAAAACCAAGAGACAAACAATAACACGAACTATAATAAAATGGTTTCATTGATAAAACCTAATGATTACAAGCTCGTTACAACATAAGAATCACGACTCTTGGCAAGGGGAGATCGAGCATGATCTCCCCTCTCATCCGGCAGCCCTAGGCCCCCGGGCAGACTCCTTTCAAAACCCTAATCTCTCTACACATTGAAACTGGTATATTTAGACATCGGCTCATATTAGATGCGACTAGGCCCATTCGTGCGATTGGACCATGCGTATGGTTCAATCGTACGACTGGACCATGCGTATGGTTCAATCGTACGACTGGACCATACTTATGGTTCAGTCTTACGAATGTCCCAATCGCATCTCTCAGTCGCACGACTGGTCCATTAGCATGGCTCAGTCGTAAGACTGAGTCTCATTCGCATATGCTCCTACGAATGACCCAGTTTCATGTGTTTACAACATATCAGGTGTATTACATTAAGCCTAGACTATTTGTCAAGCGACGGACACACTATATATGACAATATATGCTCCAACATGGTCCATGTTGGGTTAATTAGAATCGACAAAGACTTCAAAAGTCAAAATCCAAGGCTCCCAATTTAAGTTTGATTTCGAATTTGTATTCACTAATTTTGACCAAGACTTATAAAAGTCAGAAGGCTTGGGACTATCTGGTACAAGTTAGACACTTTGTTCTTTGTTTGTTAAAGAATGTTCTTATTTTACTTTGAATATAAAGGAATTAATTCATAGGATTTTTGGTTAGTCATTAGTACCCACCTTGATTTGATTAAGGTTGGTTTGGTTACTCATTAGTACAAACAAAGATTTGTTCTTTGTACTTTATTTTTTAATCATTTTTAGTTAATCAAGGGTAAGAAACCAAATCTTGTTATACTTTGTTTATACATTTTTTCTTAAGTGGTGATCATGATGGAATCACCAAAAGAAAAGAATCACGTTGTTACTTGTAAGAAAATGGGAACAACTATTTCGAACTTTCAATGCCCAACATTGAAATATATGAATTATGCAACTTGGCAATTCAAATGAAGATCATGTTAGATGCAAATTATCTTTGGGAAACGATAGAACCCACTGCTCAAACGTGTTTGGATAAGAAAAAAGATAAGTGTGCAATAGCATGCATTAGCCAGACTTTATCCGAAGATTTAATCTTGCATGTACAAGATTGTAAATTTGCTAAAAGAAATGTGGGATTCTGATGCAGTCGGAAACAGAAAGATAGATAACTGAACCTGTTGATTCAACGAGAATACCAGGAACAATTCTTCTAACTATCGTTGATTCACAAAGAATACCGATAATCAAAATTCACACTAACACATACTGTGATAGAGAGAAAAACAATTTTTTTTCATAAACTTTAATAATAATTCACCCATCTCTTACAAGCATATAAAGAAACAAAACCAAAGTCGAATGGGCCACAAAACATAAATGGGCCAAAAACTGGGCCAAATGTAAAGTCCAACAAAATGTAAATAAAAGACAAAAATTAAAATAACTCATAAAATAGCCATTTTTGGGCCGAAACGATGACCCAAACCGCCTACGGTTGTTTGTGAAAACGTGCTCCTCGGTCCAACGGTCGTTTTGACTGGTCGCAGGCCCAAAACGGAGACTTCTACCCCAAGTTATGGCCATTTCAGTGAAGCCCCTTTTGATAAGCAATCTTGGGCCTCCAAAAAGGCTAAAGCTTGCTCATCCACACTTGGGCCCACATCATATTCGCTTAAAACCAGACATCTTAGTGCAACGCATGTGCAACAAGCATGGTTGCAAAGTATTAAGTTTGAGTTTTGAAAAGCTACAAATGAAAGAAGATGATACCATCGATGCTTTCACATCAAGACTAACTAATATTATTAGTAAGGCAACTGGGTTTGGTACGAAATATGATCAACCCATACTAGTTAGAAAAGTCTTGACCTCTATGGCAGATAGGTTCATTCAGATAATTGTCTCCATTGAGCAATTCACTGATCTAGACAATGTAACTCTAGATGATACTATCGCAAGACTTAAAACCTTTGAAGAAAGAATTAAGTCAAAAAAAGAAAGTCATGTTCATAATAGTGATGAACTCTTATACACACATCATGACAAACATGAACCGCAACACTCTGGAAACCATGGACGAGGTAGATTCAATTCATCACGAGGTCGAGGTAGGAGAAATTCTCAAGATAGAGGGAAGAACATACCTATCATCAAGAAAAAAAGGATACAAAAGATAAGTCTCAAATCAAGTGTTATAGTTGTGAGAAACTTGGACACTATGCTTATGAATCTCCAAATAAACACAACAATAATGAATCTCTTTTTATTGAGACGGAAGACGAAGAACCCACTATCTTGATGATTACATGTTTAAACAAGTAAGAGCAAATGGAAGTCGATCAAAGCAAAAACCGTGTGATTCAGAAACAACCTGTGAAGGGTGTAAACAAAGAATCTAGTGAATGGATGAAAACAAAGCATCTAGATCATGTGAGGTGATAAAACCAGAACTTGTTGTGTGAAGCAACAAAGGAAGTATGAATCGTGTGATACGATCTAGTAAAATGATATATGATAGATCTAAGACTCGTGTGATACGAAAGCAACCTGTGAAGATCATCATAATCTATGCGAGGTAGATTAGATCATGAGTTATGATAGTCAAATCAAGACCAAGTGGAGTTTGTGTAAGACAATACACAAGAAAAGGCAAAAGATAAGTAGAAGAAGTTCATGTGATATGAATCTTGTGAAGAAAATGTCGTGTGAACCAAAGTTCATGAAACGCAAATGAAAAGAACCATGTGGAGTAGGAAGCATGGCGGAACAAGATCTGCAAGATGAAGACTCAAACTTAGATCAACAATTAGGGGGTGTTTGTTGGACTTAATTGTTGGATACAAGTTTGATACGAAGTTACGGGTCAAATAAGTAATTAATGATAAGTTATAGTTTGTGTGCATTTTGTATTATTGTAAAGTCAAAGGGTTCTTAGTGTACATGTATATCTAAGAAACTATAGTGCAGTGTATATATATGGGTCAGTGTAAACAAATCGATGATGATGAATTCCTGCAATTTCTATTGAATTCATTATAGTTTGTCATCTTTCGATCTTTGATTCATTTATTCCTAGGCAATACTTAGTTATTACCTCTCCGGTTCTAAGCCCTTGCCGTCTTTGGACTTGAATACGCAAGTGTCAACAATGTCGTCATCCCAAATCATACTTCTTGATTTCCATTCCAGAAAAGTGTGCGCTGATATCATTTCACACTTTATTCCTTCATTGTTTAAATAAAACAACTGCATTTGAAAAAAGATTAACACTAGGTTTTTGGATCTTACCCTAAGACACACACACGAAACAACAAAAAATAAAATTTAAAAGAACTACTCAAAAGACTTGGACTCACATAACAACAAAAAGACATGTGTCGCCCCTTTAACTAACCCGATTGACCCAACATATGTAGCAGATGATAAATCTTGGAGAATGTAAAAGTATGCATACATATGAGAGGTCTCTAATACTAAACCCAACAAGTTCGTCATGTCAACACATCTGATCCTTACTCATACTTAAAAAGAACAATATAATTTTTTAACAATACACCCTTTGTCAAACAATATCGTTTTTAACATTATATATTTTATAATTGAGTGGTACTTGTGAGAGACAGGAGCCCACTTAACCTCGATTATGCTCATCCGGAATTTTAACAAACTTAACGCTAAGCAAACAAACATGGCCGGTACATATAAAAGAAGTTTATTCTTAAGATTATTAACATATACAAATAGAAAAAAACATATCTCAAAGTCGCCGGTACGCTTCTGAATATAACATTTACTATTATTTTGAAAAGATTTGGGATGAAATATATATATATATATATATATATATATATATATATATATATATATATATATATATATATATATATATATATATATATATATATATATATATATTTTCCATGCCACTGAAATGCCGTGGCTAAGGTTCAAACACACACAATATCGAAATTAATAAGATGTTTCGCATGTCTTAAAGGGTATAAAAACAAATTATGCTCCGTTGTTTATTTTTACATTTAAATCTACTTTCATAAATTCTTTTCAAAGTTTCTATCTTATTATTTTTTATAAAAACTATTACATAAATCAATAAATTAATTTACGTTACATTGAATATAATATAGTTATATATGTGTGTGTGTCTATATATATATATATATATATATATATATATATATATATATATATATATATATATATATATATATATATATATATATATATATATATATATATATATATATATTAGAAATGACGTTTTTAAAAAGTATAACGTTACGTATTAAAAATTATAAAAGAAAATATGTTTGTTGTAAACAGATTCAGTGGTTTATTTATATTGAAGCATATATAAAAGGAAAGGTTATATAATTTACCCTATGATTGTGATCGAAAAAAAGTCCTTCGCGAAGTAACGAGAAGAGTTCCTTTCTGGTGGCGTAAACTAGAGCGGGGTCTAGACGCTTTATTATATCATCTACATCATCTGGCAATTTTATCATCCAATAATCGTTTAAGGCATTATTTTTCAACTCCTTTTTCCCTCTTAACTCATATTCCTCCTATCACAAAAGTCATGTAAAGAAAAAAAAAAGATACACGTAAGCAAACCGGACGTATTCGTTCCAAGTTTTTTTTTTTTTTTTTACATTTTCTTAAAATTTAACATGTAAAAGCATTTTAATGTGTAAAAAAATAAATGGGCAACTTTTGTAAGAAAAACAAATTATGATGGTTTTTACATTTGAATCTAATTCTATTAACTTTTATTATTATCAAAGACGCGAGATATTTTATAATTATTTTTTAATTCTAGTTATTTGATTCAATATTTATGTTTACCTATATAATACATAGGTATAACCTATTATATGATACTAGCTTTAATATGTCGTGTATTATACGAGTTTAATAAATAAAAAATTAAATAGAATGAATAATTATTAATTATAAAATGATATTTTTAATATAAGACAACTTTATAAATTATTTTTTTAAAATTAAAGATTATGTTTCAAAACACAACGTATTAAGAATGTTATTTTTAGAAAATTTCTTATTATAACTCTCAATTTCAATTATTTTGCTTTATATAAATTTTAATTTTTAAAACCACCAATTATTAAATACTTTGTATATGCAAAAAAGTTTGGTATTTTAGAAAACTAGTATTAAGCCCCCTACGTTGCATCGGAGGCGTAAAATAATATTATAGTATACTAGCTTTAGTAAACATATATTAACTTAGAGATAAATTTTAATTTTGGAAATGATCCATGTTTGCCTTAGAAGATGAGTAGGAACTTAATTACCTGAGTTTTCATTGATCTTTCAAGCTCTTTTACGACAAGATCCATGGGAGGTCGTAGTCGTCGATCATCATGCAAGCATTTATACGCAGTTGCTGAAAAGATGTTCAAGGAGAGCTTGCTCATTTGTTTCCTTAAACCAGGCTCGATAATATCATCCAATTTCCTCAATTCATAAGCCTCTTTTGCGCTCTGTGCTGATAACATGAAACCATGAACCAAGTCGGACCTCCCCAAAAGAACTTCGAATAATACCACACCAAATGAATAAACGTCTGATTCTTTGGTTACTATGCCACTAGTAATGTATTCTGGTTCACAGTAGCCAGGGGTGCCACAAGCGCGCGAAACAACCTCACTTCTACCTAAACCTGCTGAACTTAACTTGGACAACCCAAGGTCAGAGATTTTAGCAACCCCCTTGGCATCAAGCAGAATATTTGCAGTTTTTATGTCGCGGTGGATTATTGATTGATGCTCCCCAACATGATTGTGCAGGTGGTCCAGCCCACGCGCTGCACCAACACATATCTTGAGTCTTTCCTGCCATGTAAGAGTATCTGTGGTACATGGGCTTGTATACTGATACAAACTTCCACGCTTTGCATATTCATATACAAGAACTTTCTCCTTACCCTCGTTGCAGTAACCGATAAGAGATATGAGGTTATCATGCTCTTGACCAGAGAGCAACTCAATCTCTGTCAAAAACTCCTTTAACCCTTGTCCGAATTGCTCATTTAACCTCTTCACAGCAACTTCAATAAGTTTTCCATCGACGGACAGTTGTCCTTTGTACACATGACCATACCCGCCTTTTCCGATGCACTCTTTGAAGTTATTGGTCGCATCTTCTATCTCTTTGAATGACAGTTTCAGTTGGTGCTGTGATTTTTTCATTGACATTGTATAGTTTGAAATGAGCAAAAAGAGAGATTGATTAGTGATTACGGAGCTATGGGGAGCTGGCTCAATATATTGATTTTCAATTCCAAAACATGTGATCAGCATTTATTTTCAATCAGAAGTCGCATACAACTAAGCATGACACATGCGTTGAAGTTATTAAATAATTAGGATCTGATTGATAAACTAATAATGCATCATATTCAAGTTTCATGTAATAAACATCCAATCTAGAATGTGTTTTGGTTTATTCAGAAAAGCAGCAAAGCTAGGCTCTATATTTCTGAAGTTCAAGTATTTTGTTACAAGTATTTTTTTCTTGTTTTTAATGTTGTCCTTTATTTATATATTCAAATAACTTTTATTTATTAATATGTTATAGTATTTTATTATGTGATTTTGTTTAATTCAAATAATTATGCAATTAGTTAAAACCACTACACTTGATTTAAAAGAGTTTTTAGTGAAATTAATTGTGCTGACATCTAGGTGACATTTTAACTAAAAAATTAATGTCAATCACTACACTTAGTCTCATAATCTACATTGTATGTATGAATTGTTAAGTCTTTGTTCATAGATAGATTGCATGAAATTATAAAAGTACTCTATTCCAATCTAACAAGGTCAACATGTTAAAAGCTATTGCTAGATGTAAAAGATTGAGTCGGCATGGTACGTTGTTAAGATTATTTATTATTTTTATTACGCTTAGTTTCTATATATACATTCATAATCAAAGTAAAAGATAAACGCAATTTGATAAGTCAATATCAATAGAATTTTATATAATATCATTATCATTTTTTATAATAAACATTACTTAATTAACTATTTATTATGAATGCCCCAATTTCAATACAAGAGAAATATTCAAACATTTATATATTCATATACTTTTCATAATTTCTAAGTCCAACAACATAAACAAGTGAAATGACTCTTAAAGTGCTAAAACGTAAACCGTTCATGAAAAAAGAAACAAACAACGCTTTATTTAAAAAATTATAAGTAAACTTTTTAAAATTATGTATAGTGGTTATTTAGTCAAAATACCAAATAATATCATGTGGATAAAAAAAAATTCAATAAAGTATCATTTAAATAAAGGGTAGTAGCTAACTAGTGTTTGGAGATTGAAAAAACATCAATAACTTAGAGCCTATGCAGTTGGAGCCTCTTTTAACTATGTTGTAATGGTTTTTTGAGCCCCACTTATATCCATGTTATTATCTTTAATGCTCTCAAATGTCCATTGTATCAAGTCTAACATCATCATTATCTTCTAATATGTATTATCTATACTATATTATAATACATTTGAAAAATACATAATTGTCTTATAATACATTATAGGGAGAACTTCATATCCTTGTATACTTGAAACATATAAATAAGCTTGAATATTAACACAATCAACAAACTACTAACATAAACCAAATTTACCAACTAATAAAGCTACTTTCCCCCTGTAAGTGGTGAAGGTGTCTTCTCCTACTCATAAACAAAGGAAATCAACTCTACATATGAACACAGTTTACGCCCAACCCCTCTAATATGTTCGCATCGAAAACCTATCACAGACTTATACACAACAACATCATTCGACATTGGCGAATCTTGACTTAGAGCATTTAATCTTCGCCTCTAACTCGTTCTATATTTAACAAAATTGAATTAATACAATAATATATGTATTTGAAAACTATATAAGTGGAGATATTGTTTTTTAGATAATCCATAGAAACAGGAAAGTATGTCTAAACTTTGAGGTCTCACTTCAAATGCTCTTCCTCTAGCTTATGATCAGAGAATGGATGAGGAGCTAATAGTAATTGTAGGTCGGAGTGGCTATCAGCTCCTTGTACCGGAGCTTAATTATTCATCCTTGGAATTGCAGCATGGTTGATAACCCAGGGCACCACCGTAACGGTTGTTGCGTGGTAATGGACTTGTTTTTCTTTGAGTACCCGGATCGTAAGATGTTGAGAATAAACTTTTCTATTACCATATCCTCCATGATTATACAATGGTGGATCATTATATGCCAAATCATCATCATATCTTTCATCATCACCCCAATCTTGATTACCTTTCTTTCCATCCTCATCCCAACCGGTTTCCCAAGTATGTTTACATCCTACACCATAGTCCAAATCATCAAACGCTAGTGGTTGGCAAGGGTTTTATCGATGGAGTTTTCTTGGGTTTTGTTTATAAGGAGGTAGGTCAATGGGTTGAAAGTTGCCACCTGTTATGGGTTTTGATAAGTCATCTCAGTTGAATCACTCGATTTAACTTTCACTCTGGACCGACTAATAAAACAAACCTTTGATTGTGCATGTCGTTGTAGTATACTGGTAAGTATTCCCGTGTGTCACGTGGGCGACCTGGTT
The DNA here is from genome assembly GCA_025215565.1 of Flaveria ramosissima. Lineage (NCBI taxonomy): Eukaryota > Viridiplantae > Streptophyta > Magnoliopsida > Asterales > Asteraceae > Flaveria > Flaveria ramosissima. The sequence goes on along the minus strand of CM046040.1, from coordinate 26,669,852 downwards.
TGATCCCCGACAGTGGTACCATTTTGATGTAGATTGTCGTGCGGTTCTTTCGACTTCTGGATAAAAAATAAAGGTTAAGTCTTTTGTAAGGCCCAGTTCCCGGAACGCTCACAGTTGGTCAATCATTGCACATAAAACATATATTTATAATGACTTTACTAAAACATTGCAGCGAAAACAATTTAGGCAACCATTTCATTTCATTATAATTGCTTTTACAAAATAATTCATCGTTAACATATTACAAAATAACTTGTTGCATTACATCACAAAAACATTATACAAATGGATGCCATCCAAAATGAACCAAGTAGCTGCCCCGTGCCATCCTCAACAACCATTACCTGCCAACTGGAAACACATAAAAGTCAGCGTTGTTGAGTGAGTTCTAGTTTTAAAATAAAGTATACTTTACTTCCGTTTAAAACCATTCATTTCATTCTTACGCGATCAAGCATAATACGTACACATAGATAATATCATTATTATCTTCATCATTCGTTCGTTAACTTTCGTTCATTCATCGTACATCATTATCATTCACTTTCATTCATAATCTTCCTTACTTATCTTTCGTATATTCGTTACTTCCGATGACATGTACAGTACCCCGAACATTATGCACGAAGCTGGTTACTGGGCCTGAGGTCTATCATAGACCTCGAACATTATGCACAAAGCTGACTCCAGTACCTAGGGCAAGTATACTCATCACTATCATTTCTCTTTCATTTCGGACCAATGCCATATGCTATACCCCGAACATTGTGCACGAAGCTGGTTACTGGGCCTGAGGTCTATCATAGACCTCGAACATTATGCACGAAGCTGACTCCAGTACCTAGGGCAAGCGGCAAGGGTCCCATACGTATGGTCAATCACAAAGATTAGACCCTAGTGTGCATCCTTCCGGGGTAGCTAACCCGCACACAGTTGAGCTAACACCCTTCATTGGGTGTGAACCTCCTTTCAGTGCTTGCAAGACTTTCTTACTTTCATTCGTTGATTAATGCACGCATTCTGTCATTACGTTCCTCTTTCTCATTATCTTCCACTTTACCTTACATAATACTTTTCATTTCATTCATTAACATTCAACGTAAAGCCATGGAAATAAACATACACAACAAGGAACATAAACATAACCATACAAAACATCACCATACAAGGCACCATCATACATGACATAACAATCATCATACATGCCATAACATACCCCATACATCCTCAAAAGTCAGCATACTTCACCCCCGGGAACATCCCATGTCAAAGCCTACGTTTCACTTTTTCCCCAAAATCAGAAAATAAATCCAAGTCTTAGGCGCATAGGCACTATGCAGGCGCATGGCCTTTCAGGCGCATGGGGAACACTTAGGCGCATGGGGGACTTCTGGGCGCATGGGAACTATTGGGGTGCATGGGAACATGTAAGACCCCGTTCCCGGGAAGCCTCACAGTTGGTTAATCATAGCATAAAATCAGTTTAATAATAAAACATTGCAGCGGAAATAATTAGACATTCATTTAAAGCGTAGAAACCATAGTGTACTCCTACATTTGCCCTTTAATTTCAAACAAAACATGTTACTTGTTCTTAAATTACAGTAAAGGTTTCATAAACAATAATGCCATCCACAGCTCCCCAAGTAGCTCCGTGTGCCATCCTCAGCATCAGCGTTTACCTGCCAACTATTATGCATAAAAGTCAGCTTCGCTGAGCGAGTTCTAGTTTTAAATATTATAAGAAAATATAATCTTTATCCTTCATATAATGACCATGCATACAACATAGAATATAACATTACTTGCATCATAATAAGCATATTCATTATCTTTCATTCTTTCATTATCTTTCACTTTCATCATAAACGAGATTGCACAAAGCAAGAGCTCCATGTTGATTGACAACAAATGCCAATCCCTGTCGGTACACATGAAAACGGTAGCTAACCCCCGACAGTTGATCCACACTGCAAGGCACATAGCCCGCTCATGAATACAGATCCATCATCATACATCAGACTCACATAAGTGAAGCCTATCATAGTGCTTGCAAGACTTTTCATCATCAAACGGGCCCGGGGGTAACATTCGTTAAGTTTCACTTTTCATTAATATCATCTTCCTCTTTAGTATATATAATACTTAACTTATTAAGTACACAACATGCCAAGTACTAATTATCATAAAACATAACCGACCCGCCGCAGGACAGCGGGGGTTCGGGGGCGGCAGCCCCTGACAGCGGGGTCCTAGGGGCAGCAGCCCCTAGTGGGGTCCAAGGGGCAACGCCCCTGGCAGAAAAATTTTTATATTTAAACATTTATATAGCATATTTACTTATAGAAAAATCGTTCTTCCTGTTAAAACCTCTTAAAATCTTGGTCATTTAAGAACGTAAATTTAGTATGCATAATAGCCCCAAAACATGGAAAAACTTATAAAATAGGGGATCTAGAACTCACTTGGATACCACGAGTAACCTCTAGACTAAGCTTTCTAGGCTAGGATCCCACTACACAACCTGCAGACAAGTTAACACTCTAAGGGGTTAATTTTCTGCCTAAATTCGCTGCTAATTTCGCTGCAAGATCAGCAATTTCGCAGCTAGATTCGCCAACACTTTCGCTGCTAGTTTCACCAGCAGTTTCGCTGCTAGTTTCGCTAGCACCTTCGCTGGCAGTTTCGCTGGCATCTTCGCTGCCAGTTTTGCTGCCAGTTTCGCCCAACTTTCGTTGGAAAAACATGTCTGCGAAACTACCTGCGAAACTATAGTTTCGCAGGAAGATCCACAGTTTCGCTGGTTGAATATGCAAATTCGCTGGATGAACATACAGTTTCGCAGATCGCATAAAAATTACGACCCAGTCCGTTTTTAACCCAAAATCATAACTTTTTACGTCCAATCTCTTAGTTTATCATCCATGAGGCTAAATCTAAGCTTTATACATGTTTTCATACGTAAAATGTGACCTTTATGCGATTCTTTGCAACTTTTCAAAACCCAAAACCCTAGAATCCGGGTTTGATCTACAGAAGGGTTTAGAGGTCGATTCTTACCTGGATTTGTTGCTTCTTTCTTAGATCTTGATGCTCCAACACCCAGATCTTCAATCTCTTAACCTTGGAAGCTTCAAATCTTGAGTTTTCTCCACTTTCTCTCTCTACTTTCTCTCTCTATGAATTTTGGTGGCTAGGGTTGTAATGATGGAGATGGAGGCTGATTTGGGTAGGTTAAGGGCTGATTATGGGCCTTAATCACTTAGGCTCTTGTCCATAGACCCAATTTGGCCCATAACCCATTTCCTTCTTTTATTAAATACCCATTATTTAAGCCCATTATCCTTAATGACTCGTTTCGACTTTTCGGGGTGTTACAGAACACTTGGTCATTCTAGGCAAATTCTAGGCGCATGGGCACTATGAAGGCGCATGAGTGCCTAGGCGCATGGACTTTCTAGGCGACTGGACACTAAGCCAATTTCTGCCTTTTCCAGGCGCATGGCTACTATTTGGCGCATGGGATTTTGGGCGCATGGGAACACTTAGGCAGTTATTTCTGTTGGGTGCATGGGCCACTGATTAGGCGCATGGGCAGTCTAAATCATACTTAAACAACATAATTCAGTCCCTAATCATCATCCAACATGTTCTAGGCTTAAATCTTACACTCTAAGCTATAGAAACACATTCATAACATCATCATAACCATATTAACACCCAATTCAAACCCCACCCGCAAACACATTCATACAAATACATACGGGTGTAAACCCATTTTATAAAAATAAACATACATGCATTTCCAGCCCCAAATCAGTTTAAAACAAGTAAAAAGGGGTTCTAGAACTCACATTAGCTGGCTTTGGGTATGACTTCCTTCAAACCCGTTTGATATGAGCTCAAACACCTAAAACCCACCAATAACACACAACCAAACACACAAACACAAATAAGCATACAACCGAGGCAAACCCAGTTAAGAACACTCAAAAACCATGAATTCTTACCTGAATTCAAACTTCTTCTTATTCTTTTCTTTAAAACTTGAAACTTCAGCTCTTCTTCTTTCTCTCTCTAGTAGATCCGAATGAAGTGATACGTGTAGACAACATGGGCGGCCATGCCCACTTTTACACCAACTTTTGAAACTTTTGTCCTTTTTGACACTTTTAACCCTTCAACTTAGGTTTTATAGCCTTTCTTTCTTTTCCTTCACTTTTATTCTTTCTTTCTTAACTTTAGAAATAACCGGGTCTTACAAGTCCATCGCCCGTATATAGGTTTCATCCCCGAAACCTGTTATTCCTCAAACAATTGTGGGTAGTGCTGCCTCATCTCCTCTTCAGTCTCCCACGTAGACTCAGATCCCTTCCTGTGCTTCCAGTGTACACGAACAAGAGGAACTAAATTATTCCTTAACCTCTTCTCCTTACGATCAATGATCGCCACTGGTTGCTCCACATAATTGAGTCGTTCATCCACCTCGATATCACCCAGTAGTACAATCATATTCTTGTCAGCCAAACACTTTCGCAAATGAAATACATGGAATGTCGGGTAAATTCCACTTAACTCATCCGGTAGCTCCAATCTATATGCCACCTCTCCTACTCGAGCAATGATTCGGAGAGGCCCTATGTACCTTGGGCTCAACTTGCCCCGCTTTCTGAACCGAATGATACCTTTTCAAGGTGAGACTTTCAGCATAACTCTATCACCCACCTGGAACTCAATCGGTTTTCTCCTCTTATCGGCATACGACTTCTGCCTATCTTTGGCTGCCTTCATATAGGCTTTGATCTTTTCAAGTTTCTCAGTCGTAGCCTCGATCACCTCTACACTCCCCAACTCTTTCTGACCGATATCACCCCAACAAATGGGTGTTCTACATCTCCTACCGTATAGCATCTCATAAGGGGGCATACTAATGCTGGCATGATAACTATTGTTATATGAGAACTCAGCTAACGGTAAGTGGTCATCCCAACTTCCTCCAAAATCGATGACTCATGCCCGGAGCATATCTTCTAGCGTCTGAATCGTCCTCTCCGACTGACCATAAGTGTAACCTCGTCCCTATAGCATCATGGAACTTCTTCCAAAACTTAGATGTAAACCGGGTGTCACGGTCAGACACAATAGACACCGGCACACCATGACGAGTTACAATCTCCTTGATGAACAGCTCCGCTAATCTTTCAGAGGAATTGTCTCGCGGATCGGTAGGAAGTGAGCACTATCCGTCAGACGATCAACTATAACCCATATAGCATCATACCTTCGCGCAGTACGCGGTAGCTTCGTAATAAAGTCCATGGTTATATGTTCCCACTTCCACTCCGGTATATCCAACGGTTGGATCTTCCCATACGGCTTCTGATGCTCGGCCTTCACTTGTAAACAAGTAAGGCACTTACTCACATACTCCGCCACATCGCGTTTCATACCCGATCACCAATAATCTTTCTTCATATCTTGATACATCTTTGTAGCACCAGGATGAATGGAGTATCGAGTCTTATGAGCTTCGTCCCAAATCTTCCCATGTAGATCCCCAAAACGAGGAATCCACATCCGTCCGAATCGGGTTCTAACACCAAGTGTGTTTTCACCCAACTCCGCGACCAGGCCTCTTATTCTTTCAGAGTTAAGATGATCTTCTTTCAATGCCTCATCTTAAAACTCCTTCACCTGCGTCATCACATCAGAGGTTAAAATCAACTGATAGGCTTTGACCCGAATTGGCTCGGGTCTCTCTTTTCGACTAAGGGCATCCGCCACCACGTTGGCTTTGCCCGGATGGTAATGGATCTTGCAATCATAATCCTTTATGAGCTCCAACCATCTCCTCTGCCTCATGTTCAAGTCTTTCTGCTTGAAGAAGTACTTCAAGCTTTTGTGGTCGGTGAAGATGGTGCACTTCGTCCCGTATAGGTAGTGCCTCCAAATCTTTAATGCAAAGACCACAGCTGCTAGCTCCAAGTCATGTGTAGGATAATTAACCTTATGAACTTTCAATTGTCGGGATGCATATGCTATAACCTTTCCTCTCTGCATTAACACACATCCTTACCCCGAGTACGAAGCATCAGAATAAACCAACAAATCCTCGCTCCCATCGGGTAATGACAAGATATGAGCTTGTGTTAACCTCGTCTTTAACTCCTCAAAATCCTTCCCTTGATCTTGACCCCATACAAACTTCACATCTTTCCGGGTCAGCTTGGTTAGTGGAGAAACGATCTTGGAGAAGTCTTGAATAAATCTTCTATAATAGCCCGCCAAACCCAAGAAGCTACGAATCTCGGATGGCGTCTTCGGTGACTTCCATTGCATCACCGCCTCCACCTTTGCCGGGTCCACCATAATTCCTTCAGGATTCACTACATGACCCAAGAACTGAACCTCGCGCAACCAGAACGCGCACTTGGAGAATTTAGCATACAACTTCTCCTTTCTCAATGTCTCCAACACTTCTCGAATGTGGTCGGCATGCTCCTCCTCGCTCTTCGAATAAATCAAGATATCATCAATAAACACAATCACTGATTTATCTAACATCGGCCGACACACTCGATTCATCAAGTCCATAAAAGCAACTGGCGCGTTTGTTAAACCAAAAGACATAACGAGAAACTCGTAGTGTCCATAACGTGTGCGAAAAGCTGTTTTAGGAATATCTTGCTCCTTCACCTTCATCTGATGGTAGCCCTATCAAAGATCTATCCTCGAGAACCAACTAGCACCTTGGAGCTGATCAAAAAAAGTCATCAATCCTCGGTAATGGATACCGATTCTTCACCGTCAACTTGTTCAATTCATGGTAGTCAATGCACATCCTCATACTACCGTCCTTTTCTTCACAAATAAGACCGGAGCACCCCAAGGAGAGATACTCAGTCTAATGAACCCATTATCAAAAAACTCCTGCAGTTGCTCCATCAATTCCTTCATCTCGGTCGGGACCAACCGATACGATGCCTTGGCAACAGGTTGGGCACCCGGTATCAAATCAATTTGGAACCCGATCTCGCGGTCTGGTGGCACTCCTGGTAAGTCCACTGGAAACACGTCTAGAAATTCAAACACAACTGGTACATCGGACAGTTGTGGTGTTGACGTATCCACATCCTTTACGTAGGCCAAGTAGGCACTACATCGACGCCTCATGCACTTTCCCGCCACCGCCATCGAAATCACTTTCGGAATCGTAGTGACCCGGTCACCATAAACCGTCACCAAACTCCCGTCAGGCGCTGTCAATCGAATCATCTTCTTGCGACACACAATGTTCGCCTCGTAGTCCGCCAACCAATCCATTCCTAGGACTATATCGAACCCGCCTAAGGTCATCACGAGTGGTCTAACAGGAAACTTGTGACCTTCTAATTCTACGTCACAACCTTCTATCACCTCAGAAATCCTGGTAGACTTACCTATGGGAGTTTCTACATCAAAGGGTGTATATGTACTCCTACTACTAACAGACAATTTAGCACAGAAAGCAGCAGAAATAAAGCTTTTACTAGCACCAGAATCAAATAACATAGAAGCTAAAGTTTGGTTTACTAGAAACGTACCTGACACAACATCAAGGTTCGTCCTAGCCTCCTCCTGCGTCATCGTGAACGCTCTGGCGCTTGCCCTCTGCCCTTCACCACCAACCTTTTTCACTCCCGAAGCTTCAGCCCTTGGCTTCTTGCAGTCCCTGCTCATGTGGCCCTCCCCGCCATAGTTAAAACATGTCACACCCCGACCAACGGCGGAATCATCGGGGCGGACGAATGGGAGACGATTGCTCAAAGCACATTGAACTAAATAAGTTGTAATAATATTAAATTTCATTATTCATTAAACATTACAAGACAAATAAGTAAGTACAAAACAATCAAGATGCAACTAGTAACATAAGACTTTCAATTAATCTAGGTCCAAGTCCTATATGAGCACAAGAAGATCTTCAAGCATCAAACCTGAAACATGTTAAAAAATTAAAGGGTCAACTATAAAGTTGGTGAGTTCCCATGGTTTAAACACACGCATATATGTATATATATAAAAGGGTTACAACTAGCAATTCATGTCCATAGTTACAAGTTAGCAAGCTTATAGAACACATAAAGTTACAACCAAACCTCGACTTGATTACAGTATATAAGATTGGCTAAGTGTATTTGGTTCCCATGATGAACAAGCATACGTCATCAAGAGTCGGGAATACATCGACTTTAGCACCAAATAGGCTTGTCAGGCCCAAAGATCTAGGATGTCGCCAGGTTAGCAATAGTTAATGATTGTAAACAAATTATGTATCTCATATAAGACTTACAAAAACACAAATAACCATGACAAAAAGGTAAAGATGAATTGCATGTGCATTTACAAGTGTCAAGATGTTTACAAGTGTAAGTTTATAAGGTTAACATGTTTCACCCCAAAAGGTGCGAAATAAAGTAAAAAGGGGGGCATAGAGAACTCACATGATCTATATAAGGTTATGATAAGAATTTAGACGAGGTTCCAACGATTTCTTTTACACGTTGGCTAAATGTATAGATTCCAAGATTAAGTTCGATAATAAGATTAACAATGAAACTTGGACTAGGGTTTCAATTGGAATTTAGGGGTTTAAATAATTAAGTAAAATAATGAATCGTTTTTGGTTTAATAAAGATAATATAAATCAATTAAGTTTAAGATTAATTAAAAAATGTCTCAACAATTTAAGTTATTGATTTAATAGAAATTAGGTATAATATGTGAAAAGAAGTAACTAATTTAATAATTAATTATTTAAAACTTGATAAAGAGAATTAATTAAATACTTATTTAAATGATGTTAAAATTATTTAAAATGATTTTATAAAGTTTTAGGCTTTTAAAATGATTTATCATAAATGTTTCATAATACAAAACCCTAAAAAAATAAGAATAAAGTAAATTATATTGTTTTACAAATTTCAAGAATTTAAATAAAAGTTAACGAATGAATTTATTAACTATTTGTGATATAACATGGTTAAATAAATCATTGAATAATTAATTATTTAAATAATCATCTAAATAATCATTTGTATAATTAATTATTTAAATAATCATTGAACTGTAATATATTTATAACATAAATGACTAAGTAATATTTTTATAACCTTTTATTTTTAAAAAAATTAATTAAATCTAAGAATTATAAGTGTTAAAACCTTTAAAAATTAACTTGATATTTTTTGAAATAATTTAATTAATAAAATAATTTTTATTGTGATTTATTAATATGATATTGGTTTTCTGAATTATAAATTTTACAAAAAAAAACTAATTAAAACAAAAATGGCAGAGGCCCGGTTCGAACCCGTGACCTCTTGCCTATTGGGTTCAAAAGTTACCAGTTGGGCTATAGCCCATATTCGCTTAAGATTCAAAAATAATTTTATAAACCTAATAATTAAAGAAACCCCCAAATGTTCAAGAACCCTAGAATCGATTTCAATCCAATTGAACATCAATTCATTAATATTAATGGAATCAATCTTAGGGCTTTTGTTCCCTAAGTGAAACCGAGTGTGTGTATGTGTTTAATTACCTGATTTGTAACGAATTGATGAAGAACAGGTAGAAACGGGTCGCGGCTATGTCGCAGCTCGTTCAGGTTGAAATTGATGATGAAAACCGAATTCGTTCTACAGCAAGCTTCTAAGAGCTCTAACGATGAAAATCCCTTTGTCAATTTAGAATCTTGATGTCCGGAAGATGGCGTTCGAGTAAGTTGCGGGTCGTGATAAAAAGGGAAATCGAATGAGATGTTTGTGTTTGTTTCAGGTGAAATTGGAGATTGTATTCGATTTGAGGTTGATAGATGATCATTTATGTTGAGTTAATCAGGTTATTATTAAGTTTTAAAGTTCAAACGGCTATGGAGTTTTTATGTTTCAGTTTTGTAATCGATCCGACTTGTAACCGACGTTTTAACTTGATTAAATGATGTTATAGGCTTGAATTGTATTCTGGAAACGTTTGGAACGGTTGTTTTGGAATAAAAACGATGAATTTCGAAGGTTGCGATGCGGCCGGAGCTTCGCCGGAGCCCCGCCGGCGATGTGGTCGGAAATACGGGTAAAGGGGGGCGGTTTGGGTTGCTTTGAACCAAATTACCACTTTGGTCCCTCATGTTTCAGATTGTTGTTATTTTATGCACAAAACCTTTTTATTAACTTTCATAAATTACAATTTAACCCTTAGACTTATAAAACTAATTTGGATAATATATCAAATTAATTATTTGTTAATCTTCATAACTTTTGTAAAGCTTTTAAACTTTATAATTTAATTATTTATTTTCACTTAATAATTTAAATTCACGATTACTAATAAAGATTTATAAGTTTATTAAAGTTTCATTTTATAACTTTATAAATTGTAATAAGACTTTTCCATTTAATTATTTATTGTAAAATGATTAATAAACTTTATAACCTTATGAAAAAGAATTATTTACAATCCATAAATTATTATAAGTTGTCTAGATGTTTCATAAATGAATAACTCATAATATAAATTACACATTTAATGCATTTGATCCATTAAAATTTATTATAATTTTTATAATAGATCTTAAAGATTGGGTTTTAACTTGGAAAAATGGCGGATGTTACAGTCTCCCCTACTTTAAGAAATTTCGTCCCGAAATTTAATCAGGAGGGGACTAATTTCAAGGACATGAGGAGACTTGGATTCGATTTCACGTTTGCACGTGACTCTTGGAAGCGTTTAAATTCAACCAATTTAGCTATGATACTTTGTTATACTTAAGTTTGTTCAATTTCATGATTCATGATTTAATGTGTTTCTTGACAAACGGTACAAGATTATTAATTTAGAATTTTTAGTTGATAAACGTTTGTATTTTAAACTGTTCAAGACGGTTATAAAGGTTTTATCAGGAGGGAAACACTAAGTATTAGTGTGATACAAGACATAGATTCAGGAGGCTTTTGGATGGGATATAAAGTTCATAAGAGCTTTTCAACAATTAACTTTAACAAGGTTCTTAGATGATCAATTCTTGTTTACTATTTCGTTGAGGTTTTCAAAGTTTCATTAGTTTAACGTTGATAGGAGAATCGTTTTTGTTAAGATTAAAGATTCAATTTAGAAGGAGAGCATCATTGTAATAGGTTTTCAGGATAAGTGCGGTTTTGAGGGGAAGGTATTCGGAAAGATTATTAAAAGTCTTTACGAGAATTGGGTAATCATTTTTAAGATTCAAAAAGACAAGATCAAAGATAAGGCGATTTAAAATAACAAGGTCTTTCGAGTGTAAGGTTCGGTTACAAACCAAAGCATTACATTGACTTATCAAAGTATTAGGTCAACTACAACCTTAATGAAGACATGCATACCTATAAGCGGACACTCACCCCAAGGGTTCCTAGGTAAGGTAAACGGATCCATTGGTTGATTTGGATTTATATGAATTCCTTGCCTAGACAGAACACCTCGAGATACAGGCATCACGCTCTTCCAGCATTACATGTTTCAAGTTGTAGGACACAAACTTTGAAGAGACTTGAAAATCACGAATAACGATTCAAAGCTCATTTTGAAAACCATTTGATTTAGGCACATAAGGCCTTAGAAAATGATTTAATATATGTGTGTGCATTGATAAGATTCAAGGTATAAGCATAAACACATAAGGCATATAATCACATAATCAAGTATAAACACATAAGGCACAAAAATCCTATCTCAGCATATAAATTACATGAGAGGACTCATGTGTAAAGGTACTTAGTTATAGTCTAGGTCATTTCATTTCTAATAACCTAAATCCCTATAACCATGGCTCTGTTACCAATCTGATACCAATCTAACACACCCCGACCGACGGCGGAATCATCGGGGCGGACGAATGGGAGACGATTCCTCATAGCACATGAAACCAAATAAGTTGTAATAATATTAAATTTCATTATTCATTAAACATTACGAGACAAATAAGTAAGTACAAAACAATCAAGATAAAACTAGTAACATAAGACTTTCAATTAATCTAGGTCCAAGTCCTATATGAGCACAAGAAGATCTTCAAGCATCAAACCTGAAAAATGTTAAAAAAAAGGGTCAACTATAAAGTTGGTGAGTTCCCATGGTTTAAACACACGCATATATGTATATATATAAAAGGGTTACAAGTAGCAATTCATGTCCATGTTTACAAGTTAGCAAGCTTATAGAACACATACAGTTACAACCAAACCTCGACTTGATTACAAGTATATAAGATTGGCTAAGTGTATTTGGTTCCCATGATGAACAAGCATACGTCATCAGGAGTCGGCAATACATCGACTTTAGCACCAAATAGGCTTGTCAGGCCCAAAGATCTAAGACGTCGCCAGGCTAGCAATAGTTAATGATTGTAAACAAAATATGTATCTCATATAAGACTTACAAAAACACAAATAACCATAACAAAAAGGTAAAGATGAATTGCATGTGCAGTTACAAGTATCAAGATGTTTACAAGTGTAAGTTTATAAGGTTAACATGTTTCACCCCAAAAGGTGTGAAATAAAGTAAAAAGGGGCATAGAGAACTCACATGATCTATATAAGGTGATGATAAGAATTTAGACGAGGTTCCAACGATTTCTTTTACACGTTGCCTAAACGTATAGATTCCAAGATTAAGTTCGATAATAAGATTAACAATGAAACGTGGACTAGGGTTTCAATTGGAATTTGGGGGTTTAAATAATTAAGTAAAATAATGAATCGTTTTTGGTTTAATAATGATAATATAAATCAATTAAGTTTAAGATTAATTAAAATATGTCTTAACAATTTAAGTTATTGATTTAATAGAAATTAGGTATAATATGTGAAAAGAAGTAACTAATTTAATAATTAATTATTTAAAACTTGATAAAGAGAATTAATTAAATATTTATTTAAATGACGTTAAAATTATTTAAAATGATTTTATAAAGTTTTGGGCTTTTAAAATGATTTATCATAAAGGTTTTATAATACAAAACCCTAAAAAAATAAGAATAAAGTAAATTATATTGTTTTACAAATTTCAAGAATTTAAATAAAAGTTAAAGAATAGATTTATTAACTATATATGATTTAACATGGTTAAGTAAATCATTGAATAATTAATTATTTAAATAATCATCTAAATAATCATTTGCATAATTAATTATTTAAATAATCATTGAACTATAATATATTTATAACATAAATGACTAAGTAATATTTTTATAACTTTTTATTCCTAAAAAATTTAATTAAATCTAAGAATTATAAGTGTTAAAACCTGTAAAAAATTAACTTGATATTTTCTGAAATAATTTAATTAATAAAATAATTATTATTATGATTTATTAATATAATATTGGTATTCTGAATTATAAATTTTACAAAAAAAACTAATTAAAACAAAAATGGCAGAGGCCCGGTTCGAACCTGGGACCTCTTGCCTATTGGGTTCAAAAGTTACCAGTTGGGCTATAGCCCATATTCACTTAAGATTCAAAAATAATTTTATAAATCTAATAATTAAAGAAACCCCCAAATGTTTATGAACCCTAGAATCGATTTCAATTCAATTGAACATCAATTAATGAATATTAATGGAAGCAATCTTAGGGCTTTTGTTCCCTAAGTGAAATCGAGTGTGTGTATGTGTTTAATTACCCGATTTGTAACGAATTGATGAAGAACAGGTAGAAACGGATCGCGGCTATGTTGCAGCTCGTTCAGGTTGAAATTGATGATGAAAACCGAATTCGTTCTACAACAAGCTTCTAAGAGCTCTAACGATGAAAAGCCCTCTGTCAATTTAGAATCTTGAGGTCCAGAAGATGGCGTTCGAGTAAGTTGCGGGTCATGATAAAAAGGGAAATCGAATGAGATGTTTGTGTTTGTTTCAGGTGAAATTGGAGATTGTATTCGATTTGAGGTTGATAGATGATCATTTATATTGAATTAATCAGGTTATTATTAAGTTTTAAAGTTCAAACGGCTATGGAGTTTTATGTTTCGGTTTTGTAATCGATCCGACTTGTAACCGACCTTTTAACATGATTAAATGATGTTATAGGCTCGAATTGTATTCTAGAAATGTTTGGAACGGTTGTTTTGGAATAAAAACGACGAAATTCGAAGGTTGCGATGCGGCCGGAGCTTCGCCGGAGCCCCGCCGGCGATGTGGTCGGAAATACGGGTAAAGGGGGCGGTTTGGGTTGCTTTGAACCAAATTACCACTTTGGTCCCTCATGTTTCAGATTGTTGTTATTTTATGCACAAAACCTTTTTATTAACTTTCATAAATTACAATTTAACCCTTAGACTTATAAAACTAATTTGGATAATATATCAAATTAATTATTTGTTAATCTTTCATAACTTTTGTAAAGCTTTTAAACTTATAATTTAATTATTTATTTTCACTTAATAATTTAAATTCACGATTACTAATAAAGATGTTGGATCATAAGAGGCTGTTGCAACCAAAACCATATCACTTAGAAGATTTTGAGTACTACATACAAAGGACTTCCGAAGCCAAGTGTGGGACTTCCGAAGGAAGAAAGAGCTCTTCCGAAGTCTAAGTGTAAAATACACTTCCAAAGGAGAACTCCAACTTTCGAAGGTAAAGAAGCTACTTCCGAAGGTTCAAGACTTGAAGACAAAGATCTGAAGTCAACTTCCGAAGTATAAAGAAGTCCTTAAAGCCTCGGAAGCATAGAAGCATCTTCCGAAGTATAAGTGGCTTCGGAAGAACTTGTTCTTCCGAAGCCAGTTAACCTTCGGAAGACACTTCTATTATCCAGTAGACATAAGTATGGTCTGTCTGACAGTCCGCTGCAAATCTCTGATATACTGCATGGCGTTTTCTCAAAAGCCATGTAGTTGACCATACTTTAATCTACTGTATACCTTTTTATGTTAAGTACAGTTGCCATCTTTAGTTGGTGACAAAAGGTAAGTCATGGACATGTCATGACTACCATATCTTAGATAATACTTTATCTAAGATACCTTAACTATAGCATTGTAGTATATGCTTTAGTCTTAGGTTTCCAGCTGGTATCAAGTATAACCGGCTGTAGGATCTAGTATATATAGTTTCTCATTGTAACTCATGTTCTATAAAAGTAAGCGTCTTGTAATCTTGAGTTGAGAAGTAATATATACAAGTACCTTGAAAATATTTCTGCTTGTTGCTTTGATTACTTATTATATTATTATCAACTCTTGTCAAAGACATTGCTTCATCTTGTTTGAGTGACTATTATAAGTGAGTTTGAGAGAAATACAAGTGTTAAGTGACAAAACCCGATCCTGCAATTGGTATCAGAGCTTTTTAGGCTCTTGATTGTGAGATCTTACCATCCTAATCAACCAGCTTTTTTCACTCCTCCTTATACCTCACTCAAAAATGGCCCTCATCAAATCTGAAGTTGAAATGGGAACGATGACCAAAGCTCCCATCATCGATCCTGAAAACTTCAGGTCTTGGAGCAGAAGAATGGAAGGCTTCATCAGATACCAGGATAGCAAGATGTGGCAGTCCATTGTGAATGGCCCGTACAAGCCAAAAGTTGCTGGTGGAAACGGTGCCATGATCGAGAAGGCTGTTGAAGACTACTCCGATGAAGACAGGAAGAAGCTCGACATTGACAGCAATGCTATGACTGTTCTCATGACTGCAATCCCAAACTCCATCATGGATGGGGTTTGAGCATTGCAAGTCAGCCAAAGAACTCTTTGATGCACTTGCTCAAATGTACTCGAGCTCTAATGATTCAAAGAAGGACTCACTGAAGCAGCAGTTCGAGAACTTCACCTATGTTGCTGGAGAAACTTTTAGCCAGCAATACTTCAGGTATATGGATCTTATCTCCTCCCTCCAATCTGTGGGAATCACTCAAGAACTTAGAGACCTTACCAGAAAGTTCATGAGTGCTCTACCCAATGAGTGGACTTTCTACTGTGTCTCCATTAAGAGAACAGAGAATTTAAACACTCTCACCATGACCGAACTCTATGGGATCCTTGATGGATACCGTTTGGAAATGGAAAGCAAGAAGGGTCACCAAGCAAGCAGACCCTTGAGCCTTCCTGCTAGCAACGCTTTAATGGTTGCTGAAGGCTCAGGTATCTCACAGTCTCAGCAGTACCTGTCATACACCCAGCAGCCATCTTGTTCATCTGGGCCTTACATCACATTCCCTGAGACTCCAAGGTCTCATCAAGCTCAGCAAAGCTCCTTTCAGGAGGGTTGTGCGTTTGTCTCAGGGAGTGGACACTCCAATGATCATCAGTTTTGCTTTGATGATCTTGAGTGCTTCAGTCCAGATGACATAGAGTATGTGGACATTGTCCAGCAAATGGCTCTACTTACCTACAGAGCAAGAAGTTCTTTAAGAGAACTGGAAGGCAATTTCCTCAAAACCCAATCACTAGCAAGTTTGGGTTTGATAAGAGCAAGGCTAAGTGTTACAACTGTAACCAGCTTGGCCGCTTTGCAAGGGAATGCAAGGCTCCCAAGTCCAACCCGGGAACCTCACAGGCCTCCACACATCCTTCTACACCAAAGCCCAATGGGAAGTCAACTGAAACTGCAGCTATGGCTCAAGAAGTTGACTGGAGCTTTATGGTTCAAGATGTGACTCCTGCTCAAGCACTCATGGCAGGAACAGATGAAAATAAGGTATATGAACATCTCTGTACCCCTTCTTGTATTGCTAAGGTTAAGTTGTACCAGGACTACAATATGGAAATTAAATCCGATATTGAGTCTTTAAATGTGCTAAAATCTGACTTTAAAAGAGCTGAATCTGACTACCAAAAGAAAATTGAGGAGTTAGAGAAAACTGTATCTCTTTTAAAACATGAACACACCAACTACAAGACTCAAATCAAGGATTTAATATCCAAATTGACTGAGGCTCAAGCCCAGCTTGTCACAGCTGAGGCTCAAGCCAGGAAGTATGCTATTGCTGAGCAAAACTTCCAAGCCATACTTGCATCATCCTCTCACTCCAAACTTTGTTATCAAAACAAAAGTGGGTTGGGAACCAATGAAATTGCTCCACCACACTCTTATGAGTCTGTAAGACAACCAAGATGTGGTACTGAAGAGCAAGAGGTTCCATCTGTTGACCCACCTTGTAAAGAGTTAAAGAGTGATGCAACTGTGGAGACGATGACCATCACAGGGAAGGTACAGGTAATTGAGCCCTCCCAGACCAATGATGATCAATCCCTGACCACCAAAGCCAGAAGAAGCAGGGCTAAAGCAGCCAGAAAAACTGCCAAGAAGGTGGCTGAATCCAAGCTGAAGATAGACCCAAAGCAAAAGGGTGTATTCATATCAGCAGGATTCCAGGTGGTTGGACCTTCTGATTCAGGAAAGGAGTATAATACCAGTACTCCTGTCCTACCAAAGGATCAGAAGTTAAAGGGAAAGGTTGCTGATGAGGAGAAAAAGAACAAGAAACAGCAACCCTCCAATTCCCAGAAAATTAACATTGCATGCATAATGTGTGGTTTGCAAAATCACATGGCTAAAGATTGTTACTACAATCCTGCTAGCACACATTATGCAAATAATGTTAAAAGAGAAGGAGTCAGGGAAGGTTTCACATTTGGACCATATCAGATGGTTCAAGTGTTGAAAAAGGGAAAGCTTGTTTCCGAAGCAAGGCTTGTCTCGGAAGAAAACTCTTCTTCCGAGAGGAAAAAGGCTTCGGAAGTGAAAGCTGCAAAGACTCACAAAAGAGTTCCCTTGAAACCATCCCAGAAGAAGACTGCTTCGGAAGAAAAGGTGGTGAAGGTCTCTTCCGAAAAGAAAGAAGCTTCGGAAGAATGCCAAGCTACAAAAGCTTCATCAAGCTCATCCTCTATGATCAACCAAGGGATGGAATGGAAGATCAAGAAGATGCTGTAGCCCAAACCTCTTCTTCAAAGACATCCATTGAACCCCCATGCATAAATTTGGTTCAATCATGTCACTTTCATTGGAAGAACCCAAGACCAAAAAGGCTTGGGTTTCCAATCAAAACTAATTATCTCACCTTATGTGCAGGGACATCCATATGACAAGAATAACAACATTTGGATAGTAGATAGTGGATGCTCCAGGCACATGACAGGGAACAGATCTCTCCTTCAACAATTTCAACATTATGATGGAGGTCCTGTCCAGTTTGGAGGTGAGGCCGGAGGATATATTTCTGGCAGAGGAAGTATATCCAACGAAAAATTAAAAGTTGACAAAGTTAACTTTGTCAAACAGCTTGAACACAACCTGTTAAGTGTTTCTCAGTTTTGTGATCAAAAGCATCAAATGCTTTTCACAGAACATGAGTGCATCATCCTCAAACCTGGGATGACAATTCCTCAGGAATTGGTGCTTCTTAGATCTCCCAGGAGAGGGGATATGTACAAGCTTGATATGAACAATGCTTCCCCAATGGGAGAAGTATCATGCTTTCTTTCCAAAGCTGATAGTGATGAGTCAACACTGTGGCATAAACGAATGTGTCATGTCAATTTAAGACAATGAATAAATTGGCTAAAAATAACTTGGTACATGGTTTGCCTAAAAAGGAATTTTTCTGCAAAGATAATTGTGTTGCTTGCCTGAAAGGGAAACAACACAGGTCTTCTCATAAATCCAAAGTTGTTAACTCTATCACTACTCCATTACACTTATTGCACATGGATCTATTTGGTCCCACAAGTATAATGAGCATTGGAAGGAAATCATATTGCCTTGTGATAGTTGATGATTTTACTAGATTTACATGGGTATTCTTTTTAAGAACTAAAGATGAAACTGCTGAAACTTTAAAATCTTTTATTCTTAAAATAGAAAATCAAGTTGATCACAAGGTTAAAAAATTAGAAGTGATCAAGGGACTGAGTTTAAGAACTTCGTTCTTGACTCATTCTGTAACTCAAAAGGGATTGCCAGGCAATATAGTGCTCCTAGAACTCCTCAACAAAATGGTGTTGCTGAGAGGAGAAATAGGACACTTATTGAGGCTGCTCGGACTATGTTAGCTGATTCAAAGCTGCCTCTAACATTCTGGGCAGAGGCAGTCAGCACTGCATGCTATGTGCAGAACAGAGTTCTTGTAGTAAAGCCACATGGAAAGACCCCTTATGAGCTATGGAACAAGAGGCCACCGTTCATTGGCTTTCTAAGGTCCTTTGGCAGCAGGTGTACCATACTTAACACAAAAGACAATTTAGCAAAATTTGCTGAAAAATCAGATGATGCCATCTTTGTTGGATATTCCTCCCATTCTAAAGCTTACAGGGTTTATAACATTAAAAACCAACAATTTGAGGAATCCTCCAACATTGTAGTTAATGAGCACACTCCTTGTGTTAGGGGGAATGGACCTGATCATATTTTTGATTTAGAATTGTTTCCAAACTATTCTAAACCATCTTGTGAGAATGTTTCAGCTGGAACAGGTGCTCAAGGCTATTCTGATGAAGATCAACTATTTGAGCTTCCCAGACCTGCTCCAAGTTCTCCAAGAACAACAAATCAAGTTCCTACTATTGAAAGATCTGACAGTATAACCATTTCAAGAAATAGTGGAACTTCAACAAGGGACTCACCTGATGATCTTCAAGTCTCCTCAGGTGATCCTACACAACACCAAGCTGATGGAAGCAGCATTTTGAAGGAACGGGCAACTGTTAATGATGCTTCACAGCAAAGAAATGATGATGTTTCTCTTTCATTCAATCAGTCCTCATTGAATGAGATTGAAACAACAGCTGGACCAAGTATTCAAGCTCCAGAGCAAAATATGTCCAACCTGGACCTATCTTTGCAGCTGGAGGTAATTCCAAGACTTAGAATTCACAATCTCATCCAGCTGAAAACATCATAGGGGAAGTCTCTGAGGGTGTGAGAACAAGGGGACAAACTCACAATGGGAATGTCTGCCTGTACTCATGCTTCTTATCCCAAATGGAACCCAAGAAGGTGGAAGATGCCTTAAAGGATAGTAGCTGGGTTGAATCAATGCAAGAGGAGCTGCTTCAATTCAAAAGACAGAAGGTTTGGAACCTATGTCCGCTACCATCTGGTCAAGTACCTATAGGCACCAAGTGGGTTTTCAGAAACAAAAGAGATGACAGAGGCTTGATTATCAAGAACAAGGCAAGACTGGTGGTTCAAGGATACACTCAAGAGGAAGGAATTGATTATACTGATGTCTTTGCACCTGTTGCAAGACTTGAGGCAGTTAGGATCTTCCTTGCTTACGCTGCATCCAAGAATTTCACTGTCTACCAGCTTGATGTCAAGTGTGCCTTTCTATATGGGGATATAGATAGGGAAGTCTATGTATGCCAGCCTCCAGGATTTGAAGACCCACAGCATCCAAATTATGTGTGCAAATTGGATAAAGCTCTATATGGGCTGCACCAAGCACCTAGGCTGTGGTATGAGACATTGTCTCAATTTCTTCTGAAGAATGGCTACACTAGAGGAACCATTGACAAGACTCTCTTTATCAGAAAGTCTGGGAAAGACATTTTGCTAGTTCAAGTCTATGTCGATGACATCATATTTGGTTCTTCAAATGACCAAATGTGCAAAGACTTTGAGAGTATTATGAAGAAGAAGTTCGAAATGAGTTCTATGGGAAAATGGACTTTTTCCTTGGAATTCAAGGTAAAGCAACTGAAGAAGGGTTTTTCATCAATCAATCTAAGTATGTCAATGATATCTTAGAGAGATTTGATATGAAGGATTGTAAAGCAGCAAAGACACCCATACCCAGAAACCATGATTTATGCCCTGACTCTGAGGGGGAGGATACTGATCAACATCAGTATAGAGCAATCATTGGTTCTCTGATGTATCTCACAACAAGTAGACCTGATATCATGTTTGCAACCTGCATTTGTGCAAGATATCAGGCTGCTCCAAAGGTGTCTCACCTAATTGCTGTCAAGAGAATCCTCAGATACCTCAAAGGAGCACCTAAATTAGGTCTCTGGTATCCAGAAATAGTGATTTTAATCTCTATGGTTACTCTGACAGTGATTATGGTGGCTGCAACATCAACAAGAAATCAACATCAGGTGGATGTCAATTTCTTGGTGGAAGGATCATCTCATGGCAATGCAAAAAGCAATCCTGTGTCTCTACATCAACTGCTGAAGCTGAATACATTGCTGCTGCAAGTTGCTGTGCTCAGCTGCTGTGGATTCAAAACCAGATGATTGACTATGGATTCAACTTCATGAGCACTCCTATCCACATTGACAACAACAGTGCTATATCCATCACTGAAAATCCAGTAAAGCACTCAAAGACAAAGCACATTGACATCAGGTATCATTTCATTAGAGATATTCATGAGAAAAATCTTATCAAACTAATCAAAGTTGATTCAAATGAACAATATGCTGATTTGTTCACCAAAGCATTTGATGAACAAAGATTTAAGTATCTTATTACAGCTATTGGGATGATAAACATTGACTAGTCAATCTCAATTGAAAACCTTTTCAATATGTAAAGTCTTATGTCAATACAATCTAAGCCCTGTTACAAAATATCCTTTCTTATTTAACTAAGTATAAGTTCTTCCGAAAGAAACTTGCCTTCGGAAGATATCTAGTATAACTTCCGAAGCAAATTTCTCATAGGATAATTTTCTTCTCGGAAGTGTACTAAGTCTCGGAAGAAGCGATTGAGGTAATCTCAGATCTACTTCCGAAGCACTTAATACTCTCCACTTGAAAGCAACATGTATCTTCGGAAGCAATTTTTACCTTCGGAAGTACATTTGCCTTCGGAAGAACTTTACCTTCGGAAATACCTTATACTCAGAAGAAGGATTTTACTGTGTAACGGAAATCTTTTGCGACCCACTCTGTAAAAAGTAAAGATTTTGTTAATGATGTCGGATTATTTAAATGGCTTAACCTTACCGCCCCTGTCACATCATCCTCTGAACCCTCACATCATCTTATCCAAACCACCCTTTAAACCGCCATTTCACCCATTTAAATACTTCCGGTTAATCACTTACACTCTTTTTACCAAATTCACTGCCCTAAAAGCTTTCTTCTTCTCCAATTTACCTCTCTCTCAAGAACTTTTCCTCTGCTATCTTTCTAAATGGCTCTAAACCCTCAGCACAACCAAGTCGCACTCCTTGACTCTTCAAGGGATGCTGACTTCTCTGATATTATCTCTTTCTTAGCCCAATCTTCATACTACACAGCACTGACTGTAAACCCTACCATTTACACCAACCAAATGTCCGAATTCTGGGCAAATAGTCGGGTTGAAACCCTAAATGGGGTTCGTGCTATCAGGTCAAGTGTATGTGGCCAAGAGTTGGTCGTTACTGAACAAATCATCAGGGAGCATCTTGAGCTCCATGATGAAGGCGCACCGACGGAATTCCCCAAGTCTGAGTTAGATAACTCTTATCTCCAAATGGGATACGGTGGAGATGTAAGCAGATCTACAGTCTATAAATTCAACTTCTCCTACAAATGGAAGTTCCTGCTACATGTGGTTCTTCACTGCTTATCTAACAAATCCGGGGGATGGGATCAAATTCCCTATGAACTCGGGTGCCTAGTTCATGGGTTGGTACAAGGCCTGCGCTTCAACTACTCCAGGTTTGTGCTGACTAACCTCATGGGAAATCTGCAAAGGGACACATTCTTTATGTATCCCAGATTTCTACAGCACATAATCAACTGCGAGCTAGATCAGAGTAAGCTTGTCTGTGCAGCTGCTCTGTCTGCTCCCCAAATGAGGCCGACCATCTTCAAAGTTTGAAGAGAGTGTCTACCAACTACACTGGAAGGGATACCGCACTAATTCCAGGTATGATTGAGCCAATGGCTCCTGGTGACATCCCTGTTATCCCCACAGGTGATGAACCCACACCAGCAACTACCCTCACCATTCCAAATCTACCTTCTCCTCCAATAAAAGTCACCTATCAGAGACGTACCAAACGAACCCTTGTTCAATCTACTCTGATTGAACAAGCCCCTCCTCTTCAAACCAAAAAGGCTAGAGTGGAACAAGGGGCTCCCACTCAGCCAGAGGTCCCCCAATCCTTCACTATTGACCTCAATATGGGTCTTGAGTCTCCTCAGTCTCAGACCCATGAGCCCATAACCCCAGCTGATAGCCCTCAGGGTGAGTCTCTATACTCCCCTGAGCAGCCACCAAGGGACAGCTCAATGGCTTTTGACATTGATCAAAGTCCCGGGTCCTTAGGTCTTCATTCCTTCTCTTTTACTGACCTATTGACCGAAGCTGGTGAAGAGACTATGTCTCTCCAAGGCAATGAAGTTGATCCACAACACCCCATTAAGGATCAACAGAGCCTAGAGAAACCTCTTGTCTCTAGCCCACACCAGCAAAGCCCTACTGAGGTGAGTCCCACTGATGTGGAGGGGACTCATGTAGATTCAGCTGCCACTACTGAAGGAGCCTCATTGGATCCTCAGGACAGTGGTAACGATAGTCAGACTGAATCTACGGCAACCATGCCCTATGATGCCTCTGAAAGAGACATCATTGTGCAAGGGAAACCAGGGTGCCAAGAAACCACATCTGGTGGTGAGGATGAACATACTAGGTATGTTACCTCATCTCCCCGTGATTCTTCCAAAGAAGATGAGGGAAGAATGCAACTCACAATAAGAGACCTACTTTCTAAAGTCTCAAACCTTGAATCAAAGGTTAAGACTTTAGAGGATAGGTCTGCCACTCAGCAACTTGAGATTGAAAGTCTCAAGGTCAAACTAGCTGAGAAACAGATTGAGAGATCTGTTAGGCATGTACCAGTTCAAGTCTCCTTGACCTCTTCCTCTAGCTCATCTACCTCTCAAGATGATGCTACCAAAAAGGGGGAGAAAGTTGAGGAACAAAGCCAAAGACAGGATTCCATCAGTCAAGCTCTCACTTCTTTGAGCTCAAGACAACAAGCTGCCATCTTCCCTGAGCCTCCTCCAGTTGTTCTTCAAGTGGATCAAAGGATGCTTCAGGATCTAAATAGGATCTTCAACAAGTTCCTTTTAGAGTCCCTCATTGATCAACCTAGTCCGGATATGTTGTGATATACTTTGGAGCTCAAGAGCTTCAGAGGTTGAATGCACCTCCTACCACTGTTGAGGAAGTTGGTCAACCTAAGGCCCAAGTGGAACCTGAGATTGATTTCGAAGGGGAAACTAGGACTGATGGCCCAGCAACTGAAATAGTTGGGACAGAAGGTGTGTTTTCACAGGCTTCCGAAGCACAATTCGAAGCCTCGGAAGAACCAACTCAAACTTCCGAAGCTGAAATTGCTGCTGCGGAAGGACTGTTCTCTCTTTCCGATGATCTAATAGTCACAGATGCAATTCTGGAACTTGCATCTGAGGTTAATAGGGAGGACTTTCTCAGCCAACCACTAGCCATTACATCTGCATTGACCTCAGCTCCTACCTCCACCATCCAACCTGAATCTTCTACCCAAGAACCACCAAAGTCTAGCACTTCCGAAGACATTAAAGGCAAAAGGAAGATGACTTCGGAAGAGCTTCAGGAAGAAGAAAGGCTGGAGAAACTTAAAAGGAAAGGAAGACTGCCAACTGGGAAACTGTTAGCTGCAAGTTCAAAAGCAGCTGCAGCCAACCAAGAGGCAATCAACAATAGAAGAAGGGTGGAGGTAATTGATAGACTTGTCAGTCTAGGGGCTGCCTCGGAAGATGTACTCCTGCTACCATTAGAGGAGCTGATAGAGCTTGAAAAGGCAACCTTGCTGCAAAAACAGCAAAAAGAAGAAGCTGCAAGGTTGGCCTTGGAAGAAGAAAGGCTGAGAAAAGAAAGAGAAGCTGATCTGCAGCTCAGGAGAGAAAGGATCACTTTCCTACTCTCCAGAGGATTCTCTCAAGAGGAGTTGTCTCCACACAACAGTGACACGATCTTGTGGCTCTTTAACAAAGAGCAAGATCAAATGGAGAAGGAGAGAAAGAGAGCTGCAAGGGAGAAGCTGGTAGAGAAGAAGAAGAAGGAAGAAGAGGCTGGACTGTCTGCCGCCAAGAAGATAGGTGACAAAGCTTGGATGAAGAACTATCTTAAAGCTCACGGCTTCTCTGGCAGGCAAGTGGGTCCAATGTCTGAGAAGACTCTCCAACGACATGTCAGTGACATCAAGGCTGACATTCGTGCAGGGAGAAGAAAGGAGATGTATAGAAGGGGACAGGGGATGACCTTCAAAGCCACCCCTCAGCCAAATATCCAAACCCAACATCAACCTGAACCAATACCCTTTCCCTTCCCAATCAAAACTGAACCTGAACCTTTCACCCCTGAACCTACACCTTCACATCTACCAACTCCCTCACCTCAACCACCCAAACTACCCATCATCCAACCTAAAACCTTACCCAGAACCCAACCTCCAAAACCTACCCAACAACCAATCAAACCATCCCCTCAGCCTTCCAAACATCTCTCAATGGAGGAATTCAAGGAGATCAAAACCAAGCTCATCAACTGCACTACCCTGAGCGACATCTCATGTGAGGAGGATACAGTCAACCTGACTTATGTTGATGGATCCTCAAGTTCCCTCACAAGAGATGAGTTTCTTGATCTGCCAAGAGGAACTTTGGACCAAGCCGCAAGACTCTTTGGCCTCAATTCAGATACATTGAATGAGGAAGAAAAGAAGCTGAGGAGAAGGCTGGTGACTCTGCTGGACACAAAGAAAGGAGATAGGGTACCAAGACAATCTCTTGTACCCAGAAAGAAGATAGTCCAGTGGAGGTTCGAAGACTCTTCTCACAACTTTGTTGTTGAAAGAGAGAATGGTGAGATTAACAGGCTGAATGCCTCATCTCTGCTACACTTAAGCAGATTTGATATTGCTGAGTTAGCAGAGAAACCATTCTCCAACCCCTCAAACTCCGAAGTAGCTGCTCACATCTGAAATCATCTAGGCAGCCTTCACATGGCCGAGCTCACTGCAAGAAGCAAGGTCGAAGAGGAGTCAAAACGGAGAGAGGAGGAGGAAAGGAAAGGATCAGCAACCAAAGGCAAAGCCTTTCTTCAAATGGTTGAAGGTCCTGAACTTGAGTCCATAGTTAGATGGGAGTATGACTACAACTCCCGTCAACTAACTCTCTTCAGGGGATCACAACAAAGGGTGCATGTCATTCAAAGTGATAGACTGGATCTCCTATCCACGAATGACTTGTACAAGCTTCTCAGCACTACTTCCGGGAAGAACAGAGAGACAGACAAATATCTTTTGTCCCTGGTGTTGAAAACTTTGAGAAGTAGAGATAAGTGAAGTTTTGGTAGCATCAGCCTAGGGGGAGTTTGTTGGATCATAAGAGGCTGTTGCAACCAAAACCATATCACTTAGAAGATTTTGAGTACTACATACAAAGGACTTCCGAAGCCAAGTGTGGGACTTCCGAAGGAAGAAAGAGCTCTTTCGAAGTCTAAGTGTAAAATACACTTCCGAAGGAGAACTCCAACTTCCGAAGGTAAAGAAGCTACTTCCGAAGGTTCAAGACTTGAAGACAAAGATCTGAAGTCAACTTCCGAAGTATAAAGAAGTCCTTAAAAGCCTCGGAAGCATAGAAGCATCTTCCGAAGTATAAGTGGCTTCGGAAGAACTTGTTCTTCCGAAGCCAGTTAACCTTCGGAAGACACTTCTATTATCCAGTAGACATAAGTATGGTCTGTCTGACAGTCCGCTGCAAATCTCTGATATACTGCATGGCGTTTTCTCAAAAGCCATGTAGTTGACCATACTTTAATCTACTGTATACATTTTTATGTTAAGTACAGTTGCCATCTTTAGTTGGTGACAAAAGGTAAGTCATGGACATGTCATGACTACCATATCTTAGATAATACTTTATCTAAGATACCTTAACTATAGCATTGTAGTATATGCTTTAGTCTTAGGTTTCCAGCTGGTATCAAGTATAACCGGCTGTAGGATCTAGTATATATAGTTTCTCATTGTAACTTATGTTCTATAAAAGTAAGCGTCTTGTAATCTTGAGTTGAGAAGTAATATATACAAGTACCTTGAAAATATTTCTGCTTGTTGCTTTGATTACTTATTATATTATTATCAACTCTTGTCAAAGACATTGCTTCATCTTGTTTGAGTGACTATTATAAGTGAGTTTGAGAGAAATACAAGTGTTAAGTGACAAAACCCGATCCTGCAAAAGATTTATAAGTTTATTTAAGTTTCATTTTATAACTTTATAAATTGTAATAAGACTTTTCCATTTAATTATTTATTGTAAAATGATTAATAAACTTTATAACCTTATGAAAACGAATTATTTACAATCCATAAATTATTATAAGTTGTCTAGATGTTTCATAAATGAATAACTCATAATGTAAATTACACATTTAATGCATTTGATCCATTAAAATTTACTATAATTTTTATAATAGATCTTAAAGATTGGGTTTTAACTTGGAAAAATGGCGGATGTTACAAAACACCTCCCTGCCTTGCATTCTCTTGCCATATGGCCAGGCTTCCCACACTTGAAGCACACGTTCAGTCCCCATCGACACTCTCCGGTGTCCTCCTTTCCACACTTGCCACACCTCTTCATCCCCGCACCAGATGTGACCACACGTCGGTCATCCACCTGTGCACCTTTGTTGCTTGGAGTGGCCCCGCGACGTCCAACCCGCTTCCCATTCCAATTCCGGTCACCACCACTTTTCCTGCTGACTTCAGCCACCACCACAGCCCGTTCATCATACAACCTCCCCGCCAAGTCAACCGCCGACCTAAACGTGCTCGGCCGAGCAGCGATCATGTGCCTACAGATATCCGCCGGCAGCCCTTAGATGTATCTCTTGATCTTTCGTGACAGAGGCGTCACTTGATCCGGCACCAGCCGTGCCATTTTATTGAACTTCGTGGTGTATTGCTGATGCGTCATGGTCCGCGCCTCAAGCTGCAGGAACTCCCTCTCCACCTTATTCATCTCTCTATGAGGACAGAACTCCTCAATCACCAATTTCTTCAGCTCCGCCCACTTCATCCTTCCTATTGCCCGACTACCCTCGGCTTGGACGATATTGTCCCACCAGCACAAAGCCACGTCCACAAACGAGTGGGCAGCAAACTTTACCTTCTGGTCCTCTCGGCACTCGCTTTTATCGAGTACAACCTCCATTTCCCTCACCCACCGGTGAGCAGCAGCAACATTGCCATTACCATCAAAGGTAGGGGGCTTGCATCTTTGATATGCCCTGTAGTTACAGCCTCGTGCTGCCTCAGGCACGGGCCCTTCCTCTTCCTCTTCATCAGTAGAGACAACCGTTTCAGTCTCGGGCTGTCCCCTTTCACCCGTAGGCCTATTCCTTTCCTTCCTTTCTCCTTCCCTCAAAGCCTTGATCACATTGGTCACCACAGACGGCAAGATTGTCTGCATGACCTGATGCACCTCTTCCACAACAGCCTCCTTCACCGAGGCCCTCAAGTTAGCACTCTCATCCCCAGCCTCCGGATGAGGGGTCTCGGGCACTCTCATCTTCAGCTTTAGGCCTTCCTCTTGTGGCCCGTGGTCTCGCACAACGTCCACTAAGACCTTCACCACGTGAAGCCTTTGACGATCTACCACCGGCCATCCTCTAAACACACTATAAGATCCAAACACTAACACGTTCATTCAAGGTAATAGCTCAGTTTATGTCAAGTATAGTAAGTCTCTAATTACAGTGGCCAGTTGTGATTAGCCACTTACTTTACTCTTCATACCCCAAGCATTTCCTATCCTGACTACATCAGTATCTAAATCTACTAAAAGCCCACAGATCCAATCACATAGCATGCACATATAATGCCGGTTAACATCAAAGAAAATACCTGATGGCACGTAGCTACTCGGACTGGCATCCCTTTGCTTAGTCCCGTTCTCAGTTTAAGTTTAGGTTTCTTTTGAAAAGTTTACCCGTTTCATTTAAACTTTGGCTCTGATACCAACTTGTAAGGCCCCGTTCCCGGGACCTCACAGTTGGCCAATCATTGCACATAAAACATATATTTATAATGACTTAACTAAAACATTGCAGCTGAAACAATTTAGGCAACCATTTGATTTCATTATAATTACTTTTGCAAAATAATACATCGTTGACAGATTACAAAATAACTTGTTGCATTACATCACAAAAACATTATACAAATGGATGCCATCCAAAATGGGCCAAGTAGCCGCCCCGTGCCATCCTCAGCAATATTACCTGCCAACTGGAAACACATAAAAGTCAGCGTTGCTGAGTGAGTTCTAGTTTTAAAATAAAGTATACTTTACTTCCGTTTAAAACCGTTCATTTCATTCTTACGCGATCAAACATCATACGTACACATAGATAATATCATTATTATCTTCATCATTCGTTCGTTAACTTTCGTTCATTCATCATACATCATTATCATTCACTTTCATTCATAATCTTCCTCTTATCTTTCGTATATTCGTTACTTCCGATGACATGTACAATACCCCGAACATTGTGCACGAAGCTGGTTACTGGGCCTGAGGTCTATCATAGACCTCGAACATTATGCACGAAGCTGACTCCAGTACCTAGGGCAAGTACACTCATCACTATCATTTCTCTTTCATTCCGGACCAATGCCATATGCTATACCCCGAACATTGTGCACGAAGCTGGTTACTGGGCCTGAGGCCTATCATAGACCTCGAACATTATGCACGAAGCTGACTCCAGTACCTAGGGCAAGCGGCAAGGGTCCCATACGTATGGTCAATCACAAAGATTAGACCCTAGTGTGCATCCTTCCGGGGTAGCTAACCCGCACACAGTTGAGCTAACACCCTTCATTGGGTGTGAACCTCCTTTTAGTGCTTGCAAGACTTTCTTACTTTCATTCGTTCATTAATGCATGCATTCTTTCATTACGTTCCTCTTTCTCATTATCTTCCACTTTACCTTACATAATACTTTTCTTTTCATTCATCAACATTCAACGTAAAGCCATGGAAAATAAACATACACAACAAGGAACATAAACATAACCATACAAAACATCACCATACAAGGCACCATCATACATGACATAACAATCATCATACAGGCCATAACATACCCCATACATCATCAAAAGTCAGCATACTTCACCCCCGAGAACATCCCATGTCAAAGCCTACATTTCACTTTTTTCCCAAAATCAGAAAATAAATCTAAGTCTTAGGCGCATGGGCACTATGCAGGCGCATGGCCTTTCACGCGCATGGGGAACACTTAGGCACATGGGGGACTTCTGGGCGCATGGGTACTATTAGGACGCATGGGAACACTTAGTCATTCTGGGCAAATTCTAGGCGCATGGGCACTATGCAGGCGCATGAGTGTCTAGGCGCATGGACTTTCTAGGCGTCTGGAAACTTAGCCAATTTCTGCCTTTTCCAGTCGCATGGCTACTATTTGGGCGTATGGGCTTTTGGGTGCATGGAAACACTTAGGCAGTTATTTCTGTTGGGCGCATGGCCCACTGATTAGGCGCATGGGCAGTCTAAATCACACTTTAACATCATAATTTAGTCCCCAATCATCATCCAACATGTTCTAGGCTTAAATCTTACACTCTAAGCTATAGAAACACATTCATAACATCATCATAACCATATTAACACCCAATTTAAACCCCACCCGCAAACACATTCATACACAGTGTAAACCCATTTTATAAAAATGAACATACATGCATTTCCAGCCCCAAATCAGTTTAAAACAAGTAAAAAGGGGTTCTAGAACTCACCTTAGCTGCCTTTGGGTATGACTTCGTTCAAACCCGTTTGCTATGAGCTCAAACACCTAAAACCCACCAATAACACACAACCGAACACACAAACACAAATAAGCATACAACCGAGGCAAAGCCAGTTAAGAACACTCAAAAACCATGAATTCTTACCTGAATTCGAACTTTTTCTTGTTCTTCTCTCTAAAACCCGAAACTTCAGCTCTTCTTCTTTCTCTCTCTAGAAGATCCGAATGAAGTGATATGTGTAGACAACATGGGCGGCCATACCCACTTTTACACCAACTTTTGAAACTTTTGTCCTTTTTGACACTTTTAACCCTTCAACTTGGGTTTTATAGCATTTCTTTCTTTTCCTTCACTTTTTCTTTCTTTCTTAACTGTAAAAATAACCGGGTGTTACATCTTTCTTCAGAACCTGATATGCATGCACAATTCTGTCACTTGCACAAGCAAACACACATAAGTAGCATCAAATATATAAAGAATACTAACAAACAAAACAAAACTAATGAGCTAAAAAATTTTGCGCACTAAATCCCAACCAATGATGCTATTTTGATGTTGATTGTCGTGGTGTACTAACAAACAAATTAAATCTAAGACTTAGCTCAGTTATACAAGTACGGATGTAACACCCGGTTATTTATTATTTTGAAGCCGACGAAGGAAGAAAAAGAAATAAAGTCCAAAGTCGAGGGACCAAACTCGCCAACGAAAGAAAGTCGGGTGAGTGGGAGTATATAAGGGAGAGGGCAGCCCTTACCCTCTCCCCTACACTCACAAATCAGCCAAAGAAAGAAGAGAAGAGAGAAAGAAGAGAAAAGAGGAAAAAGTGTCGGTTCGGGTTGGTTCGAGTGGCCAAAATCGTTGAGGAGCGAGTCAAATCGAAGCCCTTGTCGTTGTGCTCGTTTGTGTGAGTTCTAGGACCCCACTTTTACTTGTTTTCAACCGATTTTGGGGCTGAAAAGCATCAAAAACCCGTTTTTGTATGTGTATGTGTTTGACCCATTTGGGTGTGTTGCTTGTGATACGTTTAGAGTTTTTTTCCGGGCTTGTGTGCGCTTGTATGGTGTTGTGGTATGCATTTCTAAGGTCTAAGATGGTTGATTTAGGCTTAGAATGGGTTTGGATGAGCTTGGTGGCTGAAAATGGCAGATTGGGTTCGGGATGAACTCCTTTCTGCATCAGCTAGGGCTAGGCGACCGAATGGAGGCCATACGGCCGATTGAGAGGCGATTGAGGTTCATTCGCACGATTGGGATTCATTCGCATGATTGAGGGTTCAATCGCACGATTCGCGCGATTAAGAGTCTAGTCGCATGGGGAGTCATACGACTGAGGGTCCAGTCGCATAGGTGCTTAGTCGCATGAGTCCATTCGCATGAGGTTAGTCGCATAGGTGCTCATTTGCATTAGTTCCATCCGCATGAGGTCCATACGCACGACTGGGTGTCCGTTCGCATAGGTGTTCATCCGCATGAGTCCAATCGCATGATGTTAAGTCGCATGGAGGCCATGCGACTGAAGGGTGTCCATACGCCTGAATAGGGTTGTTGCACTCGAAGGAAAGTGTAGTTCGACTTCTGACTTTCGGGGGAAAGTGCAGATGTAAGCTTTGACGTAAAGGTTCCCGTAAGAGCATGTAAGATGACTGTTATGACCTTAGAGAGGAAGAGGAAGAAGATGAGCCTGTGCAAGAGGTGGTACGAGGCTGTAACTACAGAGAATTTATGAGGTGCAAGCCCCCAACTTTCGATGGAAACGGCACTGCTGCTGCTGCTCACCGGTGGGTGAGAGAAATGGAGGTTGTTCTTGATATCACCGAATGCCGGGAAGACCAGAGGGTGAAGTTCGCTACCCACTCTTTTGTGGATTCGGCTCTGTGTTGGTGGGACAATATTGTCCAAGCTGAGGGTAGCAGGGCCATTGGGAGGATGAGATGGTCTAAGCTGAAAAAGTTGGTGATTGAGGAGTTTTGTCCTCATCGGGGAATGGACAAGGTCGAAAGGGAGTTCTTGCAACTGGAGGCAGGAACCATGACACACCAACAGTACACCACAAAATTCAACGAGATGGCACGTCTGGTGTCGGATCAGGTGACACCTCTGTCCCGAAAGATCAAGAGGTATATTCAGGGTTTGCCAGCGGATATTCGCAGGCACATGATCGCTGCCCGGCCGAGCACGTTCAGGTCGGCGGTGGATTTGGTAGGGAGACTGTATGATGAGAGAACGGTGGTGGAGACTGAAGGCGGCAAGAAGAGCGGTGGGGATCGAAACTGACGGGGGAAGAGGTTTGGTCGGGGTGATGCCTCGACGGGTAATAAGAGGGCACGGGTGGATGACCGTCGTGTGGTCACATCGAGTGCGGGATCAAAAAGGTGTGGCAAGTGTGGAAGGGAGCATAGTGGGGAATGCAGATTTGGGTCGAACTTGTGCTTCAAATGTGGGAAGGCGGGGCACATGGCAAAGGACTGTCGTATAGTCCGGTGCTATAACTATGGTGAAGAGGGTCATATGAGCAAGGATTGTAAGAGGCCGAGGGCTGAGAGCTCCGGGGTGAAGAAGACAGGAGGTGAAGGACCGAGGGCGAGCGCCAGGGCATTCACCATGACACAGGAGGAAGCTAGGACGGACCCTGATGTCGTGTCCGGTACGTTTCTGGTGAACCAAACTTTAGCTTCTGTGTTATTTGATTCGGGTGCCAGTAAAAGTTTTATTTCTGCTGCTTTCTGTGCTAAGCTGCCTGTTAGTAGTAGACGTGTTGATGCGCCCATTGATGTAGAAACTGCCATAGGTAAGTCTACTAGGATTTCTGAGATGATAGAGAACTGTGCTGTGGAACTTGAGGGTCATAAGTTTCCTGTTAGATTGTTCGCGATGACCTTAGGTGGTTTCGATTTGGTTCTTAGGATGGATTGCTTGGTGGACTTCAAGGCGAACATTGTGTGTCGCAAGAAGATGATTCGTTTGACAGCGCCTGACGGTAGTTCAGTGACGGTTTATGGTGATCTCGATGACGGTGGCGAGAAAGTGTATGAGGCGTGGATGTAGAGCCTACTTGGCCTATGTAAAGGATGTGGATACGCCAACACCACAACTAGCCGATGTACCTGTTGTGTGTGACTTTTCAGACGCGTTCCCAGAAGACTTATCAGGAGTGCCACCTCACAGAGAGATCGAGTTTCAAATTTATCTGATACCGGGTGCCTAACCTGTTGCCAAGGCACCGTATCGGTTGGCTCCGACAGAGATGAAAGAGTTGATGGAGCAGTTGCAAGAACTACTTGATAAGGGGTTCATTAGACCGAGTATCTCTCCTTGGGGTGCTCCGGTATTGTTTGTGAAGAAGAAAGACGGTAGCATGAGAATGTGTATTGACTACCGTGAGCTGAACAAGTTGACGGTAAAGAACCGATACCCCTTACTGAGGATAGATGATTTGTTCGATCAGCTTCAGGGTGCCAGTTGGTTT
Source organism: Flaveria ramosissima (assembly GCA_025215565.1). Taxonomy (NCBI): domain Eukaryota; kingdom Viridiplantae; phylum Streptophyta; class Magnoliopsida; order Asterales; family Asteraceae; genus Flaveria; species Flaveria ramosissima. Next base: position 26,635,519 of record CM046040.1, on the reverse strand, counting down.
TCAAGGATAGATCTTCGACCTGGTTATCATCAGTTGAAGGTGAAGGAACAAGATATCCCTAAAACAACTTTCCGCACGCGCTATGGTCACTACGAGTTCCTCGTCATGTCTTTTGGTTTGACCAATGCGCCAGCTGCTTTTATGGATCTAATGAATCGAGTGTGTCGGCTGATGTTGGATAAATCAGTGATCGTGTTTATTGATGATATCCTGATTTACTCGAGGAGCGAAACAGAGCATGCCGGACACATTCGGGAAGTTCTAGAGACGTTGAGAAGGGAGAAGTTGTATGCCAAGTTCTCCAAGTATGCGTTCTGGTTGCGTGAAGTTCAGTTCTTGGGTCACGTGGTGAATCCTGACGGGATTATGGTGGACCCGGCAAAGGTGGAAGCTGTTATGCAATGGAAGTCACCAAAGACGCCATCCGAGATTCGTAGCTTCTTGGGTTTGGCGGGCTACTACAGAAGATTCATCCAAGACTTTTCTAAGATCGCTTCTCCACTAACTAAGTTGACCTGAAAAGATGTGAAGTTCGTATGGGGTCAAGCTTAAGAGAAGGCGTTCGAGGAACTGAAGGCGAGGTTGACTCAAGCTCCAGTTCTGTCGTTACCCGATGGAAGTGAAGATTTGGTGGTTTATTCTGATGCTTCCTACTCCAGGTTGGGGTGTGTGTTAATGCAGAGAGGAAAGGTCATAGCCTATGCATCCCGGCAGTTGAAGGTTCATGAGGTCAATTATCCTACTCATGACCTGGAGCTGGAAGCCGTGGTCTTTGCACTAAAGATTTGGAGGCACTATCTTTACGGGACGAAGTGCACCATTTTCACTGACCACAAGAGCCTGAAGTACTTCTTCGAGCAGAAGGATCTGAACATGAGGCAGAGATGGTGGTTGGAACTTATAAAGGATTATGATTGTGAGATCCACTACCATCCGGGCAAGGCCAATGTGGTGGCTGATGCCCTTAGCCGGAAAGAGAGGCCCGAGCCGATTCAGGTGAAAGCATATCAACTGATCATGACCTCTGATGTAATGAAGCAAGTCATAGAGTTTCAAGATGAGGCACTGAAAGAAGATCATCTTAACTCTGAAAGAATGAGAGGTCTGGTTGGGGAATTGGGTGAAAACACACTCGGTGTTAGAACCCGATTTGGACGTGTGTGGATTCCTCATTTTGGGGATTTACGCGTGAAGATCATGGATGAAGCTCACAAGACTCGAGACTCCACTCACCCAGGTGCCACGAAAATGTACCAAGACATGAAGAAGGATTATTGGTGGCCGGGTATGAAGCGCGATGTGGTGGGGTATGTGAGTAAGTGCCTTACTTGCTTACAGGTGAAGGCAGAGCATCAAAAGCCGTATGGGAAGATCCAACCTTTGGATATACCGGAATGGAAGTGGGAGCACATCACCATGGATTTCATTACGAAGCTACCACGTACCTATCACACCCCCGCTAAAAGCGGAAACACGGGGATGTAACGAGATCGGGATCGTCATAACACATGGTAAGCGATAGAGATGCAATATAAATAAATGATGACAAGCGTGTCATGACGACACCCGACAACAAGGGGACTTGTGTCGTGTTTAGTCAATGTTCACGACAACATAGCCATAAGCATAAACATGATAATGATTCACATAACCAAATAAGATGAAATTGTAATATGAATTCCCACAACCCAGGAACAAGTTTCAAAAGATTGTAATTGTTTACACATATCAACATTGTTCAAAAAGATTGTTTGTCAAAACATGTTAAGTCCCAAAAATGCATCCTAGAGTCTCCACTAAGGCAGCACACCTAGATTCCTGGACTTGCATGATCACCTGAAAAGATATGCTCAAAACGGTCAACATAATTGTTGGTGAGCTCGCAGGTTTAAGTAATAAAATGTAAGTGATGCTGTAATAAGTAAGCGTAATGCAATACCGTGAATACAGTTATATACACAAGTAAAATCACATGACATGAGCTTTGCAACCAAACCTAGCGACGTACATAAAGATATTGTCGGCATATATTCACCCAAGGGCCCGTTCCTGGGGACACTGATGGTACCAACTATATACAATCGAACGAGGGTGGGGGTGTCAACCAGTAGTACTACCAATACCTAATCGTCGGTTCCCACACTGGAATTAAATAGTTGCAAAGATAGAACCACACAGCAGACCCAAGCATGTATCAGATAAGTACTTGTAACACAGTAACACGTTGATTCCTTGTATGTAAAATGTAAGTAAGTTGTACAGCATTGAAAATGAGTAAGCATACTTTTCCCCCAAGTTGTAAATGATTGAAATATTGTATAAATGTAAAAAGGGGCCACAAAACTCACTTGTTAAGTGGTAAGTATGTATGATCGATGTAATGCCAAATGTAGAATGCAGATAAACAGTCAAACACCTATTGACAGTTATTGTTAAGCATTAATGATATGATATAAGCGCGTAATAATGATTGGTCGGTTCGGGTTGTATCGGCTGGGTCGCGTGTAACTCACACAAACAGACACACGTACTAGACCATATGTAGATCCAAGTACAAGACATTGTCGCCATTGTCGATGATATTTGAGTAAAAGGTTCATTGTTATTGAAGAAGTATTGAATAAGTGTCAATAGTTATAAGTCGGTCGATAGTTGTAAAACGTTAGTTTGTTTTGTTCAGAATAGTATTTGTGCCCTTTTTAGCGTTGACTTTAATCTTTGTGGCCGAACAATGGCTATTGTGTTAATGTTACCTCAACATCACACGTCATACTCACGCCACGCACAAGAAGGAAATCACACAACAATTACAGTCGCACGACAAGACCAGACGCACGACTCAACCTCCGTACGCACGAATCAACCCTCAATCGTGCGAATCAGCTTCATTCGTACGATTGAGCCTTCATTCGTATGACTGGCATTCAGTCGTACCACACAACACCCAATCGCACGACCCAACCTCCATACGCACGAATCAACCTTCAATCGTGCGAATTAGCTACTTTCGTACGATTGAACCTTCATTCGTGTGATTGGACTCCAGTCGTGCGAATCACGCACAATCGCATACACTCAGTCGGTCACCTGACTCAATCGCACACAATCATTCATACGCATGACTCAATCGCATACATTCATTCGCACGCATGACTCAATCGCATACAAACACACAGTCGCACGACTCAGTCGCACGACATGCCCAGTCGCACAACTCAGTCGCACGATTGACTCAGACGCATGGTTCAGTCGCACGACTCACTCAGTCGCACGGCTCAATCGCATGACAGACCCAGTCGCCTGGACAGCAGATTCGCGACTGTGGTTGGGCTGAGCAGCCCCCGAGCTGCTCTAAACGCGAGTTTTACACCACAAGGACTTCCAGAAACACTCAACAAACATACACAAACATGAAACACAAGCAGAAAGACCTCACACGCACCCATACGACCTTGTGTGTTCGGGTTGAACCCGAACACCCGAAACCCTAGTTTTGGACAGCCGTAAAAAGGCAAGAAAAGAGACAACCAAAGTCGTCTACCTGTTAGAAATGAGAAGACTAGGCTGTAGATGAAGTCTAGACGACGAAAACGAGACCACACGGGTTGGATTTGGTGCTAGAATGAAGAAGATGTGTGTGTAGAGAGGATGAAGATGAAGAAGATGATGAAAATGGTGAATTAGGGCTGGTAATGGGGTTTATATACCCAGCCCAAGTTTGCAAAATTACAAGTTTAGTCCCTGCACTTAACCCCCGAGTTTTTCCAAATTTGGTTCGGTTGAAAAACGACTTCATTAGATGTTTTATATTAATTGTAAAAGTGCATTTAATGATATTATGACTTAAGAAATGGTTTTGTTTGTGACGTTTAATATATATAAAAATGATGTATTTGGTGGTTTCGAAGATGAAAGTTTTAAATAGTTTTTAAAGTTAACATAAGATTATAACGAATACACACGCACAACAATGATAAGCACACATGATATCCACATAAGGAGTTAAATAAAGATGAGGAATGATCGATCAAAGAATGTTTAACAGAAAGTCATGTTAATTGACGAACCTTAAGGTGACAGATGTCACAGTATCCCACAGTTGAGAGAATTTCGTCCCGAAATTCAGCTGGAGTTAGGTCCAAGAGTGTCATCCTCGAAAAGATGTGGATATTTGAGTTTCATCTGATCTTCTCGTTCCCATGTAAACTCTGGCCCTCGTTTTGAATTCCACCTTACGCGAACAATAGGTATTCTACTGCGCTTCAGTTGCTTAACCTTTCGATCCATGATCTCAATGGGTTCCTCAACAAAATGAAGCTTTTCATCAATCTTGATTTCCTCAATTGGCACGTGAAGTTATTCGTCGACCAAACACTTCTTGAGGTTTGACACGTGAAAAGTATCATGCACACCGCTGAGTTCTTGTGGCAACCTTAATCGGTAAGCCACTGGACCGATCCTATCAGTGATCTCGAATGGCCAACGTATCTTGGGACTAACTTCCCTTTCTTTCCAAATCGAACGACTCCTTTCCAAGGGGAGACTTTGAGTAAGACTCGATCCCCAACGTTGAATTCTAGAGGCTTCTGACGATTGTCGGCATAGCTCTTTTGGCGATCTCGTGCGGCTTTAAGTCGGTCTTTGATTTGAAAGATCTTGTCAGTTGTTTCTTGAATGATCTCTGGGCCTGTTAGTTGACTTTCACCAATCTCGGCCCAACAAACGGGAGATCTGCATTTCCTTCCATACAACGCTTCGAACGGAGCACACCCAATGCTTGTATGGTAGCTATTGTTGTAAGAGAACTCAATCAACGGTAGATGAGCATCCCAACTACCTCCAAAATCGATTACACACGCTCTCAACATGTCTTCTAGCGTCTGTATAGTTCGTTCACTTTGGCCATCTGTCTGAGGGTGATAGGCGGTACTCATGTCTAATCGAGTGCCCATCGCTTTCTGTAGTGTCTGCCAAAATCGTGAAGTGAATCGGCTATCGCGGTCGGATATGATTGACACCGGCACCCCGTGCCGTGTCACGACCTCTTTGATGTACAATCTTGCCAACTTTTCCATCTTGTAGTCTTCTCGGATAGGCAAGAAATGTGCTGATTTCGTCATTCGATCAACAATGACCCATATCGAGTCATGACAGCTGCTTGTTCTAGGGAGTTTGGTAATGAAATCCATAGCTATGTTCTCCCATTTCCACTCGGGAATTTCAGGTTGCTGTAATAATCCCGATGGTTTCTGATGTTCAGCTTTGACTTTCGAACACGTCAAGCATCGGCTGACGTACAAGGCAATGTCTTTCTTCATGCCTGGCCACCAGTACAGATCCTTGAGATCATGATACATCTTGTCTGCACCAGGATGAATAGAATATCGCGTCTTGTGGGCTTCATCCATGACTAAGGTGCGTACACCTCCCCATTTGGGTACCCATATGCGATCCATGAAGTACTGTATACCGTCATCCTTGCGAATCATCTGTTTGTCTAACCCTCGGAATTCTTCTCCCGCAAGGTTTTCTTCTTTCAATGCCTCACTCTGTGCAATTTGAATCTGAGCTTTCAAGTTGGTTTGAATGGTCAATCCCAACGCTCGTGCACGTAGTGGTTTCACACGTTCTTTACGGCTTAAAGCATCAGCCACCACGTTAGCTTTCCCCGGATGATACCGGATTTCACAATCGTAGTCACTAAGAAGCTCTACCCAACGTCGTTGGCGCATATTAAGTTCCTTCTGATCCAGTTTATGTTGGAGGCTCTTATGATCAGTGAAGATGATGCATTTGGTTCCATACAGGTAATGCCTCCAAATCTTGAGTGCAAATACTACAGCGCCCAATTCAAGATCATGAGTGGTGTAGTTCTTTTCGTGCATTTTAAGTTGACGTGAAGCGTAGGCAATCACCTTATCCTAAGGCATTAATACACATCCCAATCCTTGATGTGACGCATCGCAGCAAACCACAAAATCATCAGTCCCGTCTGGGAGAGACAATATAGGTGCGTTACACAACTTCTCTTTCAATGTTTGGAACGCTTGTTCTTGTGCATGTCCCCAATCGAACTTCTTGTCTTTCTGAGTAAGCAGGGTTAATTGCTGAGCGATCTTTGAAAAGTTCGTGATGAAGCGACGATAGTAACCGGCCAATCCCAAAAATTGCCGTATCTCTGATGGTGTCTGGGGCGTATCCCACTTCTTCACCGCTTCGATCTTGCCGGGATCTACATGAATCCCGTCCTCATTAACCACATGACCCAAAAACTTCACTTCCTGCAACCAAAACTCACACTTCGAGAACTTGACGAAAAGTTTCTCTTCTCGTAGCAGCTCCAGAATTGCCCGAAGGTGTTCTTCATGATCCTCTTTCGATCGGGAGTAGATAAGTATATCGTCTATGAACACGATCACGAACTTATCCAAGTAAGGTTTGCACACCCGATTCATTAGATAAATAAACACTGCGTTAGTCAGCCCAAACGGCATGACCAAGAACTCATAGTGCCCATAACGAGTCCTAAACGCAGTCTTCGGTATGTCATCCTCGAAAACCCTTAGCTGATGATATCCAGAACGAAGATCGATCTTTGAAAAATACGAGGCTCCTTGTAGCTGATCAAACAGGTCGTCGATCCTGGGGAGAGGATATCGATTCTTCACAGTTAACTTATTCATTTCACGGTAATCGATGCACATTCGGAACGATCCATCCTTCTTTTTGACGAATAGTACCGGTGCTCCCCACGGTGAATGACTCGGTCAAATAAAACCCTTCTCCAGTAGTTCCTGTATCTGACTAGACAACTCTTGCATTTCGGACGGCGCTAGTCGATATGGTGTCTTCGCTACCGGTGTAGCTCCAGGAACCAACTCAATACGAAATTCCACCTGTCGTGGAGGAGGCAAACCAGACAAGTCATCTGGAAATACTTCTGGGTAATCCCGTACCACTGGAATATCTGCTAGCTCCCTCTCTTCGTCTTTCTTTTCAACCACGTAAGCCAGAAAAGCGTAGCACTGCTTTCGTAAACTCTGGCGTGCTTTCATGCAGAAAATAAGCTTTAAGTTCCTTCCCGGTCTTTCCCCTTGAATCTTGAGTACTTCCCCGTTTGGCATAGGGATACTACTACTTTGTCCCGACAGACAATCTCTGCTCCATTTTGCGACAACCAATCCATACCCACGATCACATCAAAACTTCCTAGCTCGAAGGGTATCAAATCTATATCGAAGGTATGATCCTCCAATGTTAACGAGCACTTCCTAATAATCTCATCGGCCTGAACAATCCTACCATTGGCCATTTCTATAGAGTAGCTAGTTTCTAGCCTACTAGGACTCAAATCCAGTAATTGCACAAACTCAGAAGATATAAAACTATTGTCTGCTCCAGTATCAAATAATATAGATGCGAATTGATGATTGAGTAAGTACGTACCCGTGACAACATTCGGGTCCTGACGAGCATCATTGGCTCCAATGACGAATGCACGTCCCCGAGCTGCATTCCCCTGAGTAGTCGGGCCTTGACTCCCAGCTATAGCCATCACCTACTGCTGATTGTTTCCTTGCTAACCCGGTGCCCGATTCAGCCTAGGGCACATGTTTCTATAGTGGTCAGGGCTTCCACATTCAAAACAAGCCCTTGCATTCCCGGCGGGGTTAACCGCGTTGATGGGTGCTACAAGATTCGGCGCAGTTCTACAATCTCTCGCCAAATGTCCCGGGCGCCTACAGCTCGCGCACACCCGGCATTGCACTCCTGGGGGATGATGATAGTTGCACCTGTCACATTTGGGGTGCGGTCCCACATACTCTCTCTTGGCCTGAGACACGGCCACAAAATTCCTGGTCGTCTTGACCCTCTTCTCAAACTTTCCGGCACTCGACCGGATCGATTCCCCAACATCCTTTCACTTCTCTGCTCCTCTGCCCAAAACCCCAGTTCTTACCATCTCATCAGTCAAAGCGCCAGCTTTCAGAATTACGCTCTGAATAGTAGGAGGAGCAGCTGCTGTAACCATTGCTCTAATTTGAGGCGCAAGTCCCCAAATGTACCTCTCAATCCTCTTTGATTCCGGCGTGACCAGATGCGGAACTAATCTTGCCAGCTCATGAAAACGATCAGTATAAGCTGCATGCCCGGCCCCCACCATGGCATGATTCCAGAACTCATGCTCTAATTTCTGCATCTCGTTGAGGGGGCAGTATTCCTCGGTGATCAAGGCTTTAAACTCGTCCCATGACATCTGCATCGCAGATTCCCTTCCTCTAGCTTGAACCGGGGTGTTCCACCAGGTTAGGGCTTTGCCCTGCAGTGAACAGGTGGCATATTTGATTCTTTGGTTGTCGAGGCACTCGCTGATGTCAATTACTGCCTCCATCTTTTCTATCCACCTGGTTAGGGCTATCGCCCCACCTTTCCCATCGAATTCCCTTGGTTTGCAAGCCACAAACTCCTTGTATGAACATCCCCGACGTGCATTAACAACCCCAGTTTCGATACCGGCTGTACCACCATTTCCGGTCTCCTGGTTGCGTTCGTTCCCGGTCGGGTTTCCGTTTCCCGTCTCAGTTTCGATCCCACCATGGGCTCTTTCTCCATTGTCTCCATCGTCGTTGCCACCATCCCCGTGAGGGTGGTGTTGTTGGAGTGCATCGCTCACTTGGGCCACGATAGTAGGAATCAGTGCGGCCAACTGTTGAGCGATCAGGGCTGCCATATCAACATTCCCTGTTCCCTGACTGTTACTGGCAAGAGCATCATTTGTTCTTGGTGCTCTGCCTCTGCCTCTACCTCTGCCCCTTGGGGCTTCACTCCCGCCATTATTGTTGCGGGTAACTCTTCGAGGCGGCATTTTCTAATCATAGAAAAGTAAACACATAAGCTTAAATCATTTCAAAGTGTATTATCCATAACACTCATCAAGTCCAGTATTCCCAAGTTAATATCACACTTATTGTCATCACACATCGCATGCAGTTCGTATAGTTCTCACACCATGAATTGGCAATGTCTTAACAATAATCCATCATAATAGTTTTAAGTCCATGTATACAATCACGTTTAGTCTAGCGGAGGTTGTCTATTTCCTCCTCTTTCAAGGTTTCAGACATAACCTCCTCAGGGTTAATCTCAATGTCCAAGGTCAAGCGCAAATAATATGATCTGTGAAGATCTCTTCGGGTTTAATACCCGGATTTGATAAACCAACTCGGCGCGCAGAGGGAACGGAAGATCCAATAGAAGCATCCCATAAAGGAGTGAGCACAAGGGCTCTCTCATAGGGTGAAAGATCACATAACAAATAGATGAACAAATCAAGCAGCGAGGAACACATACACGAGATATAATATGCATACAGAGTCCTAGCATGCAAATCTACATGAAGGTTCCTAGGTTATAGTCTAGGTCAAGCGTATTGCCTAATTCTCTATAACCAATGGCTCTGATACCAATCTGTCACACCCCCGCTAAAAGCGGAAACACGGGGATGTAACGAGATCAGGATCGTCATAACACATGGTAAGCGATAGAGATGCAATATAAATAAATGATGACAAGCGTGTCATGACGACACCCGACAACAAGGGGACTTGTGTCGTGTTTAGTCAATGTTCACGACAACATAGCCATAAGCATAAACATGATAATGATTCACATAACCAAATAAGATGAAATTGTAATATGAATTCCCACAACCCGGGAACAAGTTTCAAAAGATTGTAATTGTTTACACATATCAACATTGTTTAAAAAGATTGTTTGTCAAAACATGTTAAGTCCTAAAAATGCATCCTAGGGTCTCCACTAAGGAAGCACACCTAGATTCCTGGACTTGCATGATCACCTGAAAAGATATGCTCAAAACGGTCAACATAATTGTTGGTGAGCTCGCAGGTTTAAGTAATAAAATGTAAGTGATGCTGTAATAAGTAAGCGTAATGGAATACCGTGAATACAGTTATATACACAAGTAAAATCACATGACATGAGGTTTGCAACCAAACCTAGCGACGTACACAAAGATATTGTCTGCATATATTCACCAAAGGGCCCGTTCCTGGGGCCACTGATGGTACCAACTAGTATACCATCGAACGAGGGTGGGGGTGTCAACCCAGTAGTACTACCAATACCTAACCGTCGGTTCCAACACTGGAATTAAATAGTTGCAAAGATAGAACCATACAGCAGACCCAAGCATGTATCAGATAAGTACTTGTAACACAGTAACACGTTGATTCCTTGTATGTAAAATGTAAGTAAGTTGTACAGCATTGAAAATGAGTAAGCATACTTTTCCCCCAAGTTGTAAATGATTGAAATATTGTATAAATGTAAAAAGGGGCCACGAAACTCACTTGTTAAGTGGCAAGTATGTATGATCGATGTAATCCCAAATGTAGAATGCAGATAAACAGTCAAACACCTATTGACAGTTATTGTTAAGTATTAATGATATGATATAAGCGCGTAATAATGATTGGTCGGTTCGGGTTGTATCGGCTGGGTCGCGTGTAACTCACACAAACAGACACACGTACTAGACCCTATGTAGATCCAAGTACAAGACATTGTCGCCATTGTCGATGATATTTGAGTAAAAGGTTCATTGTTATTGAAGAAGTATTGAATAAGCGTCAATAGTTATAAGTCGGTCGATAGTTATAAAACGTTAGTTTGTTTTGTTCAGAATAGTATTTGTGCCCTTTTTAGCGTTGAGTTTAATCTTTGTGGCCGAACAATGGCTATTGTGTTAATGTTACCTCAACATCACACGTCATACTCATGCCACGCACAAGAAGGAAATCACACAACAATTACAGTCGCACGACAAGACCAGACGCACGACTCAACCTCTATACGCACGAATCAACCCTCAATCGTGCGAATCAGCTTCATTCGTACGATTGAGCCTTCATTCGTATGACTGGCATTCAGTCGTACCACACAACACCCAATCGCACGACCCAACCTCCATACGCACGAATCAACCTTCAATCGTGCGAATTAGCTACTTTCGTACGATTGAACCTTCATTCGTGCGATTGGACTCCAGTCGTGCGAATCACGCACAATCGCATACACTCAGTCGGTCACCTGACTCAATCGCACACAATCATTCATACGCATGACTCAATCGCATACATTCATTCGCACGCATGACTCAATCGCATACAAACACACAGTCGCACGACTCAGTCGCACGACATGCCCAGTCGCACAACTCAGTCGCACGATTGACTCAGACGCATGGTTCAGTCGCACGACTCACTCAGTCGCACGGCTCAATCGCATGACAGACCCAGTCGCCTGGACAGCAGATTCGCGACTGTGGTCGGGCTGAGCAGCCCCCGAGCTGCTCTAAATGTGAGTTTTACACCACAAGGACTTCCAGAAACACTCAACAAACATACACAAACATGAAACACAAGCATAAAGACCTCACACGCACCCATACGACCTTGTGTGTTCGGGTTGAACCCGAACACCCGAAACCCTAGTTTTGGACAGCCGTAAAAAGGCAAGAAAAGAGACAACCAAAGTCGTCTACCTGTTAGAAATGAGAAGACTAGGCTGTAGATGAAGTCTAGACGACGAAAACGAGACCACACGGGTTGGATTTGGTGCTAGAATGAAGAAGATGTGTGTGTAGAGAGGATGAAGATGAAGAAGATGATGAAAATGGTGAATTAGGGCTGGTAATGGGGTTTATATACCCAACCCAAGTTTGCAAAATTACAAGTTTAGTCCCTGCACTTAACCCCCGAGTTTTTCCAAATTTGGTTCGGTTGAAAAACGACTTCATTAGATGTTTTATATTAATTGTAAAAGTGCATTTAATGATATTATGACTTAAGAAATGGTTTTGTTTGTGACGTTTAATATATATAAAAATGATGTATTTGGCGGTTTCGAAGATGAAAGTTTTAAATAGTTTTTAAAGTTAACATAAGATTATAACGAATACACACACACAACAATGATAAGCACACATGATATCCACATAAGGAGTTAAATAAAGATGAGGAATGATCGATCAAAGAATGTTTAACGGAAAGTCACGTTAATTGACGGACCTTAAGGTGACAGATGTCATAGTACCCCGAAAGGGTACGATGCCATATGGGTGATAGTTGACCGTTTGACGAAGAGTGCTCACTTCCTACCGATCCACGAGACATATTCATCTGAGAGGTTGGCTGATCTGTTCATCCGGGAAATTGTAACTCGTCATGGTGTGCCGGTGTCTATTGTGTCTGACCGTGACACCCGGTTTACATCTAAGTTTTGGAAGAAATTCCACGACGCTATGGGGACGAGGTTACATATTATATGGCTTATCATCCCCAGACTGATGGTCAGTTAGAAAGGACCATTCAGACACTGGAAGACATGCTTCGGGCATGTGTGATTGATTTTGGGGGAAGTTAGGATGACCACCTACCGTTAGCCGAATTCTCATACAACAACAGCTACCATGCCAACATTGGTATGCCACCATATGAGATGCTATATGGTAGGAGATGCAGAACACCCGTTTGTTGGGGTGATATTGGTCAGAAGGAATTGGGGAGCGTCGAGGTAATCGAGGCTACGACTGAGAAGCTTAAAAAGATTAAAGCCTTCATAAAGGCAGCCAAAGACAGACAGAAGTCGTATGCTGATAAACGACGCAGGCCGAATGAGTTCTAGGTGGGTGACCGGGTTATGTTGAAGGTCTCACCTTGGAAGGGTATCATCCACTTTCAAAAGCGGGGTAAGTTGAGCCCAAGGTATGTAGGCCCTTTCTGAATCATCGCTCGAGTAGGAGAGGTGGCCTATAGACTAGAGTTACCTGATGAGTTAAATGGAATTCACCCGACATTTCATGTATCTCATCTGAGAAAGTGCTTAGCTGATGAAGATATGATTGTTCCACTGGAGGATATCGAAGTAGACGAAAGGCTCAATTACGTGGAGCAACCAGTGGCAATCATCGATAGAAAAGAGAAAAGACTAAGAAATAAAATGGTTCCTCTTGTGCGTGTACGGTGGAAGCACAGGAAGGGATCCGAGTCAACGTGGGAGACTGAGGAAGAAATGAGACAGCATTATCCATGTTTGTTCGAAGAATAACAAGTTTCGAGGACGAAACCTATTTAAGGGGGGTTGACTTGTAATACCCGGTTATTTATTATTTTGAAGCCGACGAAGGAAGAAAAAGAAATAAAGTCCAAAGTCGAGGGACCAAACTCGCCAACGAAAAAAGTCGGGTGAGTGGGAGTATATAAGGGAGAGGGCAGCCCTTACCCTCTCCCCCACACTCACAAATCAGCCAAAGAAAGAAGAGAAGAGAGAAAGAAGAGAAAAGAGGAAAAATTGTCGATTCGGGTTGGTTCGAGTGGCCAAAATCGTTGAGGAGCGAGCCAAATCGAATCCCTTGTCGTTGTGCTCGTTTGTGTGAGTTCTAGGACCCCACTTTTACTTGTTTTCAACCGATTTTGGGGCTGGAAAGCATCAAAAACCCGTTTTTGAATGTGTATGTGTTTGACCCATTTGGGTGTGTTGCCTGTGATACGTTTAGAGTTTGTTTCCGGGCTTGTGTGCGCTTGTATGGTGTTGTGGTATGCATTCTTAAGGTCTAAGATGGTTGATTTAGGCTTAGAATAAGTTTGGATGAGCTTGGAGGCCGAAAATGGCAGATTGGGTTCGGGATGAACTCCTTTCTTCATCAGCTAGGGCTAGGCGACCGAATGGAGGCCATACGGCCGATTGAGAGGTGATTGAGGTTCATTCGCAGGATTGGGATTCATTCGCACGATTGAGGGTTCAATCGCACGATTCGCGCGACTGGGAGTCTAGTCGCATGGGGAGTCATACGACTGAGGGTCCAGTCGCATAGATGCTTAGTCGCATGAATCCATTCGCATGAGGTTCATACGCACGACTGCGTGTCCTTTCGCATAGGTGTTCATCCGCATGAGTCCAATCGCATGATGTTAAGTCGCATGGAGGCCATGCGACTGAAGGGTGTCCATACGCCCGAATAGGGCTGTTGCACTCGAAGGAAAGTGTAGTTCGACTTCTGACTTTCGGGGGAAAGTGCAGATGTAAGCTTTGACGTAAAGGTTCCCGTGAGAGCATTTAAGATGACTGTTATGACCTTAGAGAGCATGTTGGGCATGATGATGATGATGTTGCATGTCTATGCATGTTATGTATGTATGATGTTGCCCTGTATGTTGATGATGACTGTGTATGACATGTTCTTTATTATGGTGTATGTTTATCTTTCTTGTGGCTTTACGTGTCGTGTTAATGAATGAATGAAGTATTATGTAACGTAAAGTGAAAGATAACGAAAGAGGAACATGAAGTAAGAATTCATGCATTATTGAATGATGAATGAACGAAGGAAAGGCTTGCAAGCGTATATATGAGGTGAGCAGCCCTGTTGTTGCAAGAGACTCAGTAGCGTGCAATCGTTGAGGTTGCCATGATGTGAGCAACCCCGTTGTTGCAAGAGACTCAGATAACGTGCTATCGTTGATATTGCCATGAGGTGAGTAACCCCGTTGTTGCAAGAGACTCGGATAGTATGCTATCGTTGAGATTGGTAATGAGGTGAGCAACCCTATGGTTGCAACGGACTCGGATAGCGTGCAATCATTGAGATTGCTAATGAGGTGAGCGACCCTGTCGTCGCAACAGACTCGGAAGAACGAACGTATGAAATGAACGAAAGAGAAGGAATGTAATGAAAGATAATAATGATATTATCTGTGTATACGTATGATGTATAATCGCTGTTGATGCATGTATGTCCCTAGATCATGAGCTGTAATGTAATAAATCTTGTCTGTCTGATTATGATGTAAGCTGTATTGATTAATGAAATGAAATGAATTGTTTGTTACATGTGATGTTTAATATTTCATTAATGAGTTGTGATTGAATTGATTGGGTTTATGAATGTTTGAATGAGTGCACATTATGTTATATTAATTAAAACATTCAAACGTAACTTAATGAAGTTCTCATGCGAATGGCCCATGCGAATGGACCACACGCATGAATAACTTCATACGATTGACTCAATCGCACGACTGAAACAGGAGACTGGATCAGTCGTATGATTGACACATAAGATTGACTCAATCGCACGACTGAACACTCAGTCGTGCGGATGAATCAACCGCATGGTTCAATCGCACGACTGAACCATACTTATGGCCCAGTCGCACGATTGAACAATACTAACCTATAAATAGACCCAATTCGTGGGAAAACGTAAGCATTCATCCCATTACGATTCCAGACGTACCCTAGCCGTCCAGAAGCCTCCCAAATCGTTCTCCAAGTTCACAGAACACATCAGATCGGTTCCTAATCGATTTCTGACGTTGATTTCAATTCTTGATTGATTCATCGTGTGTTCTCACTGATTGGATCGCCAATCAAATAGGATTCCGCACTATTTGAGTTGGTTAACACGCAATCACTCGGTATTTCGTTCAAATACCAGGTCCAAACAAGTGGTATCAGAGCTTTGGCTCTTGATTTCGTGTTGATTCAATCAAGATTGCATAAAAGTTTGTGTTTTTGCACGAAAAAACGCAATCTTTGGCATCAAAAGTGATCTTGGACGTTCCCTGCTCATCGAAGTTCAGTTTCTACGGACTTAGGCGATTTGGACTTGCTAAATTTGAATTTTTACGGCTGAAACCCGTCAAACCTAGAAATTTTCGCAAAACAGCAGCTTCAGTCGCACGAGTGACCCATTCGCACGACTGGACTCCATTCGCATTGCTCATTCGCACGACTGGACCTAGTCGCACCCTCATTCGGCCGACTGAACCGTTCGTTCGCATAGCTCATACGCACCAGATTCATTCGCACGACTGAACCATTCGCCCTGTTCAGTCGCACGGTTGAACCAATCGCAGAGTTCATACGCACGATAAGACCATTCGCATCCTTCAGTCGCATCAGTTAAAGATTATTTGATTAGATACTAAGTTTATTAGTCATGGAAGATCAGATGTCAGCCTTTACTGCTGGAAAGGACTCAAGGATTCAGAACCTGCTGTTGCTTGAGAGTGAGGTGGGTAATCACAATAAACCACCAAAGCTCTTGACTTTAGATGAGTTTCCACACTGGAAACAACGTTTTGAGATCTACCTCAATGGAGTAGATCCTAATTGTGGGAAGCCATCGAGGTTGGTTATAGTACACCGGTGGGAGCAGATGGAGTTAAGCTAACGTTAAGTGGGATGACCGACACACAGAAAGTAAAGTATAATGCAGAGAAAAGGGTTTATGCGTTGATAACTCAGTCGATCCCCAAAGACATATTCCACCAGTACTCAGAGAACAAGCAGTCCAAGAAACTGTGGGATGAGCTAGAGAAAAGATATGATGGGAATGCATCATTAAAGGCAATCAAGGCAAAGGAGTTAAAGAAGGAATTCGATAACTTCTCATCGATTGGTAACGAGAGTTTAGATGAAGTCATAGACAGATTCTACCACTTGATGAGCGAGTTGCATACACATGGAGTGGAAACGACTATGGAAGAGAAAGTAAGCAACTTCGCAGACGGATTGCCTGATAAGTGGGCTTCATTCGTGTCTAATCTTAGACAGAATGGAATGCTTGTAAAGCTGGATATAAATGACTTCATTCTCAAGCTGCGTGAAGAAGCACTAAGGATGAAGTATAGAGCACAGAAGTCTTCGTATACACAAAACCCAGCTTTATACAATGCCACGCCTCAAGCTAAGACATCTGGAGCACCTCTCCAGACAGCATTTGTGTCTAGCTCGTCAGGTCCTTCACATGCTTCTCCTTCTGGATCAGACACGTCAGGGTCGTCATGTACCCACTATATTGGATCAGAAGCAAGTGCTACCAAATTGAAGACCGAGAACCTGGTAATGTGACCGTAGAAGTAGCACGAGAGCATATGGATCTTCTAGCCGCAGTAGTTCATTCATATGATGGACTTGTGGCTGGGAAGATTGGAAACTGTCATCTGGCAGATGAAGACTACGAGCAGGTAGATGAAATGGAGCTTGAAAGAATGGATATAATGTGGGCCTTAGCTAGCGTTGTCCGAAGGGCGAAGAAGTTTGTTAAGAAGACAGGACAAAATTTGATAGCTACTAAGGACACCACATTTGGCTTTGACAAGAGCAAAG
Organism: Flaveria ramosissima; assembly: GCA_025215565.1. NCBI lineage: Eukaryota > Viridiplantae > Streptophyta > Magnoliopsida > Asterales > Asteraceae > Flaveria > Flaveria ramosissima. The sequence continues at coordinate 26,618,323 of CM046040.1, read as the reverse complement.
TGACCTGCTTCAACTGTGGAGAGAAAGGGCACTTCAAGAGAGAATGTGTCAAGCCAAAGAAGACGGGTAATGGGAACCCGTTCTCATCCTTTACTCGCCAAGACAACAAGCTTCCAGTTCTACTTCATCAAACAAGGACCCAAAAGCCTTGACTGCTCATGATGATGAAGGACAGGACTGGAGTTTTAGATTTGTCTCACCAGAATCTAACATTGCCAGTGTTGAAGATATTGATGATGATTCTGCGAGTGAAGGTGATTTAGCAGTTGAAATAGCGATGTCACACAGTGAAGAAACAACTGCAGCTGAGGTCAGTTACACACCAAAGGAGGAGACTTCCACGTCAGAAACAGAAAAGTCAGAATCACCAGAACCAGAGACGTCTGATGCTGCGTTGATGGCTAACTCTTCTGAAACAACACAGGTAAGTACAACTGACCAAATGTTTAATAATCATGCTTGTTCTAACTGTGATATGTTTAGGAATAGCATTGATGAAAAATTTGCTAGGTTATTAGATCACAATGATAACTTAGTAAAAGATTTACAACTATGCACTGAGGCCAATAGAGTTCTAAAACAAAATGAGCATAGTTATAAAGAAAAGATAGACCTATTGACTAAACAACTTAGGGAAACCGAAGTAGTTGCCTTTAATCAAGCAAATGACATTAGGTACTATCTAAACTCCCTAGAGGACACTAAGAAGCAAAAGGCAGTTCTAGAAGTAGAAGTTAACTCCTTAAAACAGAAACTGCACAGTTGGACTAGTTCTTCACACATAGTTCAAACTTAGTGAGAGAAAGGAATAATGGGGAGGGATTAGGCTACAAAGTGGTTCCACCACCACCTGAAACCTTGATGAACACCAAGTCTAAACCAGTAAACAACAACCCAATCAAGGATCATGTGGTGACCACTCCTCTTGTTACTGATCCAGACACATCATGTTCATCTACTGAATCTGGACAGAAACAAAAGGAGGCCACTTCAAAGGCAAAGGGTAAATTGCCTTGTGTTAATCTGGAAAATGAATTTGAAAAAGTTAACTTAAAGTCAGGGTCAAACAGAGTCAAATCAGAACCCAAAAAGACTTCAAACGTTAATTTTTCACATGCTACAAGTCAAAAACCAGTTAACCAAAAAGTGGAACAAGTTAAACAGGTTAAAACAGTTAAATTTGTTAAACCAGAGAAAACATCAAACATGCAAGAGTCAAAACCTAAAGTGATTGATGTTCCTAAAGTGTCACGCATTTCTCCACAAAGAAAGTCTACTCATAAAGTTGATAGCAGATTATGCTACAACTGTGGAGAATGTGGACACATTGCTCCTATTGTCCTTTCTATCAGACACCTAGGAAGAAGATTGATCTTCAGGACTCTAGACCTAGGTCTTCTAAGAGGAGTTCTCTAACTCCACCTAGAAGATCTAGTGAACCTAAAGTCCAACCTGTAAGCCAGACGACTGTTTATCATAAACAGGCATTGCACAAATCTGGCTTATGGAAAGAGAAGTCATCCTGTGTGTCTGATACTGATGACAAGAAGGAATCTGAGCTACCCTCACCCTCTAAAGGTCAATGGGTAGAGTTTATGATGTGTGATGCCTCTGGGAAACCCAAGACAGTAAAGGCTTGGGTTCCTAACCTAAACTAATACATTTACTTGATATGTGCAGGGTGTTCGGTATAGCGCTGAGACTAACACGTGGATTATAGACAGCGGAGCATCCAGGCACATGACAGGAAATAGAGCCCTTTTATCAAACGTCAAACAAATAAAAGGAGGGCATGTTTCCTTTGCAGGAAACAAGGGAGGATACATCACAGCACAGGGAGAAGTGGGAAATCAGAAAGTTAAGTTTGATAAGGTGAACTACGTTCAACAACTTCAGAATAACTTACTGTCTGTTTCCCAAATCTGCGATAAAGGATTTAAAGTCATCTTCGACAACAAGAAGTGTTACGTGCTGAAGAAAGACTATATGATTCCAGAGGACCAAGTTCTGATGACTGCTTCAAGATATAAGGACCTTTATGTCTTGGATCTGTCAACAGCTGCTCCAACGGATCATGAGGTGCAGTGCTTTCTATCTAAAGCTACTGAGAAGGACTCAATCTCCTGGCATAGGAGAATGGGACACATTAGTCAAAGGAAGATGAATCACTTGATTCAGAAGGATTTAGTGAGAGGAGTAAATGTCAAGAACTTCCAACTTCCTGACTTTTGTGTAGCTTGCAAGAAAGGCAAACAGACAAAGAAGTCTCATAAGGAAAAGAAAGTTCATTCAATAGAACTTCCTCTTGAACTTCTTCACATGGATCTGTTTGGTCCAGTCAGTACAAGGAGCATTGCAGGCGACTTGTACTGTTTTGTGGTCACTGATGACTACTCAAGGTTCACTTGGGTAATGTTTCTGAAATCCAAATCAGAAACATTTGAGTCATTCAAGGAATTAGTCACCACTCTGGAATCTCTCTACAAGCTAAAAGTTAGACAAGTACGCTCAGACAACGGGACAGAATTCAAGAATCAATGGATGGAGGCATACTGCAAGGAAAAGGGAATTGTTCATCAATTCACTTCAGCCTACACGCCTCAGATGAATGGTGTTGCTGAGAGGAAAAATAGAAGCTTGATAGAGACTGCACGGACTATGCTGGCTGACTCGAAACTGCCTATCCAATTCTGGAATGAGGCAGTAGCAAATGCATGTTATACACTGAATCGAGTCCTAATAGTCAAGCGCCACGGAAAGACATGTTATGAGCTACTACAAAGACGCAAACCGAATTTGGAGTATCTTGAACCTTTTGGCGCGCCGTGTACACTTCTGAAGAAGACGCAAGAAGGAAAATTCAGCGAGAAGGCAGATGAAGGAATCTTTCTAGGATACAACATACCGAATAAGCGAGTTTACAATAACTCAACGGGTCTTGTAGAAGTGTGGTGTAATGTCGACGTTCAGAGATATACCACGCCACCTACAGGCAAAGGACCTGCCTACTTCTTCGATTATGATGGATTCTTCAAATCCTTCAACATACCTCTCTCTCCCTCGGATGATGAGTTAGCTACTAGGATGATGTATGATATTCTGAATACACCATCTAGCACACAGGGAGAATCATCTACTCAGTCAGGGGGAGTAGTCGACGACAGTGACTCCTCCTCTGAAGATGAAACTGAAGCAGATGACCAGAACAGTCAGGAGGAACAGGTTCCAGTTCCTGAAAGTCCACAAGCATCTACGAGTGATGCTCCATCGACTTCAGAACCTCAAACTCCAACTACCTCAGATGCAGAACAAAATGTTCATAATCTTGGTTCTGAGGTGGCTGTTCCAACTACTCCAGGATCACGACTAAACGTCTATCATCCCCTTGACAATGTTATTGGGGATGTCAGATCAGGAGTACAAACCCGAAATCAGTTATACTCAGCTGATTACGCCTCGGTTATGGAGAAAGGATACATTCATGATGGTGCTTATCGATGTTTTGTCTCGCAGGTTGAGCCAAAATATGTCAGTGAGGCACTAAATGATGAGGCGTGGGTGAGTGCCATGCAAGAAGAACTTCTGCAGTTTAAGAAGTTAGGTGTATGGACTCTGGTTGATAGACCTAAAGGTGCTAAAGTCATTGGCACTAAATGGGTACTAAAATGCAAGAAGGATGACCAAGGGGTCATTATCAGGAACAAAGCTCGACTGGTGGTTCAAGGTTTTCGCCAAGTCGAGGGAATTGACTATAATGAGGTGTTTGCACCCGTGGCAAGGATGGAAGCTATTCGTATCTTCCTTGCCTATGCATCGTACATGAAGATCAAAGTCTACCAATTAGATGTAAAGAGTGCATTCCTTCATGGGGAAATCAGAGAAACAGTCTATGTAAGTCAACCCGAGGGTTTTGAAGATCCTTACCATCGGGATAGAGTTTACAAGCTCGACAAAGCTTTGTATGGGCTTCATCAAGCTCCTCGAGCTTGGTATGAGAAACTCTCAACTCATCTTGTGAAACACGGCTTTCGCAGGGGAGTAATTGACTGTACACTGTTTATTAAAGAAAAGGATGGCGACCTACTGCTTGTACAGATATATGTTGATGACATAATCTTCGGGTCAAAGAACGAAGAGTTATGTAAAGAGTTTGAAGCAGTAATGAAGAAAGAGTTTGAGATGAGTGCCATGGGGGAGATGAAGTTCTTTCTCGGGTTACAGGTGGATCAAACACCTAATGGAATCTTTCTACATCAGACCAAGTATGTAGGAGACATTCTCAGTCGCTTTGACATGGAGAATGCTTCTGCTGCTGGGACTCCACTTGCTACGAATCATGATATAGCACCTGATGAGAATGGAGATCTAGTAGATGCCACTATGTACCGAGGAATGATCGGATCCCTCATGTATCTCACTGCCTCAAGACCTGATATTATGTATGCTACATGTCTATGTTCAAGATATCAGGCTAAACCAAAGGTCAACCATCTGATCGGGGTCAAGAGGATTTTTCGTTATCTGAAGGGTACACCCACACTTGGATTGTGGTACCCTCATGATGATGACTTTGAGCTTACCGCGTATAGTGACTCGGATTACGGGGGCTGCAAGATGAACTACAAGTCTACATCAGCGGGGTGTCAATTCTTTGGGAGAAGATTAGTTACCTGGCAGTGTAAGAAGCAGACATCGGTTGCATTGTCAACCTGTGAAGCCGAATATGTTGCTGCTGCAAGTTGCTGTTCACAAATCATCTGGATTCAACAGCAAATGCGGGATTACGGTTTAAAATTCTCATCTACTCCTATTTTTGTTGATAACTCCGCTGCAATTGCAGTAACTAAAAATCCGGTCCAACATCCTAAGACCAAACACATCGGTATTAAATACCATTTCATAAGAGATTGTTTTGAAAAGAACTTAATTGATGTGGTTAAAATTAATACTGATTTTCAACGCGCTGACCTCTATACTAAAGCCTTTGATAAACCACGTTTTCAATATTTATTAGAGGTCAACGGCGTTAAAAAGAAAAGTGAGGTAATTCCTGATGATGAAAATGTGTAGTCCGATGTCGTTTAGTTAAATTTATTTTATTTAATTTGATTTGTCTATTTGATTTATTTTTTATTTAACTCATGTTATTTTGCTGTTAATTAAAATCCTAAAATAATTAACCAGAAATGATTTTAGTATTTTAGGGGAGAATATGTCAGCAAGTTAACATTAAAAAAAAAAAAAAAAAAAATGAGGGAGAAGGAGTAGCTAGCTGAAATAAGGTAGATTGTGTCTGTGATACCGATTCAATACCTTTGGAAAATGATAGTACACAGGAACAAATCAAGAGGGACTTTAAAATTTAAGTTTTAGAAAGATGCAAAAGTTCAAAGTATAAATCTGTGTAGTCTAAGAATACTAAAAGGAAAGATGATAGAAAACTGGCAACTCCTAAGGTGACACAAAGAAAGTAGACTTAGAGGCTGCTAGACCATATATGATATGTTGGTAGATTCAACACAATAGAAAATAGACCTGATTGGTGATCTCAAGATCAAACTAAGTTGTTCAACTGACTGTGGGCTTCCATCTTATCACTGGTTAACACAATCAACAATATTCCAATAAGGGGTAATGAGCAATTAAACGCCACAAATGTGTGCGGATGACCATAATTAGAGCAAAGAAAAAAATTTGAAAGACAAATGCAATAAAGCTAATGACTCATGTTGTTGGTGCATTGTGTGCAAAATAAAATAATCTGCTCTAACAAGGAGATAGGTTGTGTGCCTCTCTGCTGTGCGATGGCACTGACCTGAGGATAAGCATAACCTAGATATTCTAGAATTCATTGTTGTTTGCCGCCTCTCTGCTGTGCGATGGCACTGACCTGAGGACAGGCTTCTCTTTGAAAGCTCTAAGAATAGTCTCTTCTTGTAATAATACCCGTAGACCGCTCAAAAGCTCCTGAGGAATGTTGATTACCATATAAGTGTGGGATCCACAAATGTTAGTTGAAATAATTAAACCTAAATTAGTCACCAGTCTGTGTCAAAAGTCTGTGTATGGATTTAAGTGGACAAACATACTGACAATCATTGTGGCTACATTCTCAAAGGTTCAAATCAATGTGAAAATCTAAGAGTTTCAGTATGATTTCCTTAGTTGCTAACGACTCTGGATGAACACCGAGAACTTGAGCATCAAAAGGTTTAATAACTAGTCCCACATGATTTGAATTGCCTGTATGATTCCAAAAATTGAATTGGTCCAGATATGAAAAATCAAAGTTGAAGCTATCTATTCCCGAACCAAATCCCGCAGATATCAATCTCTGGATTTATCTCTCACAAAAAGTCAAAAATATGTCTGATTATGTAATTAGTTTAAATTCTTAAATTAGTTAGTCGTTTTAAGTTTTAATTTGAGTCAAGTGTCGGGCTACATCAGGAAAATCAGAAGGAATAAACTCACTAAAAGGGTCATGTCTGAGATGACCATATGTGCTTTGAAAGGTTAAATTAGTCACGTCTGAGGTGACAAAGTGTTTTTAAAAAGGGTCACGTCTGAGGTGACCAAAGTGGTTAAAAGGATCACGTCTGAGGTGATCAAAGTGTTTTCAAGATAAAAGGATCATGTCTGAGATGATCAAAGACTCATAACGTAAATTTAATTAATCTAAGAGAGTTTAAAAGTAAATTGACAAAAATGGCAGAAAATTAACTAAGTATGACCCATTCGCACGAATGGACCATACGTATGGACTAACCATACGAATGAAGTCCATTCGCACGAATGAACTATGAGTATGGACCATCCAACCGAATGGATCATACGATTAGTCCAGTCGGAGGCTTAAGTGCGAACGAGTGAGTCAGTCGCACGACTGAACTTCAGTCGGACGACTGGAGAAGGGCGACTGACCCAATCGCACGACTGAGTCCCACTCGCACGACTGAAAGGTGCGTATGAACTCAGTCGCACGATTGGATCTAGGGTTGATATAAATAGAGGTGGAGTCGGTCGCAGAGACTCATCACCCTCAAATCGCCCCTAAATCGCACACCCTACCGTTACTCTGCCAAAATTTGATTTGCCTTAGTTTTCTCATTGATTGTGTGTTACTGACGTTCGCTAATCATCATACAGGTATTTTGAAGTCTTCTTCCATCAAAAACAGAAAGATTGGAACCCTAAATGGGTTAACTCGACTGTGAAATGCGAACCGAGACACGCAAACCCTAATAACCTATTAAAACCAAGCAAAATGTTAAAATTAAGTAAAATAGGTTGTTAGTAAAGAGAATGCGACACTAAAGAACCGGTTAATTGAGTTATAAGACTTAGTTTGTGTAGATTCGAACGTTTGACGACTGAACACCTGAGACAGACGACTGGTCGTCCGGATGAACTTCAGTCGCACGACTGAAGGGAGCGATTCACTTAACCGCACGACTGAACCATGCGAATGAGACTCAGTCGCACGACTGGTGTAACCGCATAAGAGTACATGCGCATGAGTCCAGTCGCACACTCAGTCGTGCGCATGAGGTCAATCGCACGTCTGAACCTCAATCGCACGATTCAGTCGCACGACTGTCTTCAGTCGTACAACCTCAATCGCATGACAGATAGTTTTCATTCAAAGTCTAAGTGTTGCATTATACTCGTAGCCAACGGAACTAATGTTTATACTATTATGTGTTACAGATGGCGAGTCGATGGAACATGAGCACCAAGCACAACATATGTGCTCACCTGGATTTGACATCCAGGAACGCAGCTGACTTCACAGGCATTATTACATTTTTGCTGAGATCCAGGATCTCTCATGCTATATCTACTCCATGCACACCATACAGATCAGTACAGCAGGCCTTCTGGGAAGGCGCGTCTGTAGATAGATCCACTGAGCCTCATTGCATCAGGAGCTCGATTTTGGTGAGGCGATCACTATATCAGAGGAGGATCTGAGGATCGTACTACAGTTTGGGGATGATGCGGATTGTCCTACTCGTCTACACCCCCTCACTGTCAGAGGATGTTTCATGAGAGCCAAGTACTCTGGGGACATCAATGCTGGGGTACTCAACAAGAGTAACCTCTGTCCCCAGTTTAAGTACCTTGCGCACGTGCTGCTGAAGTGTATCGCATCCAGGAAGGGAGGTTTTGATGAGCTCTCCGACCAGATTCAGAACGCGTATGCTGCGTTGGTGCTGAACCACCTGTTCAGCTTCTCCAAGATGATATTCACCTACCTGGTGGAGAACATGAGGGGAAAGGGAAGGAAGGCTTCTGTATGTACCCCAGATTTCTACAGATGATCATTGACCAGAAGCTTCCCTCCCTGCCGAAGGAGAAGGAGGACGCTGTTGTTCTTGAGGTTATGGACGACACTACACTTGGCCGGATGAAGGTATACAGGGGGAAGCAGGTGAAGCCCCCTGTCAGGAGGTTGTTTGGGCATCTGGCCCGTGCTGATTATATGGCGCCAGCCAAGAGAAAGTGGCGCCACGAGGACAGTGACTCGGATGTTGAGCATATTGCCATACCAGATACCGACTCTGATGATGATGATAGCGGCGACGCCGGGGATGATATGCCTGCCCCATCTAGAGGCACTGATTCAGACGTTATTCCCCCGGGGTCAGCCACTGCCGGAGAGGTCGCTGAGATGGCCGGTTTCCATCAAGAGTTTGTGACTGGTGATATAGAGGAGGAGGAGTCAGATGAGGAGCCCCTCACCAGGACTGTGGGAAGTAAAGTTGTTCCCACGGACCACGAGCTTAGGGTGGTTGGTGAACACCCTAGGGACTCCTCAGAGAGAGACACTGACCCGAACTATGTTCCGGGTTCAGTAAGCAGAGCTGCAGGGGGAGCATCCACTTCCACCGGGACTAGGAGGAAGCGGATGGCTCAACCCCATGGATTGAAGAAGAAGAAGAAGCGTCGCTTGACCTTCGTTACTACTACTTCCAGCACCACAGCCACCACTACCACCACTACTGACATACCACCCATCACCACAGCCACCACAGCCACTACTCCCACTACCACATCCACCACCTTACCTACCACCACCGTATCCTTCCCATCCACCACCAGACCATTCACCCCTACTTCACCAGCATCAGCCCACCGACCGATATTCACCACTGCCACTGCCACCACCACCACACATCATGCTGGACCTTCAGCCCAGCCTTCACATGCTTATGGATTCACTCTACCTCACATCGGGGTAGAGGAGCAGCTCTCAGCGCTAAACCGTATGGTGATGCGTCTGCTTGCTGCGGATGAGGAGAAGGCGGCGCAGATCCGCCAGCTGACCGACCTGACTGCTGCCCAGTCTCAGCAACTGGCAGAACAGGCTCGGGTGATCGACCAGCAGAGAGTCGAGGTGTCCCAACTCCAGGACATGCAGACTCAGTCCGTCAAACATATAGAGGAGTTGGAGACGACCAACAAGACTATTATGTTGAGGTTGAAGGGGTCGAAAGATGAGCCCCTGAAGCTAAAGGAAGGAGACGGGGATGATGGAGATGATGATGATGAAGATGAGGATGATGATGAGGAAGATGATGATGATGAGGAGACTGAAGAAGACAGGACAGAAGGACGTGATGATGATGACGAGGCAGAAGGAGGGGATGCGGCTGCATCGGCCTCTGCTTCAGGTCAAGAGCGGAGATCTAAGCATCGACAAGACCAGTCATCCACTACTTCTGCTCCTCCGAGCGACACGCCCCAGATTCAAGACAAAAGTACTGATTAGATGTTTTATGTATTTATTTATTTTGTACTTGAATCATGTAATGGAAAACAAGTGTATTAAATGTTTATATATATTAAGTTAATATAAGTTTGTTTGATTAATTACTAATGATTTATGTGTTGAATGTTTATATCAAACAGATCCAAACTTTCAAAGGGATGAGTTTGACTTTGCTCCCCTTCAAATGGTCAAGACTCAATTAACCATGATTCTTGACCTACAAGGGATAGTGAGACGGTCTGTGAGTTATACCCCTGAAGAAGGGGAGATAATTCATGACCTGTCTGATGAGCAACTGGCAGAGATGTTCAGACTCAATCCCGATGAAATAGTCAAGGACGCTCCAACAGTTGATTCAACCAGTGATGAGGAACTGAATGACATTGATGAAGTTGAGGTTGAAGACATTACTGCAGAAGAGTACCCTCAGTATGCTGACGCCGAGGGAAATGTGGTCCCCAATCTGGGTGAATCCCTAGTCAGTGATACTTTTGAGGTACTAGACAAGATGGAGCAGGAAACGGAAAAGACTGAAGTGTCACACCCCAACCTTGACGGCGGAAACGTCGAGGTGTGAGGGTTAAGATTGTTCACAGCCACATAACGCTATCATTAAATCCCAAATATATTATACATAAGTTTTCAAAATTACATTACAGGTATAAGTCTCAATAATGAAATAAGTTTCAACATGAAATAACAAACATAATCATTTTGTTTATTAACTAGGTCCAAGTCCTAGAATATGCCAGCAACATAAGTTCACTTCAAAACTTGGGGGTTTTCCTGAAACATGATAAAAATAAAAGGTCAACTATAAATAGTTGGTGAGTTTTCAAGGTTTTCATACATAATATGAAAAAGGTTACAAGTAGCAATTCATGTCATAGGTTATAAGCTAGTAAGGTTATAGAACACATATCGTTACAACCAAACCTCGACTTGATTACAAGTATAAAAGATTGGCTAAGTGTATTTGGTTCCCTAGTGCACAAGCGTACGGCCCCTAGGAGTCGGCAATACCTCGAATTTAGCACCAAATAGGCTTGTCAGGCCCAAAGATCTAAGACGTCGCCAGGCTAGCAATAGTTAATGATTGTAAACAAACTATGTATCTCATATAAACACTTACAATACACAAATAACCATGACCAAATAATAAGTAGAATTGCATGTGCATTACAAGTCTCAAATGTTTAAACGTGTATCATGTATAAGTATCATGTTTCACCCCAAAATAGTGTGAAATAAGGTAAAAAGGGGACAAGGAAAACTCACATGGAAATAAGCATTTCAAGATGATATAAAAGATTACAAGATAAATCCCAAGTGTCCATTACAAGCACCTAAATATATAATTTACAAGATGAAGATTAAGGTTAATATATTGATTAGTGTTTAAATAAGAATTAGGGTTTTCAATAGTTTTAGGGTTTTGATGAGTAACTATGTTTATAATGATGATGATAATAATTTAAACAAGGTTCCAAACGATTTCTTTTACAAGTTGTTTAAACGTATAGATTTCAAGATTAGGTTTATTATTAAGATTACAAATTTTTAGACATGAACTAAGGTTTCCAATAGAACTTGGAAGTTTAAATAAGTAGTTAAGTAAAATAATAAATCATTTAAGTTTAATAAAAATGATTTAAATCAATTAAACCAATAATATGTGAAAAGAAATAATTAATTTAAAAATTAACTATTTAAAAGTTGATAAGGATGTTACATATTAAAATCATATTATAAAGTTTTAAGCTTATTAAAATGATTTATTTTAAATGTTTTTAAAACCTTAAAATAAAGCCAATTATATTGTTTTATAATTTTCAAGAATTTAAACAAAAGTTAACGATTATATTCATTAGATGGTATAACATGCTCAAATGATTTGATGAATAATAAATTATTCAAATAGTCATTTTAACAACTACTTGAACAATTATTTATCATTTAGATTTATAATGCTTTAATAAAATTAGAACCATAATAAGTTTAAAAGAATTTATAACTTTTTACAATAAAACTCCATTTAAAATATCGTGATTTTAACGATAAAATCTAAGGAAAGTTCGGTTCACTACTATTTTGTTAATTATTTAAAATCTATGTTAATAATTCAAAAATAACCTTTAAAATGTTTTATTACAAAGGTTTTTAATTGTTTAGTATTTTAAAATATTACTAAAAACTATTTGCCAACTTAAAATATATTTAAAGGTTATAAAAATATTTTTCTATATTATTAAAAATTTTCTAAGTTGAATTAAGGCTTAAAAAGCCATTTTAAAAAAAATATGGGGGTGGCCGGGTTTCGAACCCGTGACCCCCAAGTTGGCAGGGGAAGACTTAACCAGTGAACCAAGGCATACAGCCGCGTTTAGAAGTTCGTTTTAATAACCTAAATACACCAAACACAGAATTCCCCCAAATCGCATGAACCCTAGGTTCAATCGATCCCAAATTAAACCATAAAGCAATGTTTTTAACCCAATCATTGTTAGGGCTTTTGTTTCCCTCATCAAACCGAATCCATTGATGTATTAAACTTACCCGTTTGAAGTTTTAAATCGAAGGGAACGAGATGAAGAACAACTCGCGGTCGTAGCACCCCAAAGGATGAGCAAACCTTAATGAAAATCAAATTAAATCCGTGGGCAGCTTCAGGAAACGTTCTTGATCGAAAGCCCTCAATCAATTTCGATTCTTGAACTCCAGAGAGTGATGTTCGACTCGTGTGCAGGTCGCGTTGAAGATGATGTTTAATTTCGTTGTTTGAGTTTGATTCAGGTGAAAATTGAAATGTGTAATCGATTGGATACAGATAAATGATTGTTTGTGTTAAGTTAATTCGATTATTGATGTGTTTTAATGACAAAACGGCTATGAGATTAAAAGGATTTCGGTTATTCACTCGATTCACTTAGTAACCGATGACTAAATGTGTTTAATTGGTGTCTTTAAGTTCGAAACGGGTTCTAGATAGATTGGGAAACGATTTTGGGTTAAAGTTCGAATTAATTTTAATGTTTTGGGGTCGCCGGAGCCGCGCCGGAGCTTGCCGGCCGGCGACCGGGAAAACGGGGCGAGGGTGGGAGGTTTGGGGATTATTTTTTTATAGTTACACTTTCAGTCCCTGTGGTTTTGAAAGCTTATCATCTTAAAAAAAAAAAAAACTTGTTAATTAAGTTTCAAAAATGACATATAAGCCCCTTAACTATTAAGACCCTCATTTAATTTATTTAATAACAAGTAATTTTATATAACTTCTATAATTTAAAATTTTACATGAATTATCTAAGTATCATCTTTTAATTTAATTAAATATCTCAAGAGTTAACACTTATTATGATTATTATTATTATTATTATTATTATTATTATTATTATTATTATTATTATTATTATATTATTATTATTATTATTATTATTATTATTATTATTATTATTATCAATTATCATTATAGTCTTTCGAGTTTAAGGATTAAAAGACAAATTAAAGTTATGAGTATAAATAACCCATGAGTTCCGTATTAGGCAATAAAGGCCCTTACAACATGAACGACATTATCTTTTAATTAACGTAAAAATACCGAATGTTACAGTCTCCCCAACTTTAAAGAATTTCGTCCCGAAATTAAGAATGAACTTAGATGTACAAAAGGAGTTAAAATGAAAGGTAAGTGTACAACGAACAATGTTTGTCGTTTTAATTACAGATGAAACGCTTCACTTTATGAAGTCTTTCAAGTCTCTTGGCATATGTCACTTGAACTCTCCCAGTGAAGTTCGAGACGTTTTGAAAGGAAACGTTGAAAATGATGACGAGTTACCATGGTATGTTAGACTTACAAGTCACAACTTCTAGGATATGAGTTCGTAGTAAAACGATGTCTAGAAATCATTAATAGGCCAACAATGATAAGAAACGTTAACCGTCGGGATCCAAGAATCCCAATCGTCACCACATGTAACGAAATGATCTTAACACATATCTTGTGAGTATGTATTTTTCCTTTGACCAACCATCGGTCCAAGAATAATACGATATGTGAAGATTTTAGATTAAGTTCACGACGGTGGTTAGGTACATTGTTAAAAGCAGTAAATGAATCAATCGTCCAAAATAACGATCGATGTTTTAACGCCATACTACGGCATACGCATATTTGAAACGGATATAAGTCAATTTCTTGACCTGTTATCTCATAAAGCAAATTGAATTTTAGCCAATCGGTCTATAGTGCACCAATTGTCATCAAGACATTTTAAAATAAGAAACATTTAGTGAATGAAAAGTTAAACAGAGGATTCACAGGAACACGGAGGTTAGGTTTTGTCATATGTAAAGGTAGGATACTTGGACACATGCCAAGTTATGCCAAACCCATGACTACAAATTACAACATTTTATGAACCATTATATCCACCTCGCAAAGGGGATAATAACGAGTCTTGTTGTTCAAAACCAAGATAGTGTTTTAAAGATTTCCAAGGTTAAGGGTTCAAAAGTGATTCAAGAGGTAACGCAAACAATAAGACATGCATTTGTAACCATGTCTTGCAAGGTAACAAATTTCCAAATTTAGATTGCATACGTAATTCATCAAACCCGTAAGTGCAGTCGAGAACATTCGTATGACTAGAAAGACACAACCACAAGTTGATAATGTCTTGATTTAGTAGAAAGATTAAAAAGACTACCATCACCCAATCATGTGTTGATGATATCTCAAAATGAAAGTTGATAAGTAGGGAATAAATGGTTCGATATAGCTAGACCAAATCAAAACGTAGGGATAAAGGGAAAGAAATCAATTTAAGAATTCAAATGCTCCAAGCTTGGTATCAAAACCAACCTAGAGCGTTCGAGTCTCCTTACAAGTTCAGAAATCATGCTTTGGCTTGATAGGTCCAAACACTGACATTGGTTTACCCTTCAAGTTACTACATGATTCTTGTCTCTTGATTAAAACCTTGGTAAGTTGGAGATCAAGAAATGAGAATAGTCATCAAGGTGTGGTTTTCACTCCTAACTTGATGGTGTATTCCCAAGGTATGAACACTAACTTACCAATTAAAAAGTTCGATCCCAACTCCTTGTGAGGACCCACAAAAGTAAGACGAGGTAACTCACCATTAAGGTAAGGGAAATCACTCCTATCTTAACGGTGAAGTTTTACAAAAACAAAATATAACGAGATGAACTTCTTCGTAAAAATCCAGATTTCACTCCTACTTTGATGAAGTCGTCTCATTTGAACAATTACAATTCATAAAGATGCTATTATCATCAAAGTATGGAATTCACGCCTATCTTGATGATTGAATTTCATAATAGCAAGGTAACAATCGAAGATTAACATTTGTCACCAAAGTACGGGTTTCAATCCTATTTTGGTGAGCTCATGTCATTTGTGAAATGCCATTCCAAAGAAAATAACTTAAGTCAATCCTCGGGATAAGGAAATCACCCCGATCCAGAGGATGAAATTTTATAAATCACAATTGGAAACCATTTATCAAAACGAATAGGGAATCATCAAAGTAAGGGAATCACCCCTGTTTTGATGAGTTAGAATTTAGGAACTACAAGTGTTCTTAGTCTTAGGTTGACTTGCAAATCTTGCATCTCCCACGGTGCAAACGGTATGAAGTTCGACTTATCAACGAAAGGAAGAGAGTATTCATTAAAAATTCAGAAAATTTCAAGTTACATTAATGTAACAAAAGGGAAATCATGCTTACAGAGTTTAAGGTCAAAGTTCGAGGTAACAGAATTAGTTATGATGGTGTTCAAATCTTGAATGGTTTAAATCAGGAAGACTACGACGAGATGTGAACATTCGATTCACAATTGAAAGAAATACATGAACTCCTCAAGTCATGAGGTCAACCATAACCTTATTAAAGACATGCGTACTTATAAGTGATCACTCATCTCAAGGGTTTCGAGCCAAGTAAATGGATTCAATGATCGAGTCAAATCACCATTTACACTTTGCCTAGACAAAGTATCTCGAGACGTAGGAATTCCACCTATAGCATTGCATGTTCTTAGTTAGGGGACACATCCTTAAGGAGACTTGAGAACCATAAGTAGCGGTTTAAAGTTTTTGATGACCATTCGGTTTAGATTCCCAATATCTTTGGGTATATTAAGATTCATGTTCACGTTGGTCAAGATATAGAAATAGTTACATGAAACGCTCGACGTGTAACGATGTTTAAACGTAAAAGTTGAAATGTAAGATGGGTTCAATATTAACACGAACGTTATGTATGATAAGAATGAAGTGATACCAGTTCAAGGAGTCAAAGATTTTAAGATACGAAGAGGATGGTTCCATTTGGTAACGCATTACCATTTGGAATCGTTGACACGTCAAGGTAAATTGACCCATTTGCCATAGAGACTTGTGTATGTTGACCATAGTTTATCACTCATCCCAGAAATCCCCAGGTAAGCATAACTGGTCTCGTAATGAGATTTATACGATATGCTTGCCTTAGCCTGAAGGCCGTTTGCCAGGAAATCCAGAATACAGGTGTCTATGTGTCACACAAATTCCTTTGGTTTATGAAATCAAAACCTTGATGAGATTTTCATAGATTAGACATAGAGTCTAAGGAATTGAACTCACGATGATAAATGTAGATTCCACATGTCGTTGAAAATAAGTTTAGGAAGTTCATTTGTCGGGGAGAGTCAAAGAGTCAAAGTTAAGTTTAGGGAGACAAGTAACTAAGTTTAAGCACACATAAGGCAATCCTATGCTAAGGCATCAAGTTGCACAAAAGGCATAGCATTATGTAGCATGCAAACATGTAAGCACAAAGGTATAAGGATCTTTCTATGAGGTTCATGCAACTATAGTCTAGGTCACCATTTCTAATAACCTAAATCCCTATAGTTATGGGCTCTGATACCAATCTGTCACACCCCAACCTTGACGGCGGAAACGTCGAGGTGTGAGGGTTAAGATTGTTCACAGCCACATAACGCTATTATTAAATCCCAAATATATTATTCATAAGTTTTCAAAATTACATTACAGGTATAAGTCTCAATAATGAAATAAGTTTCAACATGAAATAACAAACATAATCATTTTGTTTATTAACTAGGTCCAAGTCCTAGAATATGCCAGCAACATAAGTTCACTTCAAAACTTGGGGGTTTTCCTGAAACATGATAAAAATAAAAGGTCAACTATAAATAGTTGGTGAGTTTCCAAGGTTTTCATACATAATATGAAAAAGGTTACAAGTAGCAATTCATGTCATAGGTTATAAGCTAGTAAGGTTATAGAACACATATCGTTACAACCAAACCTCGACTTGATTACAAGTATAAAAGATTGGCTAAGTGTATTTGGTTCCCTAGTGCACAAGCGTACGGCCCCTAGGAGTCGGCAATACCTCGACTTTAGCACCAAATAGGCTTGTCAGGCCCAAAGATCTAAGACGTCGCCAGGCTAGCAAT
Organism: Flaveria ramosissima; assembly: GCA_025215565.1. Classification (NCBI taxonomy): domain Eukaryota; kingdom Viridiplantae; phylum Streptophyta; class Magnoliopsida; order Asterales; family Asteraceae; genus Flaveria; species Flaveria ramosissima. The sequence continues at coordinate 26,601,060 of CM046040.1, read as the reverse complement.
AGTTAATGATTGTAAACAAACTATGTATCTCATATAAACACTTACAATACACAAATAACCATGACCAAATAATAAGTAGAATTGCATGTGCATTACAAGTCTCAAATGTTTAAACGTGTATCATGTATAAGTATCATGTTTCACCCCAAAATAGTGTGAAATAAGGTAAAAAGGGGACAAGGAAAACTCACATGGAAATAAGCATTTCAAGATGATATAAAAGATTACAAGATAAATCCCAAGTGTCCATTACAAGCACCTAAATATATAATTTACAAGATGAAGATTAAGGTTAATATATTGATTAGTGTTTAAATAAGAATTAGGGTTTTCAATAGTTTTAGGGTTTTGATGAGTAACTATGTTTATAATGATGATGATAATAATTTAAACAAGGTTCCAAACGATTTCTTTTACAAGTTGTTTAAACGTATAGATTTCAAGATTAGGTTTATTATTAAGATTACAAATTTTTAGACATGAACTAAGGTTTCCAATAGAACTTGGAAGTTTAAATAAGTAGTTAAGTAAAATAATAAATCATTTAAGTTTAATAAAAATGATTTAAATCAATTAAACCAATAATATGTGAAAAGAAATAATTAATTTAAAAATTAACTATTTAAAAGTTGATAAGGATGTTACATATTAAAATCATATTATAAAGTTTTAAGCTTATTAAAATGATTTATTTTAAATGTTTTTAAAACCTTAAAATAAAGCCAATTATATTGTTTTATAATTTTCAAGAATTTAAACAAAAGTTAACGATTATATTCATTAGATGGTATAACATGCTCAAATGATTTGATGAATAATAAATTATTCAAATAGTCATTTTAACAACTACTTGAACAATTATTTATCATTTAGATTTATAATGCTTTAATAAAATTAGAACCATAATAAGTTTAAAAGAATTTATAACTTTTTACAATAAAACTCCATTTAAAATATTGTGATTTTAACGATAAAATCTAAGGAAAGTTCGGTTCACTACTATTTTGTTAATTATTTAAAATCTATGTTAATAATTCAAAAATAACCTTTAAAATGTTTTATTACAAAGGTTTTTAATTGTTTAGTATTTTAAAATATTACTAAAAACTATTTGCCAACTTAAAATATATTTAAAGGTTATAAAAATATTTTTCTATATTATTAAAAATTTTCTAAGTTGAATTAAGGCTTAAAAGCCATTTTAAAAAAAATATGGGGGTGGCCGGGTTTCGAACCCGTGACCCCCAAGTTGGCAGGGGAAGACTTAACCAGTGAACCAAGGCATACAGCCGCGTTTAGAAGTTCGTTTTAATAACCTAAATACACCAAACACAGAATTCCCCCAAATCGCATGAACCCTAGGTTCAATCGATCCCAAATTAAACCATAAAGCAATGTTTTTAACCCAATCATTGTTAGGGCTTTTGTTTCCCTCATCAAACCGAATCCATTGATGTATTAAACTTACCCGTTTGAAGTTTTAAATCGAAGGGAACGAGATGAAGAACAACTCGCGGTCGTAGCACCCCAAGGATGAGCAAACCTTAATGAAAATCAAATTAAATCCGTGGGAAGCTTCAGGAAACGTTCTTGATCGAAAGCCCTCAATCAATTTCGATTCTTGAACTCCAGAGAGTGATGTTCGACTCGTGTGCAGGTCGCGTTGAAGATGATGTTTAATTTCGTTGTTTGAGTTTGATTCAGGTGAAATTGAAATGTGTAATCGATTGGATACAGATAAATGATTGTTTGTGTTAAGTTAATTCGATTATTGATGTGTTTTAATGATAAAACGGCTATGAGATTAAAAGGATTTCGGTTATTCACTCGATTCACTTAGTAACCGATGACTAAATGTGTTTAATTGGTGTCTTTAAGTTCGAAACGGGTTCTAGATAGATTGGGAAACGATTTTGGGTTAAAGTTCGAATTAATTTTAATGTTTTGGGGTCGCCGGAGCCGCGCCGGAGCTTGCCGGCCGGCGACCGGGAAAACGGGGCGAGGGTGGGAGGTTTGGGGATTATTTTTTTATAGTTACACTTTCAGTCCCTGTGGTTTTGAAAGCTTATCATCTTAAAAAAAAAACTTGTTAATTAAGTTTCAAAAATGACATATAAGCCCCTTAACTATTAAGACCCTCATTTAATTTATTTAATAACAAGTAATTTTATATAACTTCTATAATTTAAAATTTTACATGAATTATCTAAGTATCATCTTTTAATTTAATTAAATATCTCAAGAGTTAACACTTATTATGATTATTGTTATTATTATTATTATTATTATTATTATTATTATTATTATTATTATTATTATTATTATTATTATTATTATTATTATTATTATTAACAATTATCATTATAGTCTTTCGAGTTTAAGGATTAAAAGACAAATTAAAGTTATGAGTATAAATAACCCATGAGTTCCGTATTAGGCAATAAAGGCCCTTACAACATGAACGACATTAACTTTTAATTAACGTAAAAATACCGAATGTTACATGAAGGAACAGCCCAAGCCTCCAATGCAGACGTAGATATTCGCAAGGCTGAGTGGGCTGCCTGTTTTGAAGAGTAAGAGTCCAGCGTGCTGCACCAAAGAGAGATGCCTACACCAAGCTCTACAGAGTCAAGAAACACCATAAGTGTCAGGCAGGATTATCTCATGGGCTTATTTTGAAGACCTTAACGCTTATGCAGTTAAGAGGGAGCAGGGCATAGAGTACTTTAGGTTCCCACATGATCTGAAGACTCTACCTGGTTTTGAGCTCAACCAGCTGGCTAAGCTAAAGCTGCTGTATGCTGACCCGAGAAAGATGTCAGGCTGGTTTGAGGCTGCCCTGAAGAGAGGAGTACCACACCCGATGGGTTAACTTCAGACCACAACAGCCTACGAGGTATATAAGAAGGTCTGAGGTTGATGCCATTACGGGCAAACCAAAGATTGTGCTGAAGTGGAGTCCTCCGCGCACTATGTCAAGAATCCCTCTCAGGGAAATGCCACAGGACTTCACTCCCCACTTCAAATGGTGGTACTATGATTGGAGAACCGCTGTCATAATAAAGAGGGACAAATGGATACTATCAGGGTATTCGACCCAATGTGGCTAACCAACTTGTCTGCTAATGATGTCTACACATTATACAAGTGGCCACTATTCTATGACACGCAAGATATTGTACAAGCCCTCCAATTCCAAAATGTCATAAGACTCTGCTTTGCGTTTGAGATACACGCAGGAGTCACTAAAGAGGAGAAGTACAAAAAGTATAAGGAGGTGATGCAGAAGACAAGCTTTGACGTAAAGGTTCCGTAAGAGCATTAAGATGACTGTTATGACCTTAGGGAGCATGTTGGGCATGATGATGATGATGTTGCATGTCTATGCATATTATGTATGTATGATGTTGCCCTGTATGTTGATGATGACTGTGTATGACATGTTCTTTATTATGGTGTATGTTTATCTTTCTTGTGGCTTTACGTGTCGTGTAATGAATGAATGAAGTATTATGTAACGTAAAGTGAAAGATAACGAAAGAGGAACATGAAGTAAGAATTCATGCATTATTGAAATGAATGAATGAAACGAAAGAAAGGCTTGCAAGCGTATATATGAGGTGAGCAGCCCTGTTGTTGCAAGAGACTCGGTAGCGTGCAATCGTTGAGGTTGCCATGATGTGAGCAACCCCGTTGTTGCAAGAGACTCGGATAACGTGCTATCGTTGATATGCCATTGCAGGGTGAGGTGAGTAACCCGTTGTTGCAAGAGACTCGGATAGCATGCTATCGTTGAGATTGGTAATGAGGTGAGCAACCCTATGGTTGCAACGGACTCGGATAGCGTGCAATCATTGAGATTGCTAATGAGGTGAGCGACCCTGTCGTCGCAACAGACTCGGAAGAATGAACGTATGAAATGAACGAAAGAGAAGGAATGTAATGAAAGATAATAATGATTTATCTGTGTATACGTATGATGTATAATCGCATGAGAAAAGGAATAGTTCTAATGAAAGTAAAGTATGTTTTATTATAAAACTAGGACTCACTCAGCAACGCTGACTTTTTATGTGTTTTCCAGTTGGCAGGTAATGATTGCTGATGATGGCACTGCGAGGCTACTCGGCTCTTTTGGGATGACATTCTTTTGATTAATGTTTTTGCATTGTAATGCGAACAAACTGTTTGTAATGAATGTTGTATTAACTTGCAAAAGCATTTATATAGAAATGAAAGGTTATTTTAGTGTTCCGCTGCGATGTTTATGAAATACGAATGTAAATATATGTTTTATGTGCGATGAATGACCAACTGTAGGCGTTCCGGAAACGGGGCCTTACAACGGATAAGTAAGGTTATCTTCATGAGAAATTTATGGAAAGTGTAATTGTAGTTCAAAGACTTAAACTTGATTCTAAAAGCAACTTTGAATTCATGACTGATATAGAAAACAATATTATAAAGTAAAAAAACTTGATTAATTTTGGAAACAATAATAAGAAAAAAGATCCACTCTGAGATTCTGGTTTGAAAACCACAGGTTTTAAGCTAGTAACACTTAGCAAACAATCATATATGCATAATTGTATTGGTTTGATTGATTTTAAGTAATAGAGATAGAACGAGTTGTAAATTGGCCTATTCACAAACTATCTATTTCAATATGCTAACCATAACCTAACACTCACAATATTCATGATGTAAAAAAACCAAAAACTAATGAGAATTATATTAAGATTAAAAAAAACTCAAATCATTTAAAGAAATCAGTCAATAAATGAAGTTGTATGGCTTAACATGCCAATCAAAACCTCGAATCAAACTTAGAACAACTAATGCTAAACAAATGTTATAAAAACAAAGCCTACACTCGAAGAAGATCACGAGTGGTTTAGCTGCTCATGGTCTTCATGGAATCGAAATCGTTTGTTGTAGGAATTGATTTCATGATACGATGGATCCGTAGATGTTCTTTGCTATCAAAATCGTCCCTTGTATAGCCAAATACGACTTGGTGAAGAAGATAGTTGGTAGCCCCTTTTACCCTTTAATTAGGTCACAAAATCCTTCAAATTTGCACCACTCCGCATAGGAATGTAATTACGTCCTCGGGAACGTAATTTACTACCCCTTGAAATTGCAATTTTTCTTCCTGTTATACATCATAGTTTACGTGCTGGTTTTGGTTCCTTCATGATCATCCGACTTCTATTTAACTCCCATAAAACACCTAAATTGTGTTCATTTAGCTTAGCAAACATGAAATTTCATATATTCTCAAAGTAATGGTATTCTACTTTAATAAACACTTAAAGCTACATAATTAAACCTGCTAATACACCGAAAAACATCAACACGTCAATATCAACAAGAGTATGGAAGCGATCAAATGACTAAAGTGGTAATAATAATTAAAAACGATAAACAGAACCAAATTTTCCAAGAACAATATTCTTTTATCCAAATTTAATGAAAAAAATTATTATAAACGTCCGTCAAAACCTAATATTTATTTTATACCTTAACAACCTTGTAGATAAACATAAACAAACCAAATAAATTAAAAGTACGATAACTATTAAAAAGAATTAAGTAATTAAACCTTATTCAAATCTTTATATGAAATTCAATCCGGATCCCATTACATCCCTCTAGAGTGGGTTTATCTACTAGGCCACAAAACAAAAATCAAGCTGTCTTTTTGGGTTCTAAAAATCACATCAATGTTAGCAAAGCAAAAGAAAAACTATCTTTTTGGGTTTTAGGATCCATCTACATACGCATGTTTCCACAAATTCTCCCCTCAAACTTTTTGAGTTTTTGAGCTAAATATATAGTCGCTTTTTTGAGCATGCTTGATGCAAATGTATTCAACATGTTCTAGAACTTAAACAAGTTCACTAGCTAGGTTTATAATTTATGGGTTGTAAAGTCATTTTTTTTCATGCTTGATGTGTATGTTAAAAATAATTCAAATGTTAGGAATCGCTATAGTCTGGAATTGTTGTCTTTGTTTAACAGGTAGGAACGTCCCTACTTGAATTTGTCGCAAGTTAGTTTCAAGGTTTTTTGTTTTTTTTTTTTTGTTTGTTTTGTTTTTGTTTTTGTTTTGTTTTTGTTTTGTTTTTGTTTTTTTTTTTTTTTGTTTTTTGTTTTTTTGCTTTTGAATAAGTCTATTCAATTAGTTCAGTTTGGTTGTAAGCTTATATTAATACAACACTTTTTGTGTTGAATAAAAGTGATCTTCCAACTTATTTCATCTCACTGGTGTTGCTTAAAATCTATATAAGCTGTTGAAAAACTGGTTCTAGCTTAAAAATGGTTAGGCTTCCATTCATAATCTACCCATGTAGATGCGAAACCAACAACATCAACGAAACCCCACATCATCACGCGGGAGGCTGGAAAGTTTTAAATAAGTTATCAACTTAATTAGCTCTACACCAAATACATAAGAAGCGCCAACAAAGCTCGTTGACATTGAATGCATTTTGATCACTTCATAGATCTAACAAATTAAGAATTTAAATAAATAAATGTCTTCCTAATATTGAAAGTAAACGCCTGAATATATTAATAATTACATCAACAATTATATATGCCATAGATGCTAATAATATTATAATACATTGAGTAATAGTTAAGGATGCTTATTATGTGTTTTTTTAATTATAAATGAGAACAAACGTAACGCATGCATGTGACAGGTGCTGAGCATTTTATTATGAAGTTTAGTTTATATAAGCTTCTAAAATAATACAATTATTAATGTTAATTACAGGAGTTTGAAAAGGGTATGCATTTTATATACAGGGACGTAATGATCATTTTTATCAGTTGTTTACCTTTTAATTGAATTAGAGTACTTAACTCGTCCAAATACTTACAAAACGGCTTATTCACATTGATAAATGAAATGTATCGTATGATCTACACCTTCTAACGATCAATAGTAAACGCTAGAATTTTATTAATAATTACAAAAGCATCTCTATATGTCATAGATGCTAATAGTATTTAATTAACAAATATTTTAATTTGAATCAAATTGGGAAGCTGACTTTTGACTGTAGATTGAGATTGCACAAACCATTTTTCCGATGGATGCTTAATTATTTTGTGATTTGTCTGATGGCAATAAATGCAAGGCACGTTGGGAATTTTATAAGTGCAACTTGCGAAATAAAAAAAATGAATATGTGTTACCCATAGATGTTTGAAAAAGTCAATATAGGTTTAATTTGTAGATAAACCTCTTTTCTTCATCTGCAAACCTTTCCTCTAATTAAGCTTCTTGCTTTCAGATAATTCCTCGTTCCCAATTCATAACCCGTTTTTTATAATGTCAGGATTGAAAAAGTGGCAAAACCTCAAAATACCATACGCAGACATACAACATGCGACGAATAACTTCGAAAAGTGTATCGGACAAGGTGGATATGGCCGTGTGTACGCAGGAGAACTCTCTATCCACGAAGAGCATACCAAGGTTGCTGTCAAGAGATTAAATGAGCAATTTGGACAAGGTTTAAAGGAGTTTTTGACCGAGATGGAGCTACTCTCCGGTCAAGAGCACGAAAACCTCATCACTCTTCTCGGCTACTGCGATGAGGGCAAGGAGAAAATACTTGTATATGAATACGCAGCACGTGGAAGCCTGGATCGGTTTATAGCGTGTAGCAACACCAGTTCTACTAGTCTTACTTGGATGGAAAGACTAAGAATCTGTGTTGGTGCAGCGCGTGGGCTGGACCACCTCCACAATCACGTTGGAGAGCATCAAACCATAATTCATCGCGATGTAAAATGTGCAAATATATTGATTGATGAAAACTGGGTTGCTAAAATTTCGGACCTGGGATTGTCCAAGTTATGTTTATCAGGTCTAGGTAGAAGTACCATTGCCTCGTACGCTTGTGGCACCCCGGGCTACTGCGATCCAGTATACATTAGTAGCGGCACCTTGAAGAAAGAATCAGATGTTTATTCTTTCGGCATGGTTCTATTTGAAGTTCTTTGTGGGAAGTTGTGCAATGTTAGAAATGAGGATGGCTTCATGTTCTCAGCTAAAGTGGCCAAAGACTTGTATGAGAAGGACAAACTGGATGAGATTGTTGATCCTAGTTTAAGGAAACAAATGAGCCCAGACTCCATGGAAAGATTTTCAACAATTGCGTATAGATGCTTGCTGGACGATCGAAAAGAGCGACCTCCCATGGATCATGTCACTAAAGAGCTTGAAGAATTACTGAACCTACAGGTATTTTCCTTTACATGATTCTTACTACAAAGCATATACACTACTAGAAAATAATGGTTTTTGCTACACAAAATTTGCTACGCAGTTTTTTTTGTCGCAAATTGTTACGCATTATTGACAAAATTGCTACGAAAAATATGCTAACCTATTTTGCTATGAAATTGCTACACAATATAAACACCTAATTTTTCCTACACAATTTTGTCACAGATGTGTAGCAAATTTAATTTTCTTAATTTATGTCTATATATGTAAGAAAAAAACAATATAAAAATATATATTATCATTAAATTATTAGTACGCGGTGACACATTTGCTACGCACAACCTAATTTAAAGTAATAAATCAAGTTTCGTGGCAAATGAGTCGCAAAATAATTTAAATTATAAATATTAAATAATATCGATAATAATACTAAAATTATCTTGCTACACACTTGCTACATGATGTCTATTCTACTCGGTTAAAGTCCATACAAATACATACTGCGTAGCAAATATGTAACATAATGATTTATTATTTATAATTTGCGTAGCAAATATGTCACAAGGAGATTCAATTTATTTATAATTATAACTACAAAAATATTTATTATTGTTTATACAACAATAATTACAACTACTATTGATCTCATTGTTGTTATACGTAGATATTATTATGATTATTTTAATATAAAAATAACTTGTTTGTAATGTTTGATATATAATATTATCATCATTATTATTAAGAATAGTTATATAATTAAATGATTAGATAATATACAGTTAGATTAATAATAATAATAATAATAATAATAATAATAATAATAATAATAATAATAATAATAATAATAATAATAATAATAATAATAATAATAATAATAATAATAATAATAATAATAATAATAATAATAATAATAATAATAATAATAATAATAATAATAATAATAATAATAATAATAATAAAAGTTATATGAATAATAACATCAATGTATACACATATACGTACGTATAGTAACGCTTATACACACCGTGTACAAAAACACATATATGTTTTAATTATTGTGTGTGTATAGATGTATGTATATATGTTCATGTGTTTGTATATTGATATGATATTTGTATGTGCTAGTGTGTGTACACACATTATGCATTTATGTATGCATATATATTGTGTATGTGTGTGTTGTTGTGTATGTATCTTGGGTATACATAAAAGCATGTAATATGATCATATAGTTATATACTAGGTGTTCTCAGCAACAGTGGCGGAGCTTCAACAATCTCGTAGGGGGGGCGGGAGTGAAATTAAATTTTCTTACGGGGGGCGAACTCGCTATATATACAAAAATTTACACTAACGGATCAAAAATTTACACTATCGAACCAAGAATTTACACTACCGGCGAAAAAAAGAGGGGGGGCGGCGCCCCCCCGGTCCCAATGAACCTTCGCCACTGCTCAGCAATCAGTTGTGATGTGTAAACATATGTACGTAAGCGTATGACATACATGAGTTTATGAAATAAATATATTATTAAATGTATGATGACATTATGTGAAAGACTAAATGAATAAAACAATGTTTAAATCACAAAAAAAAAAGCAGAAACATATGGTATGAAATGCGTAACAAATGTGAACAAATTGCTACAAATTTGAGACAAAATATTTTTTAAATATAAGTTCTGTCACAAATGTGTAGCAATTATTTCGTATTTCCTACACATTTCCCACAACCATATAAGATTTTTTAATTTTTCGTGTGACAAATGTAACTTTTTTGGTTCCATCTCTTGCACAACTTCATTTAACATAATTTACTTTTGTTTCACAAAGTTATACATGTTAAGCCCTTATGTCCAATTGCTAAAAATATGCCTTTATAATGATATTAGCATACATGGATGTATGCCTTTATGTATACCCTGAGACACATACACAAGCATACATATACGAAGTGCACATGGGGAGAAGCCAAGATGATCCCCGAGAAAAACTAGGGCCGACTTGGAATACCGTGCCTCTTGTTTCGAGGTGCTACAACCCGGTGAAGATTCATCAGGACTCACCAGTCCACACCTTCACAAATTAAAAACTAGATTCGGCCAATAATGTGTATAACTTAAAAAAATAATGTGTATAACTTAAAAAACAATTGAATAAAACAAAATAAAAAAGGTTATATGTTAATAAGTTGTACATATTCAACACGAATATGCTAGCCAATAATTTCTATTAACTAATATATGGTAAAATATTATAATGTTTTATTAAACCTATTTGACACCATAAATATCACTGGTGTATTTAGTTAAGAGTTTAATTTAGTATATGTTACTATTTTAATTCAAGTATAAATAGTTTTATATATAATCTTACTTAAAGTTAATTGATGTTTACATGTAACTAGTATTTGCGTCCCGCGCTATGCGGCGGGTGATATTTTTTTAGTTGTACCTATTATTGTAAACTACAGTTGCATAACTAATTTAATTTTACGTCGAAACGTATACTAACTCAAAACGTACATAAAAATGTGAAGTGGCGCCACATGAAACGTGATAAAGTATAGATTACAATCACTTTGACTCGTTTATGAACTAAATTTATGTCAATGCGTAGAGTAACTCCGATGTCAAATGAAATCATATTATATTTGACCCGACACTTCTCCAAATTGAAACATAGACAAACTCAAAGCGTATGTAATAATAATCAAGAGAACGTTTGACATTTGACTCGATTAATTTCTTAACAAAATCTATTTATGTCAAACCGTCACCGGCCATTTTTAAGTATAAGGATAATGCGAATTTTGGTAAGTTATTAAAGAAAAATATTAAAAAAATCGAAAATGCAAATTCAAGTAGTAGTATCACAAAAGTTACGGTATATAGTTTGACTTTGTCAACTGAAGTAGTACAATAAATTATAATATAATGTACTATTTTTAAAATTTTTAAAAGTTTAAAATTAAGTATCACTTTATTGGGAACTGGAATAAAAAAGAAGTTTTAATATATCTATAACACCCATATCCTCTTCTCTCCTCCTTTCTCTTTTTTCTCTTTTTCTTTTATGAATCTGTTCAAATCAACATTGATTTATACTTCAAATCATCAATGGATGCATCACTATGCATAAAGGAAGGCGTTAGATCCGCATTTGCTAGTAGCATTTGCCTTTGATGCGTCGTTTCTTGCTGTCGGAACTATGGTAAAGGAAGTCGTTAGATCCGTGTTTGTTGGTGGTTCGGCTTCGATGCACTGTTTCTTGCCACCGGAAGTATGGTCGGAGCTGTGAGTTGAAACTAGATCTTTTAATTTGTTACAATTTTGTCAAATTTACTTAAGCCTACTTTATTATTAGAACTTATACTAATTTGTTAAAATGAAAAATAAAAAATAAAATATTAAATTAGTTTACCCCAATCTCTTTCAGTTCTCCACCTCCAAAAAAACCGCCGATAGAAGTGAAAAAAATGATTCACGTCTTTTTTTTGTGTACCCATTCAAACTTCTAATCCTTCTCAAGTTTGGTGTCTTCAGAAAGAGTTCAATCGATCATTCAAATTTCAAGAGGTAAGTCTCCTTCTTGTGTTATCAAATTGCTTTAAGTTTTATGTTATGAGCAAACCGTGCCTTAGTATGTACGAGTGATAAACCAAGTTGAGATTGGAATCCATGTCATTGTGTGCACTTTTGTTAAGGATTTGAAAGCTAGGATACTCCTGTCTTTTTGTAGATTGATAATAGACTCATCTTCTACACTTTAGTTTGAATGGAAGTTTATAACCACAATTCAATTGCATTATCAGAAATATGAATTATTTGTGCATTCAGTAACTCTACTCATATATGTTGTTTTAATCTAAGATGTGGTTAAGCATCAACATAACATGATCACATTAAATTGACTAAAAGGTACCGAAAGGAAAGAAAATATATTGGATCCATATGAGTATTGGATCCATATATTGGATCCATAATTTATCTCATGAATCTGCTTTAGGCTTAAGAAAAAAATTTTGATGACTTCTATGTACAACAATTACAATATCTAACAAGAGTTACAATCTATGGAGACTGGGCAAAGGAAAAAGAATGCTAACATAATAACAAGAAACAACAAAAGACACTACGAATAAAAAAAAACCTAAACAAAAGGTGCAAGGATCCTAAAAACCGACCTGTAGACAACAATACCAAGTATATCAATGAACAAAAAATTTATATATTAGTACAAAAATCAGTAAAAATTATCATATAAACAAGAAAAGAATCTAAAACTGAAATGATCAAATGATAATTTAAAATTTCATATTATAGTAATAAAAACTTCTATGTAAGAACCAAAACCATATATATTTCTCATTTAATTACCTCTCCTGCGCCGTGTTCTTTTCACCATAAAATTAGAAAGTAAAGAAATCAAACAAATAATGTCAAGTAGTATTAAATGAAGCTCATTGATAAAACCAAAACTTTAACAAATTTCAGTTTGTTCTCCCAAAAGAACAATGTGTTTCTCAAAATTTAAGAATGATATGAAGAACAATAAGCGTAAAAGGCCTAATAAACTTCCACTTTCCTCAATCATACAAATGGGTATATTCTGCAGTAATTAAGCTTAAACAATTTTATATAGATTGTAACACTATATTATTTTGAAATATTTTCTTTACATATTGGATTATGTTATATCAGTGCTTGATTTCATTTTTAATTGAACTTTTTTTTGTTTTCATGTTTGGTTTCAATTTTTTAGTCATAATGATTGTTCATTAGGTTTATAAATTCTATAATAATTTGATTTATTTGTATGTGTGATGTTTGTTTGTTAACTTTTGAAACTTGGAGAATTTAGTTATAGATTGATAAAATGTCATCTGATAGAGAATGGATGTACATGTTGAGAACCACTAGTAATGGTTTTTTCAATCCATCATATATGCATTATGTCAATCAATTTTTGGATTTTGCCTACACTAACATACCCAACATTCAAAGTCAAACTATACAAGGGGTTGAGGTTCTAGTAATTAGATGTCCGTGTGCTAAATGCAAAAATCATCATTTCAAGACGAGAAAGGAGGTAGAGGGTCATTTATAGATTCATGGATGATTATAAGGTATGGTATGTGCATGGTGAATCATTTAATAATCAAGATATGGGTCAATGTTCAAATCCCTTACCATCTCAACATGTGGGTCCAGATAATGATGATCATGGTGAATATACAAGGTATGATGAAATGGTTATAGAAAGCTTGCACCACAATCAACATGCTTATTATCAACAAAGACCACAAGATCCAAATGAAACATCTGAGAAATTCTATACAAGTTTAAGCAATCCAACGAGCCTTTGTGGGACGGAGCTAAGAACATTACGACACTCTCCACCGCTACTGGATTATTAAATTGGAAATCAGATTGTAATGTTTCTGACTCGTCATTCGATAAACTACTTCTAATAATCAGAGACATTCTACCTGATAATAATAAGCTACCAAGAAACTTTTACGAGACCAAGAAGATACTCAAGCCACTAGAGTTGCCATCACAACGAATTCATGTATGCAAAAACCATTGCATGCTATTCGTTGGAGAATATGCGGATATGGATCGTGTATGGTATGTAATGAAAACAGATATAAGGAAAGAGGGAACAAGGTGCCAAAGTTAGTGATGACCTACATGCCTATTGGACCAAGACTTCAAAGATTGTTCTATTCAACGAAGACAACCCAACATTTGACTTGGCATGCTGATCATGTTAGAGAACCTAAAAAGATGAATCATCCTAGTGAAGGTGAAGCATGGTACCATTTTGACTCGATATATACTGATTTTGCAGAAGAATCACGCAATGTTCGTCTCGGGTTGTGTACCGATGGATTCAGTCCAAATAATTTTAATGGACCCCATATTCATGTGGCTGGTGTTTATTACAATTTATAACCTACCCCCTTGGTTGGCCTTGAAAGATCGATACATACAACTTCTATTGATTATTCCTGGTCCGAAGAATCCAGGACAAAATTTAGATGTTTTTCTACAACCTTTAGTAAATGAGTTGAAAAGTTTGTTCAATCATGGCATTGAAACTTATGATGCCCATCGAAGGGAAAATTTCCAAATGAGGGTCGTGCTACTATGGACGATTAGTGATTTCCTCGCTTATGCAATGTTGTCCGGATGGAGCACACATGGTAAGCTAGCTTGCCCCTATTGCTCGAATAAATCAGAATCATTCCAATTATCATTTGGAGGGAAATCGTGTTGGTTTGATTGCCATAGACAACATCTTCCATCCGAACATTGTTTCCGTAAAGATAGTGTTAACTTTCTAAAAAACATAAAGGTGTCACGTAGAAGATGTATTCCGGAGCCAACCGGAGAGGAAATATGGCAGACTATCCAACACTTTCCAGTCGTCTATAATGGTATCCCCTTTGGTCATATAGATTATGAAAAACCTCTTGGTTTTGGGGAGACACATAATTGGGTAAAGAGAAGTATCTATTGGGAACTTCCATATTGGCATAACTTGTTGGTTCGGCATAACCTTGTCGTAATGCATATCGAGAAGAATATATTTGCTAATCTCCTTCACACAATTATGGGCACCAACAAGAAATCCAAAGATAATATGAAGGCTAGGCAAGACCTTGAGCTTCTATGTGATCGACATCTTTTAAACCCCATCCGTTGCAACAATGGGAAGATGATCAATGCTAGAGGAAATTACACTCTTAAAAAAGATGATGTTAAAAAAGTCTGTGCATGGTTGAAAAAGCTTAAATTTCCAGACGGGTATGCATCAAACATAGGGAGCTGTGTAAACATTAAGGAGAATAGTTTTTATCCTTTCAAAAGCCATGACTCTCATGTGTTTATGCAATGGTTGCTTCCAATTTCTATCATAGGTTTTGTTTCAAAAGATACATATGAGGCTGTAACAGAACATGTTCTTCTGGGTCTTATGCTCGAAAACATTGCATGTAGATGACTTGCTTAGCATGAAGCGCACTATTGTTCCAACCTTATGCAAGCTGGAGAAAATATTTCCTCCAGCTTTTTTTGATTCCATGGAACACTTGGTAATACACCTAGCTCATGAAGGTCTTATTGGCGGTCCAGTGCAGTAAGATGGATGTATCAATATGAGAGGTAATCATAATATTTATAATCTTATAACAAATTTTTTTATAAATTATGTAAACCATTCCTTACATGTTTAAATGTAGGAAGCTTGGCATGATTAAAAGAAGAATTAGAAACAAATCAAGGGTTGAGGGTTCAATTATGAGGGAACACCTAGTGAGTGAAATCGCGACATATTGTTCACTATACTTTGACTCGACGATGGAGACACGCCATAATCGAGAGCCGCGAAATTTTGCACCGCAACATTCTTGCTCTTCAAGTGGAGACTCTCAACTCAGTGTGTTTGTCGTTCCATCAAAAAGACTATACGAAAAGGGTGGAAAACGCAGAGTCATGAGTATTGAAGAACATAAAAAGGCACACACCTATGTTCTTTTAAATTGTGTAGAATTAGAAAGTTACGTTCACGAGTTTGATGCAATTGCAAGCCAACGTTATCCTAATGAACCAGTTCCAACTCTCAGAGATGAACACTTTGCTGACTGGTTTGAAGAACGTGTAAGTAAAACCAACTATATCATAATGATTGATATTAATGCATCATTAATCAACACACCACTTGATTTTCTTACATGTAGGTAAACATTGGCTTATTAGATGGAAGCACTAAACATTTGCAAGTTTTAGCAAAAAAACCATCAAGATCCATTCAATCTTACAAAGGTTACTTTGTTAATGGTTACAAATTTCACACCCAAAAATATGGTGAGGGACATGTAACTAATAACTATGGTGTTTGCGTGAGAGGGTCAACGTATAATTCTGAAGAGTGTGACTACTATGGCTTGTTGGATGAAATACTAGAGCTGGAGTATTATGGCACTGAGCAGTGTTCAATTGTTATACTTTTCAAGTGTAAATGGTTTGATAACAATCGTGGTGTTGTAGTTAACAAACACAACATGGTTGATGTTAAACCTAAGTCTCGACTTAGAACTGATGACCCGTATGTGTTGGCGTCACAAGCAGAACAAGTGTTTTACACATCATACCCTTCCACAACCCGTGATACAAAAGATCTATGGGCTGTTGTAAAAACAAAGTCCCGACACATATATGAAGTTGGTGCTCCTGAAATAGATGCAAATACGGAAGAACATGGATTCTTTCAGTTTGATGAACGGTTTGAGGAACCAAATGAAGTCACTAGGAGCGAACGCCTCTGCTTAGTCACAGATACCCATATGATGGATGAATTTATCGATGAGGATGATGGAATATTTGAAGATGAACGATATGAGGAGGAAGAATTTGAATATACCGATACATCTGATGACCATGATGATGAAATTAATTTTTCTGACCACTCTTCAGATGAAGATGAATTTGATTGTTAGGAAAAAACTTCTTGTTGTATGCGTTATTAGTTATTTATAATTTATCATATGGTATGTATAATTTTAACTATTTACTACCATAGGGGTATCATTCTTATATTATCAATCTGACTATTCTTGTGGTTATATGCAGAGTGTATATATCATCTATTTGAGCGATGTCAGGTACACGTGGAAAGGTTGCTAAGCGTAGTTGTTCGGGTGGAGATGATACGAGGCGACAACAACTTCCACAATTCTCAGGTAGTCGTTCAGGTCCAGATGATATGAGGGGACAAACACTTCAACAGTTCTCAGGTATCCATTCAGCTGCAGATGATACGAGGCGACAAACACATCCACAGTTTCCTAGAAGCCGTTCAGGTACATTTGAGAGTAGGCGACAACCACTTCCACTTTTCTCTGGTAGCCGTTCAGGTACATATTACTCAGCGGGGCGTGTCCTCGTTCGTGGGGGACATACTACTAGACCTACGGATAGGAGAGGTGATAGCCATGCCATGCCTCATACATTTTCGTATGGTCGTGCCGATGGTGATGAAGTTGATGAGTTCTATGAGGATTATGATGAGCACAATGATGGGGTTGACATAGATGCCTCTCTGCATGAATCTCCACGTGACTCTCCACGCGACTTTTCACGCGACTCTCCACGCGACTCTTTACGCGGCTCTCAGCCTGACTCTCAGCGTGATTCAAATTATGGAGAGGGAGCTCGTGATGTATCTCAAAGGCCACCTATCCTTCGACTTGGAGATAAGTATGCCTTAAATTATAGTTTTTTAATTTATGTATTCTAATCATGTTATAAAATGTACTTATTTGGTAATATCATTATATTGGAGGTTTGGATCAATAAAAATTTTAATTATAGTTTTTTAATTTATGTTTTCTAATCATGTTATAAATGTACTTATTTGGTAATATTATTATATTGCAGGTTTGGATCAAATAAAGTTGTACAAACTATTACTGATATTGTAAAGGAACATATTGAAGGACCTTGGATCACATTTCCAGATATCCCTAACAATGTGTTGGCTAGAATGTTTAATAGATTTAGGGTAATATATCAAATTGGTTATTTGCATCTTATATTAATATCTACCTTATTGTTTACATTAGTAATTTTAGTTTAATTTTTTTACAGACCCGTTGGAGTTGGGATCCAAGAAACGAACAAGTGATTTATGAGGGATTTAGAAACGTGTTGAAGGAACGCTATAGAGACATTTTGGGGAAATTGAGAATTAAAGCTATTAAGGATGCGAGGAAGGCTGGACGTGTTATTGAAGAAAAAGATCCTAGGCGGTTCAGTATAATTAGTGAGTTTCTGCCTAATTGTATCCATCTTAACATATGGCGTGATATGTGTAAGGTAAGCATCTTCATAAACTATTTTTTTATATTTTACTATCTTAGTTATACATGTGTGTGTGTTTTTTTTATTCTCAACAGATTTGGAGCAAAGATGACTGGATTAAGAAGTCTGAGAGTGGGATTAAAAACCGCGCGAGCGGCGATAGCACGGGCAAGAGATCTCGGCATACCGGCGGGTCTTTAGGATTTGATGAGCATCGAATTCGAATGGTAAGATAATTATATTTATAACATTTATTAGTTATTTGTACTTTAATACTTATTAAGAGTATTATATTTTTGTGTAGAAAATCAAAACGGGTAAGGAACCCAGTTTTAGAGAAGTCTTTCTCGAAACCCACCTCACAAAAGAGTCCAAAGCAAGACTTCGAGCTGGAGAGCTTGAAATTAATAACTTGGAGGGGATGGATTTTTGTACAACTCGAGCTGAAGAAATATATGTAAGTTATATTTATTATTTTTATATAACTATTGTATTAACATGTACCATAGTAATATTCATGCTATTTTTATAAATTTTAGGGGGAATACTTGAAAGATATGAAGGAGTTGCACGGGCCAGAATTCACTGAGGATGATATTAAGGTCTGGAAGCGTGTGCAGACTGGAGGTTGTACGTCTCGTGTATTCGGGATAGGATCTACAGATATAAATTACCTGATGACCGGGACCCCATCCTCATCTTTTGATATCGGACTATCTCAAGATAAGGTATTATATTTTAACCCATCATATTATCTGGCCTAATATAACAAGTATATATCTTATTGCACTTGTATATTATAGTTAGCATGCTGAATACATGCCAATAAATATATATTATAGAACTAAACTTATATATTATAGTTAGCATGCTGAATTTAAGTGAACAAATATATATGGATCTGTGTTAGATTGAATTTAGACACTTATATATTGTCACTTTAATTATGTACTACTCTTATATGGATTAACTTAAATTTGTATATGTGTGTGTTTGTATTAACCAAAGTAACATTTTGACCCTGCATTTTAATTTAAAACCTTTAACTTTCCCCTGTAGTCTCTATCAATAGTTGATTTTTTCTTTATTGACTTTATAATAATTTGACCCTATATGTTATCATAAGTAGACTTTAACACACCTTGATATGTTAAAAGCAAGTATATCAAATTAGTGGTCCATTCTCGTTCTTCATTCTAGAAGATATTTGATCTCTAATTTCATATTGTTTAACTTGAGGTTGGAACTAATTCTTGCTTTAATTTTATATATTTAGATGATCAAATTGTCAAATTATTAATTAATCATCATTGTTGAATCGTGCTTTATAATCTACTCACATCCAATTATGACATTTGTATATACATCTAATTTGATCCCTTTTGTGACATTGTTAGAATGCTTATGAGTGATCCAAATTGTCTATTGTTTATTTATAAATAACTATATGTGTTTTTACTATCATTTTAGATCCAAGCTTTGGAAAATCAAATCCAAGATTCCGAGACTCGATTTAAAGCTCTTGAAGCTCGGCTTCAAGCTCAACGTGAAGCCGATAGGAAAGCATTCGAGGACATACTACTGGCTCAACGTGAAGCTGATAGGAAATGCAGGGAAGACGAGAGGCAAGCGATGCAAAAAAACTTTGAAGATTTCATGAAAAGTTATCAACCTAATAGTAATTAGTAGTAACTTTTACATGTTATTTTAGATACTATTTGTGGTTTACAGTATTTAACTTTGTTTGTAATGCCTGATTTTTTTTAATTTAGGTTATTTGATTTGTGGTTTAGTTGGATTTGTTATTGTTTTTTAATTAGGCTTGTTGATTTTATTAGTAAAACCATATGGATTTTTCTATTTTATGTATTATTATCTTTTTAACAAATTGTGTAGCAAATGTGTATGTAATGATAGCAAAAGAAAAATACAGGTTGTGTTGCAAATGGGTCGCAGGTGTTGCGTAAGAATGGTGCGTCACAAGTATGTTGCAAAGTGCAATTCAACGGTGCGTCGCAAATGCGTTGAAGTTTGAAATT
Organism: Flaveria ramosissima; assembly: GCA_025215565.1. NCBI lineage: Eukaryota > Viridiplantae > Streptophyta > Magnoliopsida > Asterales > Asteraceae > Flaveria > Flaveria ramosissima. The sequence continues at coordinate 26,580,902 of CM046040.1, read as the reverse complement.
TGAATTAAAAATACGTGGCGTCGCAAATGCGTAGCAAACTGAATAATATAGTAAAATATAAGTAATTTTAATAATATTAATAACTTTTAAAATAAATTTATGACAAATAATAATTATTAAGGGTATGCGTAGCAAATATGTAGTAAAATTTTGACACCAATTTTGCGTTGCAAATTCGTCGCAACATGCGTAGCAAATGCGTCACAAATAATTTTGCGACGGGGTTTTTTGCTACTCAACATGTGCGTAGCAATTACGTCGAAAATGTTTGTTTGCTACGTATAAGCGACGTATATATGTGTAGCAAATTACTCAATTTTCTAGTAGTGATATGAACTAAATATAAGTTAATTCTATAAATTAATACAGGAAGGGGACAGTTGTACATGTGGTTTTACTTTTATTTGTATTTTATCTTTTATGTATAGGAGGAACATGAATCTAAAAAGGAAGAGAGTTTGAAAAGTCCCGCTATTATAGTAGAATTCGACACAGAAGAATACTGGAAGATGAAACTACCCGAGGATATTGAAGATATAATAAAGAGGTTAGACTCTCCTCCGTCGTGTTCCACGAGCAAGGAACTCTACGCACTTCTTCGAAAAGGAGTAACGTTTGATCATGGCCAAAGGGTATGTTTTCACTCACCATTTTTTAAATTTTTATTACAATCAATGAAATTACCATATTAATTAAAGACAAGTGAACAAATGTATGTCTTAACTATAAGACTAACATCTTTCCATTTTATCCTTCAAACAGCATCCATGTGCACAAACTAACACATATAAACATTTTCCATACAAGAAAATATTTTTCTTTCCCTTAACTGTGAATGTTACTCTCCTATTAACCACACCACAAATAAACTACACCAACCCATATTAAACTGTTTTCGACCTTAACAATAGCTGTACCACACTCTATATCTAATGACTTTGCCACTAGAAAATAGATGAGGTGGTGATCTTAGCTTTAAACAAAATTTTTTTTGTATGCACAGGTATTTTCAATAACCGAGGATGGCATAAAATGTGAAAAATTATTAACAAAAGCGCTTTTAAAATTGAAAGAAAGAGACCTTCTCAAAGGCCGTAACAGAGGCCGTAACTCACGCCATATAGTTCATGATCTACGCGACTTTGGGTAATGCCTAATCTTTTGTCGATAAGTTGGTGTTCCCTTTATCTAATGGTCTTGTATGGGTATATTTAACCGATGCAGATCTGCACGAAAGGGCATTTTTCCTCATATTAAGGAACTTAACATCATATGCAAGATAAACACCAGCACGTTATCATTGGGTGTCATGTATGCAGCGAGATTAATTTGTTCTTTCACAATGAGTGTTCATAGTGGCGGTAATGCCATGTCACCAAATTGGGTATGGATAAAGTGGCAATGTCAAGACTTGCGTGTATCCTCTGCACATTTTGTTGAAGAAATGGAATATGACCAAAATATTTCATGTTTAATGTGGAAGACTACATTGTGGCATTTTTTGAATAATGACAAGAATGCCTATTTTGATGTTGTGATAAATAAAATTTTAGGTAGCAACTTTAATGACATACGTTATGTCTGGATTCATGGAATTGAATTTCTTCCAGTAGACATGGTAATTTAATATATGTTCAATTTTGAACTATGTGATTATATATTATCACAATGTACATGAATTTTATCTTGCAGAACAAGCAACATAATGCTATTGAGGGACTTGAAGGAGCCTCAACATCAAACGAAAAGGCAGATTTGGTGAAAACTATGCCTGATTATCAACGGATAATTGATAGATCAGAAAACTTACTTCTCAATGAGGGCATCCTCATTGATGAAGGTCGAAAGGTAATCTAATCATTACTATATATATGTTTCAAAATACGCTTGGCAGTTTTGTATCTTATGATCCTCTAGCTACTTCTTATAATTGTTTAACAGTGGCTTTCCACGTGCAAAACCGGTGGGAAATGTCTTATGCTATCAGCTATAGAGATATTAAGCAGCGACACTAATCCTGAAGATTTTGATCGTCTATCCATAACTGAATCCAGGTTATCTTTATTTGATTCATGAAACTTCTATACTGTGTGGACATATTATTAGATTTTTATCCATGCAAAGATATCTACTAATGTAACTTTATCTATCAACAGATTCAAAGAGGTTATACGTCTTCATCATATTACTGCGCTTAGCTTCAAGTTTATACTAGAATCAGACTTGTTATCATTTCCAAAAGCATATTCTTGCTATCTCGTCTTCAAACTTTTTGATGGTTATAATAGACATCAAGATAGATGCATACTTAGGGTCTCTTTTAAAATGGATAATACAAGAAGTGAGGCATATGCACATTTGCAGTTGCATGAACCGATCAATATACCAATAGTCAAAGCAACGAAGAAAATTAAATTCCACGACTCATGGAATAAACCAAAATATAAAGGTTCTTTAGTTCCAAAGCGATGCATAGACGGGAATGATAATTATTTCATGATGAAAAGGAATGATGGTTGGATGGAGGTTGTCTTATTTAAACTGTTAAGTCAGTCGGACAAACCATTTAAAGTGAACTTGACTTGTATTGAAGGGTCTTTTTATGGGCTTATCGTCCAAGGAATTGAATTTCGACCAATGTAAACACTTCTGCTCTCCTCAAGAGGGCATAACTACACAATCAAATCTTGTAATGTATGCTTCCTGATTTTATTTCCAGTAAATGATTAACATCCGAATGCTATTAGAATATGAGAACTACTATTTTTTGTGTGAACTCAGAGAACTCTTGAAAAAACAATAAAAACCGATATTTTATAATATACCTATCATTATTATTAGAAAATATCATCATTAAATAAACTTATATGTGTTAGTTTACAAGTATTTGTGTATTTAAAATTTTACATATGTTTATGTTTATCATTTTCACATTTGCAAGCTTACCATTTACACATGTGTAAATTTAAAAAATATACGAGTACATGTAACTTATGACATATCAACTCTGTAAAGTATTCATCATTATCGATTCCACCTATTGTTGCACTTGATAATCAAATTAAGACGGATGTGTCCATGTGTGATATCAACGAACGTCAAACAAAATCAATCAAATATTTTAATTAAATGATTATAGTACCAAAGGAGTTTGAATCATTGAAGCTCGATCCACCTGAGGTGAGCTCCCCTCTGGCTGCCTATTGTTAGAAAAAGAAATAAATTTGAGGGATCAATGGTATCAGAAAAGTCAACATCATCATCTCCCAAATCATTTCCCAAATTGTTTTCCTCAAATCAAGGACATGGTTTCAACGGCTCCACTGACAGCTCATTTCCATTCACTATTCCCTTGTATATGTTACTGTAAATGCATATAAATAGGTAGCATTGCATCTCTTGTATCATCGAACAATCAATACAAAAACATTCCAATACTCTTTGATACTTGTTAACATGGTATCAGAGCAGTGTTAAGGCTCTCAAACCCAAACCCAAAACTCATCATCTACCTACCAGCCTTCCCGATTCAAACCCAAGCCACCATGTCCGGAGACGATAGCTCAAGTTCGGGTTCGGAGTTGTCTATTCAATTCGCAAACCTGCTGAAAAATTCCCAGCCTCAGAACCCCAAACTATCCGACAACCTACACATCAACCTCAAACTCAACAGCCAAAACTACGCCCTATGGACTCGAATGATCCGGGTCGCAATAGGCGGAAAATCAAAATCCCTCTTAAAACACTTGACCTCTGACCCTCCAGATCAAAGTAATGGAAGTCCAGAGCAGTGGGAGCAAGACGTTCTCATCGTGTTCTCATGGCTCATAAAGAACATAGAACCAGAAACCGCTAGTAACCTAACCCAGTATCCCACAGCGAAATCGCTATGGGAGGCCTTGGCAGTTACTTACAATAGTAGAAAAGATAAATTGCAAACTTTTAACCTCCATGTCAAAGCCAATGAGGTCAAACAACAAGGAACTTCCCTGAAACTTTTTGGATTTCACTACAGGGGATTTGGGGAGAAATCGAAAGAATTGAACCCAATCCCATGAAATGCACAGAAGACATCAAAGCATACACAAAAATAAGGTCAGAACACAAACTCTTTCAATTTTTAAATGCCCTTGACCGGAAGTATGATCCCATCAAACGAGAGATACTCCGGTGGGATCCCCTTCCAACTCCTGAGGCGGCATATGCTGCTGTCTGGAAAGAAGCTGCTCACCAGAGTATTCTGGGAACAATTCCAAGTGATACACAAGGAATATCAGCAGGCCTAGCTGCCACTGATCCGGGTGGATTAGGGTTCATCTCCAAAGGGCATCGCCGACCAGAAAATGCAGGGAGAAAGAATGGACCACCACTCAAGGAGGACAAATCCCACCTGAAATGCACCCATTATGGAATGACAAAGCACACTCGAGAACAATGCTTCAAACTCGTTGGGTACTCTGATTGGTGGAACGACGACCACAAGAAAGGAACTCAAGCCGTTAGAAAAGCCGCCACCACTATGGGCAATAATGGTGCTACCTTCAGCAGCGATGGCAACCTTGGCAGTGGAGGTTTCGGTGGTATCGCAACATCAAACAAAGAAGAAGAGGGCTTCACAATGGAGACAGGTAGCGGGGTTGAGGGGGAAACCTCTGACCCCGATCCCCTTCTATATTCCTTTCGTAATTTCAATTTCAACCTTGAGGATATAAAAATTTTAAAACCGGAAAAAAACTATAGTTTTCAAATTAAAAGGAATGTTAAAAATCACAACAACAACCCTAAAGTTGTTGGAAAAGCCAACATGGCACAAACTGATGACCTAAAATGTAACAACACATGGATATTGGATTGTGGGTCCACAGATACAATGACTTATGAACTGTCAGATCTCATCTCATTTTCTAAACCTAAGAAAACATACATACACACGACAAATGGTGGGAAAATGGATGTGGATAAAGGGGGAACCATTGAGATTTCTACAAAAATAAAACTTTCTAATTGTCTCTACATTCCATCCTTATCACATAAACTTTTATCAATTAGCCATGTTACAAAAGAACTAAATTGCTCGGTTCTTATGCAAGCAAACCTTTGCATCTTACAGAATATCAGGAGGGGAGTGATTATCGGGTGTGGCACTGAAAGACAAGGGTTGTATTACGTGGACGAGGTGACTCAAAGTGGTACGTCTATGCTTGCCCATGGTACTGTTGAACGGGAAGCATGGTTATGGCATATGAGATTAGGCCATCCTTCCACGAGTTATGTACATATTTTATTTCCTAAGATATTTCCCTCTAATAGTGTGTCACATTGTGAAACATGCGTGTTAGCTATAAGCCACAGACAAACTTTTAAATTTAATAACACAAGGGTGGATTTGCCATTTTCATTAATACACTCGGATGTATGGGGTCCTGCCCCAACTATTGGGGGGCAAAACTTTTGTTTTTTGTGAAATTTATGGATGATTGCACTCGAATGGTCTGGGTTTATTTTCTGAAAAACAAATATGAGGTTCTCGATAAATTCATTATGTTTTATAACATGGTTCAAACCCAGTATCAAAAGAATATTCAAATTTTACAATCTGACAATGGAGGAGAATATTTTAATAGCCCTATGAAACAATTTCTTCAATCTAAAGGAATAATTCATCAAACTACGTGCCCACACACCCTGGAACAAAATGGTGTGGCTGAGCGGAAAAATCGCATTTTATTGGAAATGACTAGGGCGCTTCTTATCGAATCACAAGTTCCAAAAACTTTTTGGCCCGAAGCCCTGGCTACCACCACATATCTTATTAATCGTCTTCCAACTAAAATCCTGAATTTAAAAACTTACAAACTTTGGCCAAATTTACCAACCTTCCATCTGTTCTCACCCTTGAGCCAAAAATCTTTGGGTGTATTGTGTTTGTTCACATACCTAAATCCCATCGAACTAAACTTGATCCGTGTGCTGAAAAATGTGTTTTTGTTGGGTATGGGGTAAATCAAAAAGGATATAGATGCTACAATCCAAAGACCCGTCACATGTTCACCACAATGAACTGTGACTTTCTTGAAACCGAATACTATTACTCGTCCCAAAACAACGTTCAGGGGTAGACTGAGTACCCTGATACATTGAGTTGGTTGAAGTATGTCTCAACCCAAGAAGAGGAAGGTCACAATGAGTCACCTGGTAATCCCATACAACCTGAAGACCAAAACATTAGTGCCACCCAAGAAGCACCTCCCGACCTGATGCCTGAGGTAAATGAAAGTAACTCTGACTCCTTTGAGTCTCATAAAGACACTGTTGATACTAAACAATGAAAAAAGAGAACAAGTGGAACCTTTGCAAGAAAACATAAAGGAGGAAACATCAGAGAGATATGAGCTGCCCCCAAGAGTAAACCGAGGAGTTCCACCAAAACGCTACTCACCAGGAAAAGAGTCCAGAGGATCAAAGTACCCTATGGCAAACTTAGCCAAATGGAACCTATCAAAGGAAGCCAAGGCATTTGTTTCCGCCCTATACTCAGAAGAAACTCCTTCTAGCATTGAACATGCCTTGGAGTCCAAGACATGGAAAGGTGCGATGCAAACAGAGATGGACGCCCTGATGAAGAGTGAAACATGGGAAAAGTGTACCCTTCCCCCTGGGAAGAAACCAGTGGGATGTCTGATGCGGGCCCAAGTGTGGATGAGCAAGCTTTAGCCTTTTTGAAGGCCCAAGATCGCTTATCAAAGGGGCTTCACTGAAATGGCCCTAACTTGGGCTAGAAGTCTCCGTTTCCGGTCTCCTGGTTGCGTTCATTCCCGGTCGGGTTTCCGTTTCCCGTCTCAGTTTCGATCCCACCATGGGCTCTTTCTCCATTGTCTCCATCGTCGTTGCCACCATCCCCGTGAGGGTGGTGTTGTTGGAGTGCGTCGCTCACTTGGGCCACGATAGTAGGAATCAGTGCGGCCAACTGTTGAGCGATCAGGGCTGCCATATCAGCATTCCCTGTTCCCTGACTGTTACTGGCAGGAGCATCATTTGTTCTTGGTGCTCTGCCTCTGCCTCTGCCTCTGCCCCTTGGGGCTTCACTCCCGCCATTATTGCTGCGGGTAACTCTTCGAGGCGGCATTTTCTAATCATAGAAAAGTAAACACATAAGCTTAAATCATTTCAAAGTGTATTATCCATAACACTCATCAAGTCCAGTATTCCCAAGTTAATATCACACTTATTGTCATCACACATCGCATGCAGTTCGTATAGTTCTCACACCATGAATTGGCAATGTCTCAACAATAATCCATCATAATAGTTGTAAGTCCATGTATACAATCACGTTTAGTCTAGCGGAGGTTGTCCATTTCCTCCTCTTTCGAGGTTTCAGACATAACCTCCTCAGGGTTAATCCCAATGTCCAAGGTCAAGCGCAAATAATATGATCTGTGAAGATCTCTTCGGGTTTAATACCCGGATTTGATAAACCAACTCGGCGCGCAGAGGGAACGGAAGATCCAATAGAAGCATCCCATAAAGGAGTGAGCACAAGGGCTCTCTCATAGGGTGAAATATCACATAACAAATAGATGAACAAATCAAGCAGCGAGGAACACATACACGAGATATAATATGCATACAGAGTCCTAGCATGCAAATCTACATGAAGGTTCCTAGGTTATAGTCTAGGTCAAGCGTATTGCCTAATTCTCTATAACCAATGGCTCTGATACCAATCTGTCACACCCCCGCTAAAAGCACAAACACGGGGATGTAACGAGATCGGGATCGTCATAACACATGGTAAGCGATAGAGATGCAATATAAATAAATGATGACAAGCGTGTCATGACGACACCCGACAACAAGGGGACTTGTGTCGTGTTTAGTCAATGTTCACGACAACATAGCCATAAGCATAAACATGATAATGATTCACATAACCAAATAAGATGAAATTGTAATATGAATTTCCACAACCCGGGAACAAGTTTCAAAAGATTGTAATTGTTTACACATATCAACATTGTTCAAAAAGATTGTTTGTCAAAACATGTTAAGTCCCAAAAATGCATCCTAGGGTCTCCACTAAGGCAGCACACCTAGATTCCTGGACTTGCATGATCACCTGAAAAGATATGCTCAAAACGGTCAACATAATTGTTGGTGAGCTCGCAGGTTTAAGTAATAAAATGTAAGTGATGCTGTAATAAGTAAGCGTAATGGAATACCGTGAATACAGTTATATACACAAGTAAAATCACATGACATGAGCTTTGCAACCAAACCTAGCGACGTACACAAAGATATTGTCGGCATATATTCACCAAAGGGCCCGTTCCTGAGGCCACTGATGGTACCAACTAGTATACCATCGAACGAGGGTGGGGGTGTCAACCCAGTAGTACTACCAATACCTAACCGTCGGTTCTCACACTGGAATTAAATAGTTGCAAAGATAGAACCATACAGCAGACCCAAGCATGTATCAGATAAGTACTTGTAAAACAGTAACACGTTGATTCCTTGTATGTAAAATGTAAGTAAGTTGTAGAGCATTGAAAATGAGTAAGCATACTTTTCCCCCAAGTTGTAAATGATTGAAATATTGTATAAATGTAAAAAGGGGCCACGAAACTCACTTGTTAAGTGGCAAGTATGTATGATCGATGTAATCCCAAATGTAGAATGCAGATAAACAGTCAAACACCTATTGACAGTTATTGTTAAGCATTAATGATATGATATAAGCGCGTAATAATGATTGGTCGGTTCGGGTTGTATCGGCTGGGTCGCGTGTAACTCACACAAACAGACACACGTACTAGACCCTATGTAGATCCAAGTACAAGACATTGTCGCCATTGTCGATGATATTTGAGTAAAAGGTTCATTGTTATTGAAGAAGTATTGAATAAGCGTCAATAGTTATAAGTCGGTCGATAGTTGTAAAACGTTAGTTTGTTTTGTTCAGAATAGTATTTGTGCCCTTTTTAGCGTTGACTTTAATCTTTGTGGCCGAACAATGGCTATTGTGTTAATGTTACCTCAACATCACACGTCATACTCACGCCACGCACAAGAAGGAAATCACACAACAATTACAGTCGCACGACAAGACCAGACGCACGACTCAACCTCCATACGCACGAATCAACCCTCAATCGTGCGAATCAGCTTCATTCGTACGATTGAGCCTTCATTTGTATGACTTGCATTCAGTCGTACCACACAACACCCAATCGCACGACCCAACCTCCATACGCACGAATCAACCTTCAATCGTGCGAATTAGCTACTTTCGTACGATTGAACCTTCATTCGTGCGATTGGACTCCAGTCGTGCGAATCATGCACAATCGCATACACTCAGTCGGTCACCTGACTCAATCGCACACAATCATTCATACGCATGACTCAATCGCATACAAACACACAGTCGCACGACTCAGTCGCACGACATGCCCAGTCGCACAACTCAGTCGCACGATTGACTCAGACGCATGGTTCAGTCGCACGACTCACTCAGTCGCACGGCTCAATCGCATGACAGACCCAGTCGCCTGGACAGCAGATTCGCGACTGTGGTCGGGCTGAGCAGCCCCCGAGATGCTCTAAACGTGAGTTTTACACCACAAGGACTTCCAGAAACACTCAACAACATACACAAACAAGAAACACAAGCAGAAAGACCTCACACGCACCCATACGACCTTGTGTGTTCGGGTTGAACCCGAACACCCGAAACCCTAGTTTTGGACAGCCGTAAAAAGGCAAGAAAAGAGACAACCAAAGTCGTCTACCTGTTAGAAATGAGAAGACTAGGCTGTAGATGAAGTCTAGACGACGAAAACGAGACCACACGGGTTGGATTTGGTGCTAGAATGAAGAAGATGTGTGTGTAGAGAGGATGAAGATGAAGAAGATGATGAAAATGGTGAATTAGGTCTGGTAATGGGGTTTATATACCCAGCCCAAGTTTGCAAAATTACAAGTTTAGTCCCTGCACTTAACCCTCGAGTTTTTCCAAATTTGGTTCGGTTGAAAAACGACTTCATTAGATGTTTTATATTAAATGTAAAAGTGCATTTAATGATATTATGACTTAAGAAATGGTTTTGTTTGTGATGTTTAATATATATAAAAATGATGTATTTGGCGGTTTCGAAGATGAAAGTTTTAAATAGTTTTTAAAGTTAACATAAGATTATAACGAATACACACGCACAACAATGATAAGCACACATGATATCCACATAAGGAGTTAAATAAAGATGAGGAATGATCGATCAAAGAATGTTTAACGGAAAGTCACGTTAATTGACGGACCTTAAGGTGACAGATGTCATAGTACCCCGAAAGGGTACGATGCCATATGGGTGATAGTTGACCGTTTGACGAAGAGTGCTCACTTCCTACCGATCCACGAGACATATTCATCTGAGAGGTTGGCTGATCTGTTCATCCGGGAAATTGTAACTCGTCATGGTGTGCCGGTGTCTATTGTGTCTGACCGTGACACCCGGTTTACATCTAAGTTTTGGAAGAAATTCCACGACGCTATGGGGACGAAGTTACATATTCTAAGGCTTATCATCCCCAGACTGATGGTCAGTTAGAAAGGACCATTCAGACACTGGAAGACATGCTTTGGGCATGTGTGATTGATTTTGGGGGAAGTTAGGATGACCACCTACCGTTAGCCGAATTCTCATACAACAACAGCTACCATGCCAACATTGGTATGCCACCATATGAGATGCTATACGGTAGGAGATGCAGAACACCCGTTTGTTAGGGTGATATTGGTCAGAAGGAATTGGGGAGCGTCGAGGTAATCGAGGCTACGACTGAGAAGCTTGAGAAGATTAAAGCCTTCATAAAGGCAGCCAAAGACAGACAGAAGTCGTATGCTGATAAACGACGCAGGCCGAATGAGTTCTAGGTGGGTGACCGGGTTATGTTGAAGGTCTCACCTTGGAAGGGTATCATCCACTTTCAAAAGCGGGGTAAGTTGAGCCCAAGGTATGTAGGCCCTTTCTGAATCATCGCTCGAGTAGGAGAGGTGGCCTATAGACTAGAGTTACCTGATGAGTTAAATGGAATTCACCCGACATTTCATGTATCTCATCTGAGAAAGTGCTTAGCTGATGAAGATATGATTGTTCCACTGGAGGATATCGAAGTAGACGAAAGGCTCAATTACGTGCAGCAACCAGTGGCAATCATCGATAGAAAAGAGAAAAGACTGAGAAATAAAGTGGTTCCTCTTGTGCGTGTACGGTGGAAGCACAAGAAGGGATCCGAGTCAACGTGGGAGACTGAGGAAGAAATGAGACAGTATTATCCATGTTTGTTCGAAGAATAACAAGTTTCGAGGACGAAACCTATTTAAGGGGGGTGGACTTGTAATACCCGGTTATTTATTATTTTGAAGCCGACGAAGGAAGAAAAAGAAATAAAGTCCAAAGTCGAGGGACCAAACTCGCCAACGAAAAAAAGTCGGGTGAGTGGGAGTATATAAGGGAGAGGGCAGCCCTTACCCTCTCCCCCACACTCACAAATCAGCCAAAGAAAGAAGAGAAGAGAGAAAGAAGAGAAAAGAGGAAAAATTTTCGATTCGGGTTGGTTCGAGTGGCCAAAATCGTTGAGGAGCGAGCCAAATCGAAGCCCTTGTCGTTGTGCTCGTTTGTGTGAGTTCTAGGACCCCACTTTTACTTGTTTTTAACCGATTTTGGGGCTGGAAAGCATCAAAAACCCGTTTTTGAATGTGTATGTGTTTGACCCATTTGGGTGTGTTGCCTGTGATACGTTTAGAGTTTGTTTCCGGGCTTGTGTGCGCTTGTATGGTGTTGTGGTATGCATTCTTAAGGTCTAAGATGGTTGATTTAGGCTTAGAATGGGTTTGGATGAGCTTGGAGGCCGAAAATGGCAGATTGGGTTCGGGATGAACTCCTTTCTTCATCAGCTAGGGCTAGGCGACCGAATGGAGGCCATACGGCCGATTGAGAGGCGATTGAGGTTCCTTCGCACGATTGGGATTCATTCGCACGATTGAGGGTTCAATCGCACGATTCGCGCGACTGGGAGTCTAGTCGCATGGGGAGTCATACGACTGAAGGTCCAGTCGCATAGATGCTTAGTCGCATGAGTCCATTCGCATGAGGTCCATACGCACGACTGGGTGTCCTTTCGCATAGGTGTTCATCCGCATGAGTCCAATCGCATGATGTTAAGTCGCATGGAGGCCATGCGACTGAAGGGTGTCCATACGCCCGAATAGAGCTGTTGCACTCGAAGGAAAGTGTAGTTTGACTTCTGACTTTCGGGGGAAAGTGCAGATGTAAGCTTTGACGTAAAGGTTCCCGTAAGAGCATTTAAGATGACTGTTATGACCTTAGGGAGCATGTTGGGCATGATGATGATGATGTTGCATGTCTATGCATATTATGTATGTATGATGTTGCCCTGTATGTTGATGATGACTGTGTATGACATGTTCTTTATTATGGTGTATGTTTATCTTTCTTGTGGCTTTACGTGTCGTGTTAATGAATGAATGAAGTATTATGTAACGTAAAGTGAAAGATAACGAAAGAGGAACATGAAGTAAGAATTCATGCATAATTGAATGATGAATGAACGAAGGAAAGGCTTGCAAGCGTATATATGAGGTGAGCAGCCCTGTTGTTGCAAGAGACTCGGTAGCGTGCAATCGTTGAGGTTGCCATGATGTGAGCAACCCCGTTGTTGCAAGAGACTCGGATAACGTGCTATCGTTGATATTGCCATGAGGTGAGTAACCCCGTTGTTGCAAGAGACTCGGATAGCATGCTATCGTTGAGATTGGTAATGAGGTGAGCAACCCTATGGTTGCAACGGACTCGGATAGCGTGCAATCATTGAGATTGCTAATGAGGTGAGCGACCCTGTCGTCGCAACAGACTCGGAAGAATGAACGTATGAAATGAACGAAAGAGAAGGAATGTAATGAAAGATAATAATGATATTATCTGTGTATACGTATGATGTATAATCGCATGAGAAAAGGAATAGTTCTAATGAAAGTAAAGTATGTTTTATTATAAAACTAGGACTCACTCAGCAACGCTGACTTTTTATGTGTTTTCCAGTTGGCAGGTAATGATTGCTGATGATGGCACTGCGAGGCTACTCGGCTCTTTTGGGATGACATTCTTTTGATTAATGTTTTTGCATTGTAATGCGAACAAACTGTTTTGTAATGAATGTTGTATTAACTTGCAAAAGCATTTATATAGAAATGAAAGCTTATTTTAGTGTTCCGCTGCGATGTTTATGAAATACGAATGTAAATATATGTTTTATGTGCGATGAATGACCAACTGTAGGCGTCCCGGAAACGGGGCCTTACAACGGATAAGTAAGGTTATCTTCACGAGAAATTTATGGAAAGTGTAATTGTAGTTCAAAGACTTAAACTTGATTCTAAAAGCAACTTTGAATTCATGACTGATATAGAAAACAATATTATAAAGTAAAAAAACTTGATTAATTTTGGAAACAATAATAAGAAAAAAGATCCACTCTGGGATTCTAGTTTGAAAACCACAGGTTTTAAGCTAGTAACACTTAGCAAACAATCATATATACATAATATTGGTTTGATTGATTTTAATAATAGAGATAGAACGAGTTGTAAATTGGCCTATTCATAAACTATCAATTCCAATGTGCTAACCATAACCTAACACTCACAATATTCATGATGTAAAAAAACCAAAAACTAATGAGAATTATATTAAGATTAAAAAAAACTCAAATCATTTAAAGAAATCAGTCAATAAATGAAGTTGTATGGCTTAACATGCCAATCAAAACCTCGAATCAAACTTAGAACAACTAATGCTCAACAAATGTTATAAAAACAAAGCCTACACTCGAAGAAGATCACGAGTGGTTTAGCTGCTCATGGTCTTCATGGAATCGAAATCGTTTGTTGTAGGAATTGATTTCATGATACGATGGATCCGTAGATGTTCTTTGCTATCAAAATCGTCCCTTGTATAGCCAAATACGACTTGGTGAAGAAGATAGTTGGTAGCCCCTTTTTACCCTTTAATTAGGTCACAAAATCCTTCAAATTTGCACCACTCCGCATAGGAATGTAATTACGTCCTCGGGAACGTAATTTACTACCCCTTGAAATTGCAATTTTTCTTCCTGTTATACGTCATAGTTTGCGTGCTGGTTTTGGTTCCTTCATGATCATCCGACTTCTATTTTAACTCCCATAAAACACCTAAATTGTGTTCATTTAGCTTAGCAAACATGAAATTTCATATATTCTCAAAGTAATGGTATTCTACTTTAATAAACACTTAAAGCTACATAATTAAACCTGCTAATACACCGAAAAACATCAACACGTCAATATCAACAAGAGTATGGAAGCGATCAAATGACTAAAAGTGGTAATAATAATTAAAAACGATAAACAGAACCAAATTTTCCAAGAACAATATTCTTTTATCCAAATTTAATGAAAAAAATTATTATAAACGTCCGTCAAAACCTAATATTTATTTTATACCTTAACAACCTTGTAGATAAACATAAACAAACCAAATAAATTAAAAGTACGATAACTATTAAAAAGAATTAAGTAATTAAACCTTATTCAAATCTTTATATGAAATTCAATCCGGATCCCATTACATCCCTCTAGAGTGGGTTTATCTACTAGGCCACAAAACAAAAATCAAGCTGTCTTTTTGGGTTCTAAAAATCACATCAATGTTAGCAAAGCAAAAGAAAAACTATCTTTTTGGGTTTTAGGATCCATCTACATACGCATGTTTCCACAAATTCTCCCCTCAAACTTTTTGAGTTTTTGAGCTAAATATATAGTCGCTTTTTTTGAGCATGCTTGATGCAAATGTATTCAACATGTTCTAGAACTTAAACAAGTTCACTAGCTAGGTTTATAATTTATGGGTTGTAAAGTCATTTTTTTTCATGCTTGATGTGTATGTTAAAAATAATTCAAATGTTAGGAATCGCTATAGTCTGGAATTGTTGTCTTTGTTTAACCGGTAGGAACGTCCCTACTTGAATTTGTCGCAAGTTAGTTTCAAGGTTTTTTGTTTTTTTTTTTTTGTTTTTTGTTTGTTTTGTTTTTGTTTTGTTTTTGTTTTTGTTTTGTTTTTTTTTTGTTTTTTTGTTTTTTTGTTTTTTTGCTTTTGAATTAGTCTATTCAATTAGTTCAGTTTGGTTGTAAGCTTATATTAATACAACACTTTTTGTGTTGAATAAAAGTGATCTTCCAACTTATTTCATCTCACTGGTGTTGCTTAAAATCTATATAAGCTGTTGAAAAACTGGTTCTAGCTTAAAAATGGTTAGGCTTCCATTCATAATCTACCCATGTAGATGCGAAACCAACAACATCAACGAAACCCCACATCATCACGCGGGAGGCTGGAAAGTTTTAAATAAGTTATCAACTTAATTAGCTCTACACCAAATACATAAGAAGCGCCAACAAAGCTCGTTGACATTGAATGCATTTTGATCACTTCATAGATCTAACAAATTAAGAATTTAAATAAATAAATGTCTTCCTAATATTGAAAGTAAACGCCTGAATATATTAATAATTACATCAACAATTATATATATGCCATAGATGCTAATAATATTATAATACATTGAGTAATAGTTAAGGATGCTTATTATGTGTTTTTTTTAATTATAAATGAGAACAAACGTAACGCATGCATGTGACAGGTGCTGAGCATTTTATTATGAAGTTTAGTTTATATAAGCTTCTAAAATAATACAATTATTAATGTTAATTACAGGAGTTTGAAAAGGGTATGCATTTTATATACAGGGACGTAATGATCATTTTTATCAGTTGTTTACCTTTTAATTGAATTAGAGTACTTAACTCGTCCAAATACTTACAAAACGGCTTATTCACATTGATAAATGAAATGTATCGTATGATCTACACCTTCTAACGATCAATAGTAAACGCTAGAATTTTATTAATAATTACAAAAGCATCTCTATATGTCATAGATGCTAATAGTATTTAATTAACAAATATTTTAATTTGAATCAAATTGGGAAGCTGACTTTTGACTGTAGATTGAGATTGCACAAACCATTTTTCCGATGGATGCTTAATTATTTTGTGATTTGTCTGATGGCAATAAATGCAAGGCACGTTGGGAATTTTATAAGTGCAACTTGCGAAATAAAAAAAATGAATATGTGTTACCCATAGATGTTTGAAAAAGTCAATATAGGTTTAATTTGTAGATAAACCTCTTTTCTTCATCTGCAAACCTTTCCTCTAATTAAGCTTCTTGCTTTCAGATAATTCCTCGTTCCCAATTCATAACCCGTTTTTTATAATGTCAGGATTGAAAAAGTGGCAAAACCTCAAAATACCATACGCAGACATACAACATGCGACGAATAACTTCGAAAAGTGTATCGGACAAGGTGGATATGGCCGTGTGTACGCAGGAGAACTCTCTATCCACGAAGAGCATACCAAGGTTGCTGTCAAGAGATTAAATGAGCAATTTGGACAAGGTTTAAAGGAGTTTTTGACCGAGATGGAGCTACTCTCCGGTCAAGAGCACGAAAACCTCATCACTCTTCTCGGCTACTGCGATGAGGGCAAGGAGAAAATACTTGTATATGAATACGCAGCACGTGGAAGCCTGGATCGGTTTATAGCGTGTAGCAACACCAGTTCTACTAGTCTTACTTGGATGGAAAGACTAAGAATCTGTGTTGGTGCAGCGCGTGGGCTGGACCACCTCCACAATCACGTTGGAGAGCATCAAACCATAATTCATCGCGATGTAAAATGTGCAAATATATTGATTGATGAAAACTGGGTTGCTAAAATTTCGGACCTGGGATTGTCCAAGTTATGTTTATCAGGTCTAGGTAGAAGTACCATTGCCTCGTACGCTTGTGGCACCCCGGGCTACTGCGATCCAGTATACATTAGTAGCGGCACCTTGAAGAAAGAATCAGATGTTTATTCTTTCGGCATGGTTCTATTTGAAGTTCTTTGTGGGAAGTTGTGCAATGTTAGAAATGAGGATGGCTTCATGTTCTCAGCTAAAGTGGCCAAAGACTTGTATGAGAAGGACAAACTGGATGAGATTGTTGATCCTAGTTTAAGGAAACAAATGAGCCCAGACTCCATGGAAAGATTTTCAACAATTGCGTATAGATGCTTGCTGGACGATCGAAAAGAGCGACCTCCCATGGATCATGTCACTAAAGAGCTTGAAGAATTACTGAACCTACAGGTATTTTCCTTTACATGATTCTTACTACAAAGCATATATGAACTAAATATAAGTTAATTCTATAAATTAATACAGGAAGGGGACAGTTGTACATGTGGTTTTACTTTTATTTGTATTTTATCTTTTATGTATAGGAGGAACATGAATCTAAAAAGGAAGAGAGTTTGAAAAGTCCCGCTATTATAGTAGAATTCGACACAGAAGAATACTGGAAGATGAAACTACCCGAGGATATTGAAGATATAATAAAGAGGTTAGACTCTCCTCCGTCGTGTTCCACGAGCAAGGAACTCTACGCACTTCTTCGAAAAGGAGTAACGTTTGATCATGGCCAAAGGGTATGTTTTCACTCACCATTTTTTAAATTTTTATTACAATCAATGAAATTACCATATTAATTAAAGACAAGTGAACAAATGTATGTCTTAACTATAAGACTAACATCTTTCCATTTTATCCTTCAAACAGCATCCATGTGCACAAACTAACACATATAAACATTTTCCATACAAGAAAATATTTTTCTTTCCCTTAACTGTGAATGTTACTCTCCTATTAACCACACCACAAATAAACTACACCAACCCATATTAAACTGTTTTCGACCTTAAGAATAGCTGTACCACACTCTATATCTAATGACTTTGCCACTAGAAAATAGATGAGGTGGTGATCTTAGCTTTAAACAAAATTTTTTTGTATGCACAGGTATTTTCAATAACCGAGGATGGCATAAAATGTGAAAAATTATTAACAAAAGCGCTTTTAAAATTGAAAGAAAGAGACCTTCTCAAAGGCCGTAACAGAGGCCGTAACTCACGCCATATAGTTCATGATCTACGCGACTTTGGGTAATGCCTAATCTTTTGTCGATAAGTTGGTGTTCCCTTTATCTAATGGTCTTGTATGGGTATATTTAACCGATGCAGATCTGCACGAAAGGGCATTTTTCCTCATATTAAGGAACTTAACATCATATGCAAGATAAACACCAGCACGTTATCATTGGGTGTCATGTATGCAGCGAGATTAATTTGTTCTTTCACAATGAGTGTTCATAGTGGCGGTAATGCCATGTCACCAAATTGGGTATGGATAAAGTGGCAATGTCAAGACTTGCGTGTATCCTCTGCACATTTTGTTGAAGAAATGGAATATGACCAAAATATTTCATGTTTAATGTGGAAGACTACATTGTGGCATTTTTTGAATAATGACAAGAATGCCTATTTTGATGTTGTGATAAATAAAATTTTAGGTAGCAACTTTAATGACATACGTTATGTCTGGATTCATGGAATTGAATTTCTTCCAGTAGACATGGTAATTTAATATATGTTCAATTTTGAACTATGTGATTATATATTATCACAATGTACATGAATTTTATCTTGCAGAACAAGCAACATAATGCTATTGAGGGACTTGAAGGAGCCTCAACATCAAACGAAAAGGCAGATTTGGTGAAAACTATGCCTGATTATCAACGGATAATTGATAGATCAGAAAACTTACTTCTCAATGAGGGCATCCTCATTGATGAAGGTCGAAAGGTAATCTAATCATTACTATATATATGTTTCAAAATACGCTTGGCAGTTTTGTATCTTATGATCCTCTAGCTACTTCTTATAATTGTTTAACAGTGGCTTTCCACGTGCAAAACCGGTGGGAAATGTCTTATGCTATCAGCTATAGAGATATTAAGCAGCGACACTAATCCTGAAGATTTTGATCGTCTATCCATAACTGAATCCAGGTTATCTTTATTTGACATGAAACTTCTATACTGTGTGGACATATTATTAGATTTTTATCCATGCAAAGATATCTACTAATGTAACTTTATCTATCAACAGATTCAAAGAGGTTATACGTCTTCATCATATTACTGCGCTTAGCTTCAAGTTTATACTAGAATCAGACTTGTTATCATTTCCAAAAGCATATTCTTGCTATCTCGTCTTCAAACTTTTTGATGGTTATAATAGACATCAAGATAGATGCATACTTAGGGTCTCTTTTAAAATGGATAATACAAGAAGTGAGGCATATGCACATTTGCAGTTGCATGAACCGATCAATATACCAATAGTCAAAGCAACGAAGAAAATTAAATTCCACGACTCATGGAATAAACCAAAATATAAAGGTTCTTTAGTTCCAAAGCGATGCATAGACGGGAATGATAATTATTTCATGATGAAAAGGAATGACGGTTGGATGGAGGTTGTCTTATTTAAACTGTTAAGTCAGTCGGACAAACCATTTAAAGTGAACTTGACTTGTATTGAAGGGTCTTTTTATGGGCTTATCGTCCAAGGAATTGAATTTCGACCAATGTAAACACTTCTACTCCCCTCAAGAGGGCATAACTACACAATCAAATCTTGTAATGTTTGCTTCCTGATTTTATTTCCAGTAAATGATTAACATCCGAATGCTATTAGAATATGAGAACTACTATTTTTTGTGTGAACTCAGAGAACTCTTGAAAAAACAATAAAAACCGATATTTTATAATATACCTATCATTATTATTAGAAAATATCATCATTAAATAAACTTATATGTGTTAGTTTACAAGTATTTGTGTATTTAAAATTTTACATATGTTTATGTTTATCATTTTCACATTTGCAAGCTTACCATTTACGCATGTGTAAGCTTTTTTTACCATTTACACATGTGTAAATTTAAAAAATATACGAGTACATGTAACTTATGACATATCAACTCTGTAAAGTATTCATCATTATCGATTCCACCTATTGTTGCACTTGATAATCAAATTAAGACGGATGTGTCCATGTGTGATATCAACGAATGTCAAACAAAATCAATCAAATATTTTAATTAAATGATTATAGTACCAAAGGAGTTTGCATCATTGAAGCTCGATCCACCTGAGGTGAGCTCCCCTCTGGCTGCCTATTGTTATAAAAAGAAATAAATTTGAGGGATCAATTGTATCAGAAAAGTCAACATCATCATCTCCCAAATCATTTCCCAAATTGCTTTCCTCAAATCAAGGACATGGTTTCAACGGCTCCACTGACAGCTCATTTCCATTCACTATTCCCTTGTATATGTTACTGTAAATGCATATAAATAGGTAGCATTGCATCTCTTGTATCATCGAACAATCAATACAAAACATTCCAATACTCTTTGATACTTGTTGAAATGGTATCAGAGCAGTGTTAAGGCTCTCAAACCCAAACCCAAAACTCATCATCTACCTACCAGCCTTCCCGATTCAAACCCAAGCCACCATGTCCGGAGACGATAGCTCAAGTTCGGGTTCGAAGTTGTCTATTCAATTCGCAAACCTGCTGAAAAATTCCCAGCCTCAGAACACCAAACTATCCGACAACCTACACATCAACCTCAAACTCAACAGCCAAAACTACGCCCTATGGACTCGAATGATTCGGGTCGCAATAGGCGGAAAGTCAAAATCCCTCTTAAAACACTTGACCTCTGACCCTCCAGATCAAAGTAATGGAAGTCCAGAGCAGTGGGAGCAAGACGTTCTCATCGGGTTCTCATGGCTCATAAAGAACATAGAACCAGAAACCGCTAGTAACCTAACCCAGTATCCCACAGCGAAATCGCTATGGGAGGCCTTGGCAGTTACTTACAATAGTAGAAAAGATAAATTGCAAACTTTTAACCTCCATGTCAAAGCCAATGAGGTCAAACAACAAGGAACTTCCCTCGAAACTTTTTGGATTTCACTACAGGGGATTTGGGGAGAAATCGAAAGAATTGATCCCAATCCCATGAAATGCACAGAAGACATCAAAGCATACACAAAAATAAGGTCAGAACACAAACTCTTTCAATTTTTAAATGCCCTTGACCGGAAGTATGATCCCATCAAACGAGAGATACTCCGGTGGGATCCCCTTCCAACTCCTGAGGCGGCATATGCTGCTGTCTGGAAAGAAGCTGCTCACCAGAGTATTCTGGGAACAATTCCAAGTGATACACAAGGAATATCAGCAGGCCTAGCTGCCACTGATCCGGGTGGATTAGGGTTCATCTCCAAAGGGCATCGCCGACCAGAAAATGCAGGGAGAAAGAATGGACCACCACTCAAGGAGGACAAATCCCACCTGAAATGCACCCATTATGGAATGACAAAGCACACTCGAGAACAATGCTTCAAACTCGTTGGGTACCCTGATTGGTGGAACGACGACCACAAGAAAGGAACTCAAGCCGTTAGAAAAGCCGCCACCACTATGGGCAACAATGGTGCTACCTTCAGCAGCGATGGCAACCTTGGCAGTGGAGGTTTCGGTGGTATCGCAACATCAAACAAAGAAGAAGAGGGCTTCACAATGGAGGCAGGTAGCGGGGTTGAGGGGGAAACCTCTGACCCCGATCCCCTTCTATATTCCTTTCGTAATTTCAATTTCAACCTTGAGGATATAAAAATTTTAAAACCAGAAAAAAACTATAGTTTTCAAATAAAAAGGAATGTTAAAAATCACAACAACAACCCTAAAGTTGTTGGAAAAGCCAACATGGCACAAACTGATGACCTAAAATGTAACAACACATGGATATTGGATTGTGGGTCCACAGATACAATGACTTATGAATTTTCAGATCTCATCTCATTTTCTAAACCTAAGAAAACATACATACACACGACAAATGGTGGGAAAATGGATGTGGATAAAGGGGGAACCATTGAGATTTCTACAAAAATAAAACTTTCTAATTGTCTCTACATTCCATCCTTATCACATAAACTTTTATCAATTAGCCATGTTACAAAAGAACTAAATTGCTCGGTTCTTATGCAAGCAAACCTTTGCATCTTACAGAATATCAGGAGGGGAGTGATTATCGGGTGTGGCACTGAAAGACAAGGGTTGTATTACGTGGACGAGGTGACTCAAAGTGGTACGTCTATGCTTGCCCATGGTACTGTTGAACGGGAAGCATGGTTATGGCATATGAGATTAGGCCATCCTTCCACGAGTTATGTACATATTTTATTTCCTAAGATATTTCCCTCTAATAGTGTGTCACATTTTGAAACATGCGTGTTAGCTATAAGCCACAGACAAACTTTTAAATTTAATAACACAAGGGTGGATTTGCCATTTCATTAATACACTCGGATGTATGGGGTCCTGCCCTAACTATTGGGGGGCAAAACTTTTGTTTTTTGTGAAATCTATGGATGATTGCACTCGAATGGTCTGGGTTTATTTTCTGAAAAACAAATATGAGGTTCTCGATAAATTCATTATGTTTTATAACATGGTTCAAACCCAGTATCAAAAGAATATTCAAATTTTACAATCTGACAATGGAGGAGAATATGTTAACAGTCCTATGAAATAATTTCTTCAATCTAAAGGAATAATTCATCAAACTACGTGCCCACACACCCCGGAACAAAATGGTGTGTCTGAGCGAAAAAATCTCATTTTATTAGATGACTAGGGTGCTTCTTATCGAATCACAAGTTCCAAAAACTTTTTGGCCCGAAGCCTTGGCTACCACCACATATCTCATAAAGACACTGTTGATACTAACCATGAAAGGAGAGAACAAGTGGAACCTTTGCAAGAAAACATATAGGAGGAAACATCAGAGAGATATGAGCTGCCCTCAAGAGTAAACCGAGGAGCCCACCAAAACGCTACTCACTAGGAAAAGAGTCCAGAGGATCAAAGTACCCTATGGCCAACTTAGCCAAAGGGAACCTACAAAAGGAAGCCAAGGCATTTGTTTCTGCCCAGTACTCAGAAGAAACTCCTTCTAGCATTGAACATGCCTTGGAGTCCAAGACATGGAAAGGTGCGATGCAAACAGAGATGGACGCCCTGATGAAGAGTGAAACATGGGAAAAGTGTGCCCTTCCCCCTAGGAAGAAACCAATGGACGTTTGTTGGCTCTTCATAATTAAGTATAAACCAGACGATACCATCGAACGGTACAAAGCCCGACTTGTAGCTAAAGGCTATACTCAAACATACGAGATTGATTACTCTGAAACGTTCTCCCCAGTAGCCAAAATCGACACAATTAGGGTTCTGTTTTTAATAGCTGCCAATGAAGGATGGCAACTTCATCAATTTGATGTAAAAAATGCATTCCTTCACGGAGAATTAAAGGAAGAAGTGTACATGAAAGCGCCACCTGGATTCCAAGATAACTTTAAAGTTGGAGAAGTATGTCAGCTAAAGAAATCGTAGTACGGGTTAAAACAATCCCCACGAGCTTGGTTCGGCAGATTTACCATAGCCATGAAGAAATACGGGTTTAATCAAAGTAACTCCAATCACACCTTGTTCCTTAAACGAAGAGACAACCTTGTAACTTGCTTAATTATCTATGTTGATGATATGATAATTACAGGAAATGATGAAGAGGAAATGACTAAACTAAAAGAAGGACTATTCACAGAATTCGAAATGATAGATCTAGGCATGCTCAAGTACTTCCTCGGAATCGAAGTGCTAAGATTAAAACAAGGGATTTTTATTTGTCAAAGAAAGTATGTTTTGGATTTACTTGCAGAAACAGTGATACTTGATTGCAAACCAGCAGATACCCCCATGGTAGTAAATCAAAAACTCTATACGGAAGAAGAAGCAGAGTTAGCAGAAAAAGATTGATATCAACGGATCGTGGGAAAATTAAAATATCTCTCACACACCTGTCCGAATATAGCTCATGCTGTGGGGATAGTAAGCCAATTTATGCACCAACCTTAGACCCTACATATGGAAGCAGTCTTAAGAATCATACGATATCTCAAAGGAACAGTTGATCATGGAGTTCTCTTTAAATCCAATGGGCATTTAAAAACTCAAGTATATATTGATGCAGATTGGGCAAGAGACAAAGGAGATTGCAGGTCCACGTTAGGTTAATTCACATTAGTCGGTGGGAATCTTGTTACATGGAAAAGTATAAAACAAAAGGTAGTTGCTCTTTCAAGTGCTAAAGCTGAATTCAGAGAGATAGCGCGAGGGTTGGCAGAAGTTTTATGGATACGGAAACTTTTAACTGAAATGTGATTTCCTCTGAAGGAAACTAGCCAGATCATGTGTGACAATGAAGCAGCAATTCAAATATCAGAAAACCCCGTACAACATGATCGAACCAAACATGTTGAAGTGAACAGACATTTCATTAAAGAAAAACTGGAGACAGGGATCATTGAACTTCCACCAATCAGATCAGAAGACCAGCTGGCCGACATCCTAACGAAAGCCGTTAATGGAAGGGTACTGAATAATTGTTTGGCCAAGTTGAATTGTGGAGATCCCACTATTCAACTTGAGGGGGAGTGTTAGAAAAAGAAATAAATTTGAGGGATCAATGAGATCAGAAAAGTCAACATCATCATCTCCCAAATCATTTCCCAAATTGTTTTCCTCAAATCAAGGACACGGTTGCAACAGCTCCACTGACAGCTCATTTCCATTCACTATTCCCTTGTATATGTTATTGTAAATGCATATAAATAGGTAGCATTGCATCTCTTGTATCATCTAACAATCAATAAAAAAACATTCCAATACTCTTTGATGCTTGTTGACACCTATCACACAACACTCGACTCTCACACTTGTTGATACATCATGTTCCTAGTTTATGTTCTTAATTGTAAAAGTCTTTTATTTGTTACACATATGTAATGTGAATTATTAATGAAATATGATATGCTTCTTGGTGTTTATTTTTCTTTAAATATTTTATATTATTATTGTATTTAGTATAATTCATATGTATGAACATCATATATAGGTTTGAGGTTGTTGTACATAGTTCTAAGTCAATAATGATTAAGAAATGTGTTCAACTTAGTTGGGTCGTTATTCATGCTAATGGACCATACTTATGGACCATACGCACAAATGAATCATACTTATGGATCAGTCGCACGACTAAACCAGGAGACTGGATCAGTCGTATGACTGAGACATAAGATTGATTTAGTCGCACGACTGAACCTTCAGTCGTGCGTATGAATCAATCGCATGAGTCAGTACCACGACTGAACCATGCTAATGGTTCAATCGTACGAATGAAAACTAAAAACCTATAAATACCACATAATTCGTGAAAAAAAGAGAGACTTGAATATTCACAAACCCTAGCCGTCCAGAGCGCCCTAAGTAGCCTATCCAACTTCATAGTTCGTTCCTGATCGATTTCTAATCAATTCATAACGTTTGTTTCATCGTTAGATCGATCAGGTTGTCGTTCTCACTGATTGGATCGCCAATCAAATAGGATTCCGCACTATTTGATCTGGTTCCACGCAAAATCCATTAGTACTCCATACGAAAACGGTCCTGACAAGTGGTATCAGAACTTTGGCTCGTGATTTTGCGTGGATTCAATTGATTTTGGTGTTAAAACAAACGTTTTCAATCGAAAGAGTCACCTTTTTGCTTCAAAAAGTGTTTTTGACGATTGCATGTGTTAAAGTTTCGATTGTTCATCAAACGGCATATTAGGTTTTCTAGATAAATTCTTATTTTGTGTCAAAGTGTTCAAATATTCGATTTTTCAAACACAGCAGCCTTTAGTCGCACGATTGGACCATTCGTACGACTGAACCCATTCATATACTCTCATTCGTACGACTGAACTCAGTCGTATCTCTCATTCGCACGGTTAAGCAACTCCAGTCGGTTGATTACAATCGCCCTGCTTATTCGCACCACTAAATCCAATCGCACGATTGAATTCATTCGTATCTTTCATTCACACGAGTGACCCATCCGCATAGCTTATTCGCACGAGTGAATCTGTCCTGTTCCAAGTTTACCAAGTTTAAAGCAATGGTAGACCAGTTTGCTGCATTCACTGCTGGAAAGGACTCGCGTATCCAGAACCTTCTACTTCTGGAGAATGAGATTAGAAACCACAACAAACCGCCAAAGTTGTTAACTTTGGATGAAACCCACAGTGGAAACAAGGGTTTGAAATCTACTTGAATGGAGTTGACCCAAACCTTTAGACATCCATTGAGACTGGTTACACGGTACCAGTCAGTGCTAATGGAGTTAAATTGACTTTGGGGGGAATGAGTGAATCCCAGAAGACTCTACATATTGCTGAAAAGAAAGCATATGCCTTGTTGACTCAGTCTGTACCTAAGGACATATTTCATCAGTTTTCAGAGAACAAGCAGTCTAAGAAATTATGGGAGGCCTTGGAAAAGAGATACGAAGGAAATTCAAATGTGAAAGCACTGAAGGCAAAAGCTCTTAAGAAGGAATTTGACAATTTCTCTCCGATTGGGAATGAAAGCTTAGATGACATCATTGATCGATTCTATCATCTGATGAGTGAGTTGCACACTCATCGCGTGACCACATCCATGGAAGATAAAGTCTCTAGTTTTGCTGATGGTCTGCCAGACAAATGGGATCCATTTGTTTCTAATCTGAGACAAAACGACACTCTTGCTACTTTAGACATAAATGATTTCATTTTGAAGTTAAGGGAGGAAGAACTACGTATGAAATACAAGTCAAAGAAAGGATCCTATGTTCAGAATCCTGCACTATACAATTTAGTTCCAACTCCGGCTGCTTCAAGTGCACCACTACAAACGGCGTTTGTGTCTAGCTCTTCTACTCCTTCCTAAAGTAGTGCATCAGGACCCGTAACGTCAGGGTCATCTGGAACCCAATACATAGTTCCTGAGGCAAATTCTACAAAGTTGAAGACCGAGAATCTCGGAAGTGTCACCATGGAAGTTGCTAAAGATCACATGGACCTTCTAGTTGCTGTTGTTCAATCTTATGATGGATTAGTTGCTGGTAAGATTGGAAACTGTCATCTTGCTGACGAGGACTACGAGCAAGTTGATGAAACTGAGCTAGAACGCATGGATATTATGTGGGCCTTGGCTAGTGCTGTTAGAAGAGCCAAAAAGTTTGTTAAAAAGACGGGGCAAAATTTGGTTCCCACTAAAGATACGACATTTGGATTTGACAAAACCAAAGTCACATGTTTCAATTGTGGTGAAAAGGGGCACTTCAAACGTGAGTACGTAAAGCCAAAGAAGACTGGAAATGGAAATCCTTTTCCTACATTCAACCGACAAGACAAGGATAAGATTGGAGCTTCATCTTCAAGTCAAGAGTCTAAGGCTTTGGTTGCTTAAGGTGATGAAGGACAAGGCTGGTCCTTCCGATTCGTTTCACAGGGTGAATCAAACATTGATTTAGTTGATACATTGGATGATGGATCTGCAAGTGAAGAAGACATCATAGCTGAGCATTCACTTTCATATATCAAAGAAGCTATGAATGTCGTTGATCATTTGGTTGAAGAAGAGCTAATGCTACAAACTCAGAATCTCCAGTCACCGAAGTGTCTG
The DNA here is from genome assembly GCA_025215565.1 of Flaveria ramosissima. Lineage (NCBI taxonomy): Eukaryota > Viridiplantae > Streptophyta > Magnoliopsida > Asterales > Asteraceae > Flaveria > Flaveria ramosissima. The sequence goes on along the minus strand of CM046040.1, from coordinate 26,553,212 downwards.
ACACTGCTTTGATGGCTGATTCGTCTTGTTCTACACATGTATGTTCTAAAGACGAATTATTTGAAAAACATGCATGTACTGAATGTGATAAATTTAGGGAAAGCATTGATTTAAAATTAGCTAGGTTATTAGAACATAATGATAATCTAGTAAATGATTTACAACTCTGCACTGAAGCAAATCGTGTTTTAAAACAAAATGAGTGCAGCTTCAAAGAAATGATAGAACTGATGGGGAACAACTAAGGGAAACCGAGGTTGTTGCCTTAAATCAATCAAATGACATCAAGTTGTATTTAAATTCTTTGGAGGAAACTAAGAAGGAAAAAGCAGTTTTGCAAGTCGAAGTTGATTCATTAAAACAAAAACTGCACAGTTTGGCAAGTTCTTCTCACATTGTTCAGAACCTAGTGAAAGAACGGAATGCAGGGGAAGGTCTGGGTTATAAGGTAGTACCTCTACCACATGAAATCCTTTTGAACACTAAATGTAGACCAATTAATAATAACCCAGTAAAGGATCATGTGGTGTCTACTCCTCTGGTCAGTGATCTAGATTCTATGGGTGAACCTATGAAATCTGTCACTAAACAGAAGGATTCTACTTTAGTATCGAAAGATAAGATACCTGTTGAGGATTTGGGTAATAAAATTGAAAAGGTTAATTAGAGTCAGGTTCACAAACGTCTATTTCAGAACCTAAAAGGTCTAATCCAATGAGCCTTAAACGTGTTAATCATCAACATCCTAATAAAATGAAAGTGAAAGATGTTCAAAATGTAAACCATTAAATTTGTTAAAGAAGGTGAAACATCTACAAAGGAAGAGAAACAACCCAACCAGACATATCTCAAACCCCGACCAAACTCAACCCCACATCACAACTTTCTTCAAACTGTTGAAGGAAGATCCTGCTACAGTTATGGAAAACGAGAACATATCTCTCCAAATTGTCCTTATTATCAGACACCTAAAAAGAAAATTGAACTTTTTGATGAAAAACCAAGATTTTCTGAAATTAGATCTAATGTGTCACCTAAGGTTACACCTAAGATTATTAGTGAACCTAAAGTTCAAACCATAAGCCAGTCGTCTGTTTACCACAAACAGACCTTACACAAAACTGGGTTATGGAAGATCAAAACAAGTAATGTGTCTGATAGTGAGAATAAAAAGAAGAAATATGTGCCCTCATCCTCTAAAGGACAATGGGTTGAGTTCATGATGTGTGATACCTCTAGGACACCGAAGCCAGTTAAGGCTTGGGTCCCAAACCTGAACTAATCAATACCTTTGTATATGCAGGGTGCCCGCTACAGCGCTATCACTAATACCTGGATTATTGATAGTGGGGCTTCGAGGCACATGACCGGGAATTCGTCTCTCCTTTTCAACGTCAGGAAAATTAAAGGGGGACACGTATCGTTCGCTATGAATAAAGGAGGTTACATCACCGCTCAAGGCGAAGTGGGAAATGAGAAAGTGAAGTTTGATAAGGTCAACTACGTTCAATAACTGCAAAACAACTTGCTTTCTGTCTCCCAAATCTGTGATAAGGGATTCAAAGTTGTGTTAGACAACAAGAAGTGCTACATGTTGAAGAAGGAGTATGTTGTCGAGGAGGATAAAATTCTAATGTCAGCTTCAATATATAACGATCTGTATGTCTTGGATCTATCAAAAGTATCCACAACTGAGTCTACTGTCCAGTGCTTCTTGTCAAAGGCAACAGAGAGGGATTCAGTCTCCTAACATAGGAGACTGGGACACATTAATCCCAGGAAGATGAATCATCTGGTTTAGAATGATTTGGTAAATAGAGTTACAGTCAAGAATTTCCAACTCCCAGATTTCTGCGTAGCATGTAAGAAAGGGAAACAGACCAAGAAGTCTCACAAAGCAAAGAAAGTCAATTATATCAACAGTGTAAGAAGCAGACATTTGTTGCTTTGTCAACATGTGAAGCTGAATATGTTGCTGCTGCAAGTTGCTGTTCACAAATCATTTGGATTCAACAGCAAATGCGAGACTACGGTTTGAAATTTTCTAACAATAGCTGATAATTCTGCTGCAAAAGCTGTCACCAAACATCTGGTCCAACACCCAAAAACTAAACAGATCGGTATTAAATATCACTTTATACGTGACTGTTTTGAAAAGAAATTAATCGATGTTGTTAAAATTAATACAGATTTTCAACGCGCCGACCTCCACACAAAAGCTATTGACAAACCTCGGTTTTTCTATCTTTTGGAGGTCAATGGCGTGAAAAAGCAAAGTGATGTGATTCCAGAAGAATCGAGTTCTTAGTCCGACAAATTTTCTTATTTATTTATTTTTATTTTTTTTAATTTTCTTTTCTAGTCTTTTAAAATTCAAAAACACAAAGACTTTTTCAGTTTTAGAATTTTAGGGGGAGAATAGTTTAGTTTCAGTATTCAATTACTTAAAAAAAGGAGGGGTGGGCAGAAAAGCTGAAAGCAAAGAAATCAAATCTGTGATACTGATTCAAAAATTATGGAAAATGATAGTACACAGGGAACTAATTGTTTGGGACATCAAAAGGATTTAAATGAACAAATGCTATGTTCATATTACAAGTCTGAGAAGTCTAAGCAAAATAAAGAAAAAAATGATAGTAAACTAGTCTGCTACTGAGGTAACATAGAGAAAGTAGGCCTAGGAGTTGCTAGTTCATTATATGATGAGTCGGTAGATTCAACATAATAGACGAGTAGACTTCATTGGTAAATCAAATTAAAACTAATTCGTTCAACTTGCTGTAAGTTTTCATCTTATCCTTGGTTAACACAATCAACGCATTTCCAATAAGGGGTGACGAGCAAAATAAACGCCACAAATGTGTGCGGATGACCATAAAATGAGCAAAGCACATGGAAAAATGTTAAGCACAATCAAGCTTATGACTAATGTTGTTGGTGCGTTATGTGCAAAAAGAAAAAAAAGTGCTTTAACAAGAAGATAGGTTGTGTGCCTCTCTGTTGTGCGATGGCACTAATCTGAGGATAAGCATAACCTAAATATTCAAGAATTCATTGTTGTTTGCGCCTCTCTGCTGTGCGATGGCACTGACCTGAGGCTTGGCATCTCTTTGAAAGCTCTTAGAATAGTTTCTTCTTGTCAAATACCCGTAGACCGCTCAAAAATCTCCTGAGGAATGTTGATTACCATTTAAGTGTGGGATCCACAAATAAATGGGAGTCAAAAATATGTGTATGGATTTAAGTGGACAAATATACTGACAATCATCGTGGCTGCAACTCTCGACAGTCAAAATCATTGTGTGCACCTTACAGCTCTAGTATGATTTCCTGCAAGTGCTATTGACTCTTAGACAAATAAGAATCTAGTATTCAAGTACATATAAAAGGGTCGCAAATGAATATGATATACCTGTATGTTTTCATATGAATCTTTCCAGATATGATAAAATTAAATTGAAGTTCTGCTCAGGAGGCAAAATTGGTTAAATGATTTTTAAATGGTTTCAATCCACCTCAAACTAAAACACAAAAATATGTCTTGTTTTGTTTTAATCCAAGTTGTTTTCTGTTTTCGTTAACTTCTTTGCGTTGATGTCGGACTATATAACTAGATGAACTCTGTGAATCATAAATTAAAAAGGGTACGTCTGAGGTGACCAATAGGCTCTAAATTAAAAAGGATCACGTCTGAGGTGACCAATCGGCTCTCAATTAAAAGGATAACGTCTGAGGTGATCAAATGATTTTCTGTTAAAAAAGGTCATGTTTGAGATGATCATTGGTCATGTTGTTATAAATCAAAAGTTAAAGTTTGAGTGTATGAAAATGTTTGAAGTCAAACTCATAAGTATGAGCCAACCGTACGATTGAATCATAAGTATGAGCCAATTGCATGATTGAACCATAAGTATGAGCCAATCACATGATTGGACCATAATTATGATCCAATCACACGATTGGACCATGAGTACGGGTCAACTATGCGATTGGATCACAAGAATGGACCAATCGTACGACTGGATTAAGGAGTCTGAGTCAGTCGCACGACTGAACACCAGTCGCACGAATGGATCATGTGTATGGGTCCAATCACACGACTGAAACTTAAAACAGTATAAAAGGGGGTCAGTCGGTCGTATTCCCTACCACCCTTCAAAACTCTCAAAAACCGCCTAATACCAGACACTCTGCCCAAATTTTTGATTATTGTGAATTTTCTCCGATTCTGATACTAACCGATTTCTATTCATCTTTAGGTACTTTGAAACTGAAATTTGATAAAAAGAATGGATTAATCGAACCCACAATGACCGAAAATGTTTAAAATCAAGAACCGGGACAATACTCTTAAATAGACCACTTAAATGGACATAAACGTTGATTTAAATGACAATAAGTGCTATATCGAGTCCCTGCGAACCTAATGAATCTAAACACGAAGTTGAATGTAACGTTTTGACAAAGATTCAAATTTATGGTGTCGAACAGAGCAAGATGCGAATAGACACGCCATATGAACCTCAGTCGCAGGATTGAGCCAGACGCATGATTCAATCGCACGAGTGAATCAATCGGTGACTCAGTCGCACGACTGACTCAACCACATGGCATAGCATACGACTAAGTTCAGTCGCTGGCTCAATCGTACGACTGAACTCAGTCGTATGGTTCAATCGCACGATTGAACCAGTAGATCAAAATCAGCTAAAATTCATCTGTTATCTCTTATGAACAAATCTAATGTATATGTTTCTTGTGTTGCAGCAATATGGCTGAGAGATGGACTATGAGCACTAAGCACAACATCTGTGCTCATCTAAATGCTACATCTTGGAACGCTTCTGAGTTCACCGGGATTATTGCCTTCCTACGTAGATCGAGGATCTACAAGGCCATTTCTACTCCATTGTAACTCCAGGATAATCAAACTTGAATCAAATCATGAAGAATTAGATCAAAATATGATAATCACAATCAAAACCCCTTTGATCTTCAATTAGATTGCAAAATATGTGTTTACAAATAATCCCTCAATCTATTGGTCATGCAACCATTAACCAAAACCTAATGACAATTAACCTATTTATAGTCTAGACTAAGATTCACTAATTGCACTTAACCCCCTAGACTTAGGCTAATTAATACAAAATTACATATTAAGCATAAAAATGACTAAAAACAAGATAAAATATATTTTATTCACACAAAATATATTTATTACAATAAAACTCCTAGTCATTTAAATCTTCAACGTCTTGTCTCGGTTCCTCGTCTCGAGCGTGTCGGGTTTGACTTTTGTTGACTTTGACCGTGACGTTGACTTTTGTTGACTTTCATTGTGTTGATAATATAGACTATCTTTTCCAGCTCCAACAATACTCCCCCTTAGTCTATCATTATCAACGTCTTCATACGAATTCAGCCCCGAGAAATCAACTGTAGAAAGATCTTCAAATTAAAGCTTTTTGAATTTGATGAGAAAAGTTATTCATCTCATAAGCTCCCCTTATTTATATGCTCCCCCTTTTTGAGTGCATCCTTTGTGAGGATTTTGGAACAACTTTCCCAAATCTCTAATCTCGAGTGCTTCAGAAGATGTAGGAGGAGGATTCCTAGCTCGGTATCTTCTGCAAACTTGAGGAACAGGTTCTCTGATCAGGTACACTACTCAACTGATGATCGGCCATCACTTACAGCAAAAATCTGAAACACATTCTCAAACACAATCTCGACATTTCTAATTAGATCATTTCATTTTAACAAAATAAACCCGTGTTTATCTCTGTGTGAAAAACAAGCGAATCCGTGTTTGTTTGTACGCAATTTCTATGAAATGCTTGAAAAGTGATAAAATTGTATCAGTATAATATGGAAGACCTAAAAGAAATTTTGAACTAAAAATTTATTATATTTTTTATTTTTATTATATACATTTATTATAACATTTTTTTAATCTATATTTTTTTTATAACCGAGAATTGAATCGATCATGAGATCACATCCTCAAGATATACTTTAGCACAAAGATGAATTTAATCATCAACAAGCAATGAGATCACACTGATAACTGAATCTAATAACAGTGTTTGAATGATTTTTGAAATTGTCAAACAGATCAATAACGATTGCTGGTATGTTTGTCCACTTAAACTCATGCCCTATCTTTTTCAACAAGCGGAAGATGATTCGTTAAGGTTCAATTAAATGCTTTAGAATGCTAGGACCCCACAATCATTTGGCAAAAACCCTCACCCAACCTCAGGATTTCTTGAATTTTGTAACGATCTTTACAGAGCAAGGCTTGTACATTAGTGTGCAAGTGATTATCGACAGAATATTGCATTCTGTGATGAATTCATCATTTAGATAATTTGACACTACTTAGACCAAAATGGTGAGAGCTCCAGGTCTATACTCACGTATAACAAAGGAGATGACCATTTAATCATGTGCCGATGAGAGCTCCAGGTCAGTACTATCGTACAGCAGAGGAGATCATCACTCCAGGTCAGTACTTCCGTACAGCAGAGGAGATTAGCACAAATACAAGACACATAAATACAATAGACATGACTCAAAGCTATGACATATATGATTTGTATCATGGTGGGTGAAAGATCAATTCTCAATCCAATTTTTGTCGGGACTCGGTTTTTGTGCAGGCCAAAATGATTGCGTAAATCCAGCCATCCTTAAGCATGATGTTTTAATTTAAATCATTATGCTGCTGTCTACTTTATTCTTCAGGCTGAGTCTACCAAGCATATCATTAAAGAATCTGTTTGTTTTTCTATTATTTGCAATTAAAAATAAGATGTAAATCAGATAACAGCATCAGTTATTATCATTTCTCATTTTAAAAACGCAAGTCATGCAAAAACAAGCATTGCAAGAAGATATACAATCATTTTTCAATCATCTCAAATCAAGTTTCCAGTTCTCTTTTCATTTTTATTTACATATACTCTCCCCCTAAATTTTTATTTTTGCAAACTTTTTTATTTTATATTTATATTTATTTTATATTTTTTTAATTTTTTTATTATTTTTTTATTATTTTTTTATTATTTTTTTATTTTTTTTTTATTTTTGTAATTTTTTTTAAACTGTACAAAAATAAAAATTTATCAAAGAAGGTCTTCCAAACTACACTGATATGAAGATAAGAAATGAATTCTCAAGAAATATGCAGTGATTGTGAAGTGAGAACGGTGATTGTGCATATAAATATCCAGATTGTGGATAAAATACCATGACCTTAACCTGTTTGTTCCGCCTCAAATTTGACTCAAGAACAATCTCTGTCAGTAAACCGGATTACTAACAGTCCTCCTGAATTGTTCCTGCACTCATTAACAAATTAGTTAGAAAGGGAAACCCAGGCCATCATAGTCCTGGAAGTTCCTTTTTCATCAAGATAAGTAACAAGCTTCTGCACACAACCGTTTAAACAATCGGGGATTGTTGTATCCTTCTTTTTAATTTACCAAATTTGCTTCGGTTCAATTAACTTGGATTTGAATGAATTAAATTTGGAAATCATTTTCTGTTTAAGACCGGAAGGAAAAGAATTTGGTTTGAAACCTTTGGTCATTTTAATCTTTGAATCATGTGAAACCGGCTTCACATGAAAAGGTTTGGATGGAGGGTTTTTCATCCAACCATTCAAAGATGTGTGCTTTTTACCTCTTGATCCAGAGAAGCAACCCGTGTTGCCTTTACCGTCTGGAACATTCTTTTTATACTTACATTCGGAGAAGCAATTTGTTTTGCCTTTACCATTCGTAGCAAGCCTTTGAGGACATTTCTTTACCACATGCCCTTCTTTTCCACACTCAAAACAAGCCTTGAAAAGCTTTTGATTCTTTGTAGTCCCGTGTTGTGGAGGTGGTGATGAGGATTGCTTGGAGCTTGTAGCAGATTCTTGCTTGTTCTGTAGTTTCTCGTGCTGAGCAGTGAATGAGATCTTTTCTGATTTACTGGGATGCTTTGCAATTGGAGAAGAGACCCGTATTGGTCTTGATTCAGCTTTTGGAAGCTTTTGTGACTTGACAATGTCAGGAGATATCTTGATCTGTGAAGAACCAACACGCTCCTCTGTGATTGATTCATCATCTGAGCTTATCCAGTCTCGTATACACAGATCATTCTCTAACGGATCTTGATTAACATCTCCTATCGTGTTGGCTTCGCTTGTAGGATTCTCATTGCCTGATGATTCAACAACTGTTCCTTCTTTGACAAACCTGACGGGAACAAACGAAGGAATGTTACCTGATTTGAATTTGTTGAAGAAAGTTGGAGAAGAAACTGATATTGGTGTTTGAGCATCAGAAGTGGAATCGTCATTAATCTTCTTATCAGACCCTTGCTTGAGGAATCCCAAACCTACAGGAGAATCCTGCACATCTCTAACCTCTTTAAGATTAACACTGCTTAGACCTGCATTTAAAACGATTAGTTTCTGCAGCTTCAATCAAATCATTTGTTGAATGAGGTATGGGAATTGGTGAATAACATAAAGTAGAAGGAGGTGGAACTGAATTAAATACAGTTTCACCATCAGATTTATATCCAATCCCATGTTTTACCCGCACTCCTTGTTGTTTAGCAATAAGCTCATCCTTTTTCATGTGTGAAAGGGTCCATTTATCAAGCTTTGTTTGAAGCTGAGTTGTTTCAAATTGAGCTAAAATAGCCCTTTCTTTCAAAATATTAATTTCAACGTTACGCTCCAAAATGGTTCTTCTTAAAAGATCATTTTCAGCCAATGCTTCATTAAGTTTTCTTGAAAAAGCAATTTCATTTTTCTTTAGTTCCTGATTGATTGTTTTTAATTCTTTTTCATTTTCCAATAACAATCTGTTTGCCTTATAAATCCCAAATAACCGGATTTTGCATGACGAAGAACACATATCCTGAACAGTCTCATAAGGAAGACCCATGATAGTTCGTTCTGCAGCTAAGCTCTTTTCACAGTTGCAAGCCCATGTGATTTCTTGTTGTTCCTCTTCTTTGACCTTTAGCATCTTGTCAACCTCAGACTCTTTCTCTCTTTTATAAGCTTTTCCAGCCTTATCATCATCGGTTCTCATAGACTCTGGTTTACTGTCATTGTCGACTCTTAAAGCTTCACGATTCTCTTCAACAGTTTCTCTGAATTTAGAGTTTAAATCTGAATCAGTTCTCAATAACTTCAACTTTTCAATCATCTCTGTTTTGTAATCAAGTATGCTTGTTACAGAAGACACAAGATCAGTATTAAGCGCGTGGGTTTGATGTGGGAACACGGCTTGCTGAAATTTGTTTCTTTGGATATCCAACTCGAGAGATTTTAGCTTGTTGATCATATCCATAAGTTTTGTGTTAATATAACCTCTTTCTTGCTTCAGCATTTTAACTTGATGATTCCATGCAGACGGAAGAGAGTCTAGAAGCTTTTGAATCTGTTCATGATTACTGAGATCAGGAACATGCTTCTTTAGATTATTTGCCACCTTTAAGAATCGATCAATCAAATCTGACAATTTTTCTTTCTTCATTGCTGCAAAAGAATCAAACCGGCTTTGTGCCATTGTGAGATTATCTGATTTAAAATTTTCTGAAGATGACATGATTGTACAAATCTTGAACAATTAAACGTCCCAAAAATATTTTTCCCAAAAAGTTTAGAATAATTCTCCCCCGGGAAAAATATATATATTTTTTTTAAATGTCACGCTAGACAATCTTAGCAACTGGGGTCAAGCTGACAGGTCAGCTTGTTTTTTTTTTTTTTTATAAATCTTGCAAAACCGATGAAAATTTCTTTATCGGGATGAACTCAATTAATCCCAACTAGGGGGAAAAAGTCATCTTTAACATTCGAATTTAGCTGAATAAATGATAGTTTCGCCGAAATTATAGTTTCGCAGAGCTAGTTTCGCAGAAAAATATAGTTTCGCTGAGCCGACAGTACTTTCGCTGGCAATTTCGGCAGCAGTTTCGCTACCCAAATGCTTTAGACTGCTTAGTTTCGTCGACAATTTCGCACAAAACAAGCTTGAACTATCGTTCAAAGATACTTTCGACAGCAATTTCGCTTGTAATATGCATGCAAGCACTGTTGAACTTTCGTTCAATGAAACTAGTTTCGCAGGACAGCAGAAAACAACTTCAATGAGGATAACCGATGTAGTTTCGCTGGAAGAACTCGTAGTTTCGCTGGATGAACTGGTAATTTCGCTGAACGAAGCTGAAAAACTTTTTCAACACGAAATCAATCTAAAATTTCCCAAATCTCAATAGATTTGAAATCTGATGATTAACAGAGCTTTGCCAACCAATAACAAGCAAACTTCAATTAATTTCCATATCAATAACACTCAAATCTGATCCGAATTTGATGAAAACTTGATATTGAACAAAAACAACCAAAACCTCAACTTCTCTCTCTAAAAATCTTCAAATCTTCAGTGAATTTGATCCAAAATGGCTCTGATACCAAATTGTAAATCCAGGATGATCAAACTTGAATCAAATCATGAAGAATTAGATCAAAATATGATAATCACAATCAAAACCCCTTTGATCTTCAATTAGATTGCAAAATATGTGTTTACAAATAATCCCTCAATCTATTGGTCATGCAACCATTAACCAAAACCTAATGACAATTAACCTATTTATAGTCTAGACTAAGATTCACTAATTGCACTTAACCCCCTAGACTTAGGCTAATTAATACAAAATTACATATTAAGCATAAAAATGACTAAAAACAAGATAAAATATATTTTGTTCACACAAAATATATTTATTACAATAAAACTCCTAGTCATTTAAATCTTCAACGCTTGTCTCGGTTCCTCGTCTCGAGCGTGTCGGGTTTGACTTTTGTTGACTTTGATCGTGACGTTGACTTTTGTTGACTTTCATTGTGTTGATAATATAGACTATCTTTTCCAGCTCCAACATCCATGCACACCATACCGGTCTATTCAGCAGGCTTTCTGGGAAAGTGCCACAATGGACAGGTTCGTTAAGCCCCATTGTATCCGGAGCTCTATATTCGGACAAGAGATTGAGATCCGAGAAGACGCCCGGAGGAGAGTCTTAGATTTGGGTGAAGACGGAGCCCATCCAACCAATCTGCATCCCCTAACTGTTTGAGGATGTTTTCTGAGGATCAAGTACGCCGGAGAAATCAATGCCGGCATACTGAACAAGAGCAACATGTGCCCCTAGTTCAAGTATCTGGCACATGTGATCCTCAAGTGCATAGCCTCCAGGTGTGGAGGATTCGATGAGATGTCCGACCAAATCCAGAATGCATATGTTGCACTGGTACTGAACCACCCGTTCAGTTTCTCACGCATGCTCTTCTCGTACTTGATAGAGAACATCGAGGCCAAAGGCAAGGAAGGCTTCTGCATGTATCCAAGGTTCTTGCAGATGATCATAGACGAGAAGCTTCCTCTGCTGCCTAAGGAGAAGGACGATGCTGTGATTTTAGAGGTGATGGATGACACCACTCTGGGGAGGATGAAGGTGTACCAGGGGAAGCAGGTGAAGCCCCCGGTTAGGAGACTGTTTGGCCATCTGGCCTACGAGGATTACGTGGCACCCTCTCGTAAGAAGTGGCGTCATGATGACAGTGACTCGAACGTGAGCCCATAGTCGTACCTACCGATGAAGATGACGATGATGATGATGACCATGTTGATGGTCAAGGTGGTGGAGATGCTGGCCCCTGTCAATCACGGGCCACCGACACGTCTACCATATCTCCACCACCTCCACACAGTACTTCATCTGCTCCTGGTGGATCTAAGCAAGCTGCTTTCCATCAGGACTTCTTGGTAGATGAAGGGGATGAGTCTGATGATGAGCCTCTCACCAGAAGAGTTGGGAGTCGGGTAATGGCTACTGAGAAGGGGAAAGAGGCGGTTGGTGGACGCCAAGCTGGTATTAAGGGTGGTGACACTGATGTCATAGATCCAACATACACACCCGACCAGCCGATTAGCTCAGGGGGAGCCCCGATAGCCAAGGGTTCCAAGAGGAAGAGGATGGCTCATCCTTATGGCAAGAAGAGTAAGAGGCAGAAGATTACCTTGATCAGTACTACCACCACCACAGCCACTGCCACCACAACTGTTCCTCACACCACCACCACTGTTACCCACACTGTCGCCTCTACTGCCACTGACACTCCCACCACCACTCATACATTCACACCTACCTCACCCACCATACCCAAATCAGTTCCACCACAATCCACTTCCTTTCCTACTCCCATCTACACCACATCCACCACTACACCCACTACTTCCCAAGCTGGCACATCCACCCAATTCCCACTTACAAAGGGCTCTACTCTACCCACTGTTGGGCTAGAGGAACAATTGGCGAGCCTAAACAGACTGGTGCTCAAGTTGCTAACGACAGTTGATCTAAGAGCCAACCAGATGAATCAGCTGATGGCGGTCAATACCGCACAAGGCAAGCAGATAGCTCAGCTTACAGAGAAGAATGTTGCTTATGAGAGAGCTTTAGTTCGAGCTCACCATGCCCTAAATGCTCAAAATGAGCTTGTGATGGCATCCATCAAGCGGATAGAAGGATTGGAGAAGAAGAACACAAAGCTGATGTTGAGGTTGAAGGGAACCAAGGGTGAGACCTTGAAGATTAAAGATGATGAGATGATGGTGGAGATGATGATGATGAGTTGACGGATGATGAATCGGAAGAAGATGATGATGACGAGGAAGCTGAAGGAAGTGGAAAGGGAAAAGGAGATGACAATGATGAGGAGGATGATCAAGAAGGTGATGCATCTGCATCAGCCTCAAATCAAGCAGCACAGGAGAGGCGCTCCAAAAGAGCCGCGTCCTCCGCAACTCCAGCTGAAGAAACACATGATCAGGGCAAAAGCGATGCTCCACAAGCTGAGGATTATGATGTCGTTCCCCTTCACCAAGTCAAGACTCAACTAACTATGATTCTTGATTTGCAAGGGATTGTGAGAAGGTCTGTGAGCTACACTCCAAAGGAAGGAGAAATCATTCATGATCTAACCGATGAGCAGCTCGCTGATATGTTTAGACTAAATCCAGATGAGCTTGTCAAAGATGCTCTGGAAGTAGAAGTTTTGAGTGACGAGGAGCTACAAGGGGTGGATGAGATTGAGATTGAGGATGTCACGTCTGACTACTATCCACAGTACACTGACCCTGACGGCAACGTTATCCCAGACTTGGTTGAAACTTTTTGCAGTGATACTTTTGTTAAGCTTGATGAGATAGAGAAAGAGAAAGCAAAGGATGAAAGTATAGCCCAAGCTACAGATGCTAATGTTGATATAAAGAAGGCTGAATGGGCAGCTTGTTTATCAGAAATGAAGGCCTAACGTGCACCTCCAAAGCTGAATGCCTACACCAAACTTTACCGAGTCAAGAAAAATCAGAAAGTGTTAGGCAGGATCATCAATTGGGCCTACTTTGAAGATTTGGATGTATATGCTGTTAAATTGGAGAAGGGGATTGAGTACTTCAGATATCCAAATGATCTGAAAACTCTTCCTGGTTTTGAGCTAAACAGATTGGCATGTTTAGATCTTTTGTATGCCAACCCGAAGAAGATGTCGGGATGGTTTGAGAAATCATTGAAGAAAGAATACCACAACAGATGGGTCAACTTCAGACCTCAACAACCTAAGCGATTCATTCATATGACTGAAGTTGATCCTATATCTGGAAGGCCTAAGGTGGTGTTGAAGTGGAGTCCCCCACGCACAATGTCTAAGATTCCTTTACGGAAGATGCCTCAGGACTTCACTCCACACTTCAATTGGTGGTATTATGACTGAAGGACGGGGGAAGCGGTCATAGTTCTGAACAAGGAAGGGAAGATCAAGACTATCAAGGTATTTGACCTAATATGGCTTACAAACTTGTCTGCTGAAGATGTTTACACTCTATACAAGTGGCCACTGTTCTATGACACGCAAGATATTGTACAAGCTCTACAATTCCGACATGTTATACGGTTCTGCTTTGCATTTGAGATACACGCGGGAGTCACTAAAGAAGAGAAGTACAAGAAATTCCAAGAGCATGTGAAGAATGTTAGAAAATAGGATAAACTAGGTCCAAGGGGGAGTTTGTTGATACATCATGTTCCTAGTTTATGTTCTTAATTGTAAAAGTCTTTCATTTCTTACACATATATAATGTGTATTCTTAATGAAATATGATATGCTTTTTGATGTTTATTGTCTTTAAATATTTCATATTATTATTGTATTTAGTATAATTCATATGTATGAATATCATATATAGGTTTGAGGTTGTTGTACATAGTTCTATGTCAATAATGATTGAGAAATGCGTTCAACTTAGTCGGGTGGTTATTCATGCTAATGGACCATACTTATGGACCATACGCACAAATGAATCATACTTATGGATCAGTCGCATGACTAAACCAGGAGACTGGATCAGTTGTATGACTGAGACATAAGATTGATTCAGTCGCACGACTGAACCTTCAGTCGTGCGTATGAATCAACAACATGAGTCAGTCGCACGACTGAACCATGCTAATGGTTCTGTCGTACGAATGAAAACTAAAAACCTATAAATACCACATAATTCGTGAAAAAAGAGAGACTTTGAATATTCACAAACCCTAGCCGTCCAGAGCGCCCTAAGTAGCCTATCCAACTTCATAGTTCGTTCCTGATCGATTTCTAATCAATTCTTAACGTTTGTTTCATCGTTAGATCGATCAGGTTGTCATTCTAACTGATTGAATTGCCAATCAAATAGGATTCCGCACTATTTGATCTGGTCTCACGCAAAATCCGTTAGTACACCGTACGAAAACGGTTCTAACAACACTCTCCGTACCTCATAATTCGTACCACATAATTCGTGAAAAAAAGAGAGACTTTGAATATTCACAAACCCTAGCCGTCCAGAGCGCCCTAAGTAGCCTATCCAACTTCATAGTTCGTTCCTGATCGATTTCTAATCAATTCTTAACGTTTGTTTCATCATTAGATCGATCAGGTTGTCGTTCTCACTGATTGGATCGCCAATCAAATAGGATTCCGCACTATTTGATCTGGTCTCACGCAGAGTCCGTTAGTACTCCGTACGAAAACGGTCCTAACAACACTCTCGGAGCATATTTACAAATGAAACACACATAATAAAATACAAGGGAAAAACATATGCTTATTTTAATAAATGTTCTCCCATGATAGCATATCATAAAAGTCCTTACATATCGAATCGTTAGTTATGAGCTAGCGGGGTAATCTTAAGGAGTAATATTGGGTTAGACAAACCCCACCCGCGTTAGTCGGGTTAACTCGACTGGAAGTCGAACGAGTGTAATATTGACCTAACATTTGCCATAATTTGATGAACGTGCCAGAAGGTAAATAAATTCAAAAAATCAGCCTCGGTTTTGAAACGCTAAGTAACATGAACATAGGCTAACTACAAAACCACTAAGTAACATGAACATAGGCTAACTACTTATCGATATAATTTGTTTACTTTATCATTATAAACATTTCAAACACATTACTAGTCTATTAAACTTGTTAACTCACCAATCATTATATTGACACATTTATTATATTTTCTCAGATCAACAACACACTTATTAATAAGATTTGCATCACACTTATTAATAAGATTTGCGTCTAGAGTCTTATACTTGCATCAAAAATTTAAACTGTTTTGTTTACATTATATGCTTTATTTAGGGCTTCTTCTTTTGGACATTTACTTATATTTGATTTAAATTTATTAAGCTTTCACAATGTGTACATCGAATAGTATTTTCTCATTATTACATGAGCAACAAAATATTTTAAAACCATATAGTATTTTCTCGTTTGACGTAACCAATGACTGTTATCCCAGTTTGTCGCGCGTCTCATCATAGGTGGAATTTAAGGGTGGGACATTGTAAACCTATTAATTCTGAGTTGAAAGCTCAATATTAGAAATAACTCTACATATTTCAGCAACAACAGAGAGTATTGGAGGATGCAGATGAAGGGTTAGGAGATTTTGATGATTTAGAGAATGTTGAAGAGACGAAGTATACTGATTTTGTTAGAAACAGTATCAAGTGGTTGTATGACGAGTTCGATCTTGAAGAAGTTGAAATACTATCTACTTCTGAAGATATTCCTTTTGATCAGGAGCAACAATAGAAAAATCTGATCTTAATGAATTAACGAGTAAGGCTGCACTACGAAAAAGGATGTTTAGTGCTCTGCCACCACTGAAGGAAAAACATTTTATGAAGTATATGAAGTCGGATAGTAAGTATGGAAGTAAAACGCCTATCTTAACATGCATGTTTGATGAGGAGAAACATATGTATGTGACCAAGAGAATAACTAGGGCACCAGAATATTATAAGGATGAGTATAATTTTCACACATTGCCTGGAGTAGTTATTTATAGCATGGGCAAAGTTCCATTCTACAATCTAAGCAACTATGGCAATCTAAATGGATAAGAAATCTAATTTGGAGAGAAAGCAAATCTAGATTCAAAGGATTCAAGACGGCTAAAGCAAAGGTGTTGAAAGACAAATCCAGAATTTATCCAAACACCAATGATCCTTGGATTACCATAGTTATCAAACAACCAAAGACTACAAAGAAGATTCATAATCATTCCCGGTGCCTATAAATAGTTTCTATAAGTTGATGAGATGGGTATACCAGAAAGAGTCCGAACATGCTATGATCTACTATATTGATAAAGAGTACAAGATCGTAGATCCTATTAATTTATTGAAGTTTAGAAATTAGGATATGCTCAAACCGTAGTCGTGTCCAATCATAGCTTACTTTTCTTTACATTTTTCGTTGCTTAGTCCAGTTGGATCTTGAACAAAGTTTTAGAGAAAAAAAACGTATGCTTACAGAAAAGATTACAAGTGATGTTGTGGACTACTAATGACATTTGATTCAACGATCCTAAGGGGAGATTGTATAGTTCAAGAACTGAGACTCGGGAAATCAAATCACTATTGAAGTAAAAACTTCTCAAACCATGTGAAAACTAAGATCATGCAAGAATTTCGAAAATTGAAAAAAGCTATGCGAGAACTTATATTGATGCGAGAACTCTGAACCATGCGAAAACATTAAGCTAGTCGGGAACTTTTGTGTAATTAGTATAAATAGATTGATATTGATGCAGCTTTGTCATTTATGAATTCCTGCATTATAAAGCTTTGAAAGCAGTTTTTGAGTCTTACTGTTTCATTATAATTTGACTTTTGAACTAGTGTTATAATGATGATTCAACATTCATTCCGCGTTTGTTGGTCATAATTAATTGTTAATTGAGTGATTGTGTGGAAATCTTGATCCTTACTGCAGGTAAGTTATGTTATAACCATTTTCTAGTACTTTGTACTTTTTGTAATATTAGTCTAAATTTATGACTACCTGTTTTACTTTTATAGATTTACAACCAAATTTTGTTGTCTGCTAACCAGTTCAATATTGAATGATTTGCTTAAGGTCCTAGGTTAATTGGAAGGGTGTATCGGCGGCAAACACTCATACATGTTCAGGTGCTTTCATGTAATTACATATTTTAAAGTTTATTAGTGTATGTGTGCATATTTAAATTTATATCGTCAAAGTGCACCAAGTGTATATATGTGTAGGAGCATTATCTAGGTCCAACGTTTTCACGATCGGATCGGACCAGCCGGTCCGACTGGGATTTGGTGTTGCCGGCTGTCCGATCCACCCTTGTTCGTTTTATCTTTGAAAAAGCGGCCGGTTGGAGGCAATTTGTCAAACCGGGATTCGGTGAACCGGTTAGCTCGGATCTGAACATGAAAGGTCGGAGACTAGCGTCGAAGATCTGGACGGAAAAAGCTCGAGCTTCAACAATGGCGGACGCCGGAGCTGCTTTAATATGGCGGACGCCGGATCTACTGTATGCCCGCAACAATAACGAAAATCAAGGCTGCTACAAACTTCAGTAAATGCTGCTGTAATATTGCGGTTGTTTTATTCTTGCTCGGAGAAGAAGGTGAAGAAGAATTGAAGATGGTGGAGATAGTATGGAGATGGCAAAAAGATGATGTTGGAATTGTGAAAGAGAAAAGTCTCACTCTTTAATGTTTTATAGCTAGTTATTAGCTAGTGTACTTTATTAAATGATGGTTTTAAAAAATATATTAATATTTTATTTGCCTACATACACAATATTTTAAACTTTTGGTTTACAAAATATAATATTTAATGGCTTTGAAAATATATACTTTAAAGCTATGTATATATTTTATTCAAAGATCACAATCATATGTTTAAAACTTAAGCTTTTATATTTATACAAACTTAAAGTTGATTATGCACTTGTCCGGTTCATAAATCCGGTCCGACCGGTCCAACCAGTGAACCAGTAAGACAACCGATTCGACGTCCGATCCGATTCTGAGAACATTGTCTAGGTCCGAACTTTGAAGGACATGTCGTTAATCCATTGCTAAATGACATACTAGGTCGGAAATCAATTGCCCACACTACAAAGACTTGTCGTTAATCTGTTGCTAAACGACATACTAGGTCGGAAATCAATTACCCACACTATGATTTCCAACAGACTATTATCGATGGAATTCTGTTGGAACTGTATTCACTATAAATAATACATATTTGATATACTGGTTGTATAACTGTATTCACTATAAATAATAAATATTTGAAGATAGGAATCATGTTAGGATAATTGTTTGAATAAGCCTTTGTTTCTTTCTTTTTTCCCAAACCATATATGTTTTCGTCTTTTGAGCACATTAAGAGTCATTTGATTTATTTTAAAGGTTGTAATATTTCACATGTATTGAAATTGGACATTTTTATAATAAACTGTTAATTAAATAATATCCATCTATGAAATAAGCCTTAGCAATTGATGCATACTTGTAGATTCTGAAACTTAAAATTTGAACATTTAAAATATAGTGCCTAGCTTTGCTTGTCTGAAGAATTCCAAAACACATTTTTTATTGGATGTTTATTCCATGAGGTTTAAATATGATACACTAGATTAAAACTGTTGATACATGTATGTCCCTAGATCATGAGTTGTAAAGTAATAAATCTTGTCTGTCTGATTATGATGTAATTGTATCAATTAATGAAATGATATGATTTGGTTGTTACTTGTGATGTTTAATATTTCATTAATAAGTTGTGATTGAATTGATTGGGTTTATGAATGTTTGAATGATTGCACATTATGTTATATTAATTAAAACATTCAAACTTAACTTAATGAAGTTCTCATGCGAATGGCCCATGCGAATGGACCACACGCATGAATAACTTCATACGATTGACTCAATCGCACGACTGAACCAAGAGATTGGATCAGTCGTATGATTGACACATAAGATTGACTCAATCGCACGACTGAACACTCAGTCGTGCGGATGAATCAACCGCATGGTTCAATCGTACGACTGAACCATACTTATGGCCCAGTCGCACGATTGAACAATACTAACCTATAAATAGACCCAATTCGTGGGAAAACGTAAGCATTCATCCCATTACGATTCCAGACGTACCCTAGCCGTCCAGAAGCCTCCCAAATCGTTCTCCAAGTTCACAGAACACATCAGATCGATTCCTAATCGATTTCTGACGTTGATTTCAATTCTTGATTGATTCATCGTGTGTTCTCACTGATTGGATCACCAATCAAATAGGATTCCGCACTATTTGAGTTGGTTTAACACGCAATCACTAGGTATTTCGTTCAAATACCAGGTCCTAACAAGTGGTATCAGAGCTTTGGCTCTTGATTTCGTGTTGATTCAATCAAGATTGCATAAAAGTTTGTGTTTTTGCACGAAAAACGCGATCTTTGGCATCAAAAGTGATCTTGGACGTTCCCTGCTCATCGAAGTTCAGTTTCTACGGACCTAGGCGATTAGGACTTGTGAAATTTCGAATTTTTACGGCTGAAACCCGTCAAACCTAGAAATTTTCGCAAAACAGCAGCTTCAGTCGCACGAGTGACCCATTCGCACGACTGGACTCCATTCGCACTGCTCATTCGCACGATTGGACCTAGTCGCACCTTCATTCGGCCGACTGAACCGTTCGTTCGCATAGCTCATACGCACCAGATTCATTCGCACGACTGAACCATTCGCCCTGTTCAGTCGCACGGTTGAACCAATCGCAGAGTTCATACGCACGATTAGACCATTCGCATCCTTCAGTCGCATCAGTTAAAGATTATTTGATTAGATACTAAGTTTATTAGCCATGGAAGATCAGATGTCAGCCTTTACTGCTGGGAAGGACTCAAGGATTCAGAACCTGCTGTTGCTTGAGAGTGAGGTGGGTAATCATAATAAACCACCAAAGCTCTTGACTTTAGATGAGTTTCCCCACTGGAAACAACGTTTTGAGATCTACCTCAATGGAGTAGATCCTAATCTGTGGGAAGCTATAGAGGTTGGTTATAGTACACCGGTGGGAGCAGATGGAGTTAAATTAACGTTAAGTGGGATGACAGACGCACAGAAAGTAAAGTACAATGCAGAGAAAAGGGTTTATGCATTGATCACTCAGTCTATCCCCAAAGACATATTCCGCCAGTACTCAGAGAACAAGCAGTCCAAGAAACTGTGGGATGAGCTAGAGAAGCGATATGATGGGAATGCATCATTGAAGGCAATCAAGGCAAAGGAGTTAAAGAAGGAATTCGACAACTTCTCATCGATTGGTAATGAGAGTTTAGATGAAGTCATAGACAGATTCTACCACTTGATGAGCGAGTTGCATACACATGGGGTGGAAACGACTACAGAAGAGAAAGTAAGCAACTTCGCAGACGGATTGCCTGATAAGTGGGCATCATTTGTGTCTAATCTTAGACAGAATGGAATGCTTGTAAAGCTGGATATAAATGACTTCATTCTCAAGTTGCGTGAAGAAGCACTAAGGATGAAGTATAGAGCACAGAAGTCTTCGTACACACAAAATCCAGCTTTATACAACGCCACGCCTCAAGCTAAGACATCTGGAGCACCTCTCCAGACAGCATTTGTGTCTAGCTCGTCAGGTCCTTCACATGCTTCTCCTTCTGGATCAGACACGTCAGGGTCATCATGTGCCCACTATATTGGATCAGAAGCAAGTGCTACCAAACTGAAGACCGAGAACTTCGGTAATGTGACTGTAGAAGTAGCACGAGAGCATATGGATCTTCTAGCCGCAGTGGTTCATTCATATGATGGACTAGTTGCTGGGAAATTGGAAACTGTCATCTGGCAGATGAGGACTACGAGCAGGTAGATGAAATGGAGCTTGAAAGAATGGATATAATGTGGGCCTTAGCCAGCGCTGTCCGAAGGGCGAAGAAGTTTGTTAAGAAGACAGGACAGAACTTAATAGCTACTAAGGATACCACATTTGGCTTTGACAAGAGCAAAGTGACCTGCTTCAACTGTGGAGAGAAGGGGCACTTCAAGAGAGAATGTGTCAAGCCAAAGAAGACGGGTAATGGGAACCCGTTCTCATCCTTTACTCGCCAAGACAAGCAAGCTTCCACTTCTACTTCATCAAACAAGGACCCAAAAGCCTTGACTGCTCATGATGATGAAGGACAAAATTGGAGTTTTCGGTTTGTCTCACCAGAATCTAACATTGCCAGTGTTGAAGATATTGATGATGATTCTGCGAGTGAAGGTGATCTAGCAGTTGAGATAGCGATGTCACACAGTGAAGAAACAACTGCAGCTGAGGTCAGTTACAATCCAAAGGAGGAGACTTCCACGTCAGAAACAGAAAAGTCAGAATCACCAGAACCAGAGACGTCTGATGCTGCGTTGATGGCTAACTCTTCTGAAACAACACAGGTAAGTACAACTGACCAAATGTTTAATAATCATGCTTGTTCTAACTGTGATATGTTTAGGAATAGCATTGATGAAAATTTGCTAGGTTATTAGATCACAATGACAACTTAGTAAAAGATTTACAACTATGCACTGAGCCAATAGAGTTCTAAAACAAAATGAGCATAGTTATAAAGAAAAGATAGACCTATTGACTAAACAGCTTAGGGAAACCGAAGTAGTTGCCTTTAACCAAGCAAATGACATTAGGTACTATCTAAACTCCCTAGAGGACACTAAGAAGCAAAAGGCAGTTCTAGAAGTAAAGTTAACTCCTTAAAACAGAAACTGCATAGTTGGACTAGTTCTTCACACATAGTTCAACACTTAGTGAGAGAAAGGAATAACGGGGAGGGATTAGGCTACAAAGTGGTTCCACCACCACCTGAGACCTTGATGAACACCAAGTCTAAACCAGTAAACAACAACCCCATCAAGGATCATGTGGTGACTACTCCTCTTGTTACTGATCCAGACACATCATGTTCATCTACTGAATCTGGAAAGAAACAAAAGGAGGCCACTTCAAAGGCAAAGGGTAAATTGCCTTGTGTTAATCTGGAAAATGAATTTGAAAAAGTTAACTTAAAGTCAGGGTCAAACAGAGTCAAATCAGAACCTAAAAGGACTTCAAACGTTAATTTTTCACATGCTACAAGTCAAAAACCAGTTAACCAAAAAGTGGAACACGTTAAACAGGTTAAAACAGTTAAATTTGTTAAACCAGAGAAAACATCAAACATGCAAGAGTCAAAACCTAAAGTGATTGATGTTACTAGAGTGTCACGCATTTCTCCACAAAGAAAGTCTACTCATAAAGTTGATAGCAGATCATGCTACAACTGTGGAGAATGTGGACACATTGCTTCCTATTGTCCTTTCTATCAGACACCTAGGAAGAAGATTGATCTTCAGGACTCTAGACCTAGGTCTCTAAGAGGAGTTCTCTAACTCCACCTAGAAGATCTAGTGAACCTAAAGTCCAACCTGTAAGCCAGACGACTGTTTATCATAAACAGGCATTGCACAAATCTGGCTTATGGAAAGAGAAGTCATCCTGTGTGTCTGATACTGATGACAAGAAGGAATCTGAGCTACCCTCACCCTCTAAGGGTCAATGGGTAGAGTTTATGATGTGTGATGCCTCTGGGAAACCCAAGACAGTAAAGGCTTGGGTTCCTAACCTAAACTAATACATTTACTTGATATGTGCAGGGTGTTCGATATAGCGCTGAGACTAACACGTGGATTATAGACAGCGGAGCATCCAGGCACATGACAGGAAATAGAGCCCTTTTATCAAACGTCAAACAAATAAAAGGAGGGCATGTTTCCTTTGCAGGAAACAAGGGAGGATACATCACAGCACAGGGAGAAGTGGGAAATCAGAAAGTTAAGTTTGATAAGGTGAACTACGTTCAACAACTTCAGAATAACTTACTTTCTGTTTCCCAAATCTGCGATAAAGGATTTAAAGTCATCTTCGACAACAAGAAGTGTTACGTGCTGAAGAAAGACTACATGATCCCAGAGGACCAAGTTCTGATGACTGCTTCAAGATATAAAGACCTTTATGTCTTGGATCTGTCAACAACTGCTACAACGGATCATGAGGTTCAGTGCTTTCTATCTAAAGCTACTGAGAAGGACTCAATCTCCTGGCATAGGAGAATGGGACACATTAGTCAAAGGAAGATGAATCATTTGATTCAGAAGGATTTAGTAAGAGGAGTAAATGTCAAGAACTTCCAACTTCCTGACTTTTGTGTAGCTTGCAAGAAAGGCAAACAGACAAAGAAGTCTCATAAGGAAAAGAAAGTTCATTCAATAGAACTTCCTCTTGAACTTCTTCACATGGATCTGTTTGGTCCAGTCAGTACAAGGAGCATTGCAGGCGATCTGTACTGTTTTGTGGTCACTGATGACTACTCAAGGTTCACTTGGGTAATGTTTCTGAAATCCAAATCAGAAACATTTGAGTCATTCAAGGAATTAGTCACCACTCTGGAATCTCTCTACAAGCTAAAAGTTAGACAAGTACGCTCAGACAACGGGACAGAATTCAAGAATCAATGGATGGAGGCATACTGCAAGGAAAAGGGAATTGTTCATCAATTCACTTCAGCCTACACGCCTCAGATGAATGGTGTTGCTGAGAGGAAAAATAGAAGCTTGATAGAGACTGCACGGACTATGCTGGCTGACTCGAAACTGCCTATCCAATTCTGGAATGAGGCAGTAGCAAATGCATGTTATACACTGAATCGAGTCCTAATAGTCAAGCGCCACGGAAAGACATGTTATGAGCTACTACAAAGACGCAAACCGAATTTGGAGTATCTTGAACCTTTTGGCGCGCCGTGTACACTTCTGAAGAAGACACAAGAAGGAAAATTCAGCGAGAAGGCAGATGAAGGAATCTTTCTAGGATACAACATACCGAATAAGCGAGTTTACAATAACTCAACGGGTCTTGTAGAAGTGTGGTGTAATGTCGACGTTCAGAGATATACCACCACCTACAGGCAAAGGACCTGCATACTTCTTCGATTATGATGGATTCTTCAAGTCCTTCAACATACCTCTCTCTCCCTCGGATGATGAGTTAGCTACTAGGATGATGTATGATATTCTGAATACACCATCTAGCACACAGGGAGAATCATCTACTCAGTCAGGGGGAGTAGTCGAAGAAAGTGACTCCTCTTCTGAAGATGAAACTGAAGCAGATGACCAGAACAGTCAGGAGGAACAGGTTCCAGTTCCTGAAAGTCCACAAGCATCTACGAGTGATGCTCCTTCGACTTCAGAACCTCAAACTCCAACTACCTCAGATGCAGAACAAAATGTTCATAATCTCGGTTCTGAGGTGGCTGTTCCTACTACTCCAGGATCACGACTAAACGTCTATCATCCCCTTGACAATGTTATTGGGGATGTCAGATCAGGAGTACAAACCCGAAATCAGTTATACTCAGCTGATTACGCCTCGGTTATGGAGAAAGGATACATTCATGATGGTGCTTATCGATGTTTTGTCTCGCAGGTTGAGCCAAAATATGTCAGTGAGGCACTAAATGATGAGGCGTGGGTGAGTGCCATGCAAGAAGAACTTCTGCAGTTTAAGAAGTTAGGTGTATGGACTCTGGTTGATAGACCTAAAGGTGCTAAAGTCATTGGCACTAAATGGGTACTAAAATGCAAGAAGGATGACCAAGGGGTCATTATCAGGAACAAAGCTCGACTGGTGGTTCAAGGTTTTCGCCAAGTCGAGGGAATTGACTATAATGAGGTGTTTGCACCCGTGGCAAGGATGGAAGCTATTCGTATCTTCCTTGCCTATGCATCGTACATGAAGATCAAAGTCTACCAATTAGATGTAAAGAGTGCATTCCTTCATGGGGAAATCAGGGAAACAGTCTATGTAAGTCAACCCGAGGGATTTGAAGATCCTTATCATCGGGATAGAGTTTACAAGCTCGACAAAGCTTTATATGGGCTTCATCAAGCTCCTCGAGCTTGGTATGAGAAACTCTCAACTCATCTGGTGAAACACGGCTTTCGCAGGGGAGTAATTGACTGTACACTGTTTATTAAAGAAAAGGATGGCGACCTACTGCTTGTACAGATATATGTTGATGACATAATCTTCGGGTCAAAGAACGAAGAGTTATGTAAAGAGTTTGAAGCAGTAATGAAGAAAGAGTTTGAGATGAGTGCTATGGGGGAGATGAAGTTCTTTCTCGGGTTACAGGTGGATCAAACACCAAATGGAATCTTTCTACATCAGACCAAGTATGTAGGAGACATTCTCAGTCGCTTTGACATGGAGAATGCTTCTGCTGCTGGGACTCCACTTGCTACAAATCATGATATAGCACCTGATGAGAATGGAGATCTAGTAGATGCCACTATGTACCGAGGAATGATTGGATCCCTCATGTATCTCACTGCCTCAAGACCTGATATTATGTATGCTACATGTCTATGTTCTAGATATCAGGCTAAACCAAAGGTCAACCATCTGATCGGGGTCAAGAGGATTTTTCGTTATCTGAAGGGTACACCCACACTTGGATTGTGGTATCCTCATGATGATGACTTTGAGCTTACCGCGTATAGTGACTCGGATTACGGGGGCTGCAAGATGAACTACAAGTCTACATCAGCGGGGTGTCAATTCTTTGGGAGAAGATTAGTTACCTGGCAGTGTAAGAAGCAGACATCGGTTGCATTGTCAACCTGTGAAGCCGAATATGTTGCTGCTGCAAGTTGCTGTTCACAAATCATCTGGATTCAACAGCAAATGCGGGATTACGGTTTAAAATTCTCATCTACTCCTATTTTTGTTGATAACTCTGCTGCAATTGCAGTAACTAAAAATCCGGTCCAACATCCTAAGACCAAACACATCGGTATTAAATACCATTTCATAAGAGATTGCTTTGAAAAGAACTTAATTGATGTGGTTAAAATTAATACTGATTTTCAACGCGCTGACCTCTATACTAAAGCCTTTGATAAACCACGTTTTCAATATTTATTAGAGGTCAACGGCGTTAAAAAGAAAAGTGAGGTAATTCCTGATGATGACAATGTGTAGTCCGATGTAGTTTAGTTAAAGTTTATTATATTTAATTTTATTTGTCTATTTATTTTATTTTATTTATACTCATGTTATTTTGCTGTTTATTAAAATCCTAAAATAATTAAACCAGAAATGATTTCAGTATTTTAGGGGGAGAATATGTCAGCAAGTTAACATTAAAAAAAAAAAAAAAAAAAAAAGAGGGAGAAGGAGTAACTAGTTGAAATAAGGTAGATTGTGTTTGTGATACTGATTCGATACCTTTGGAAAATGATAGTACACAGGAACAAATCAAGAGGGACTTTAAAATTTAAGTTTTAGAAAGATGCAAAAGTTTAAAGTATAAATCTGTGTAATCTAAGCAATACAAATAGGGAAGATGATAGAAAACTGGCAACTCCTAAGGTGACACAAAGAAAGTAGACTTAGAGGCTGCTAGACCATATATGATATGTTGGTAGATTCAACACAATAGACAAATAGACCTGATTGGTGATCTCAAGATAAAACTAAGTTGTTCAACTGACTGTGGGCTTCCATCTTATCACTGGTTAACACAATCAACAATATTCCAATAAGGGGTAATGAGCAATTAAACGCCACAAATGTGTGCGGATGACCATAATTAGAGCAAAGCAAGAAAAAAATTGAAAGACAAATGCAATAAAGCTAATGACTTATGTTGTTGGTGCATTTTGTGCAAAATAAAATAAGCTGCTCTAACAAGGAGATAGGTTGTGTGCCTCTCTGCTGTGCGATGGCACTGACCTGAGGATAAGCATAACCTAGATATTCTAGAATTCATTGTTGTTTGCCGCCTCTCTGCTGTGCGATGGCACTGACCTGAGGACAGGCTTCTCTTTGAAAGCTCTAAGAATAGTCTCTTCTTGTAATAATACCCGTAGACCGCTCAAAAGCTCCTGAGGAATGTTGATTACCATATAAGTGTGGGATCCACAAATGTTAGTTGAAATAATTAAACCTAAATAAGTCACCAGTCTGTGTCAAAAGTCTGTGTATGGATTTAAATGGACAAACATACTGACAATCATTGTGGCTACATTCTCAAAGGTTCAAATCAATGTGAAAATCTAAGAGTTTCAGTATGATTTCCTTATGTTGCTAACGACTCTGGATGAACACCGAGAACTTGAGCATCAAAAGGTTTAATAACTAGTCCCAAATTATTTGAATTGCCTGTATGATTCCAAAAATTGAATTGGTCCAGATATGATCAATCTAAGTTGAAGCTATCTACTCCCGAACCAAATCCCGTAGATATCAATCTCTGGATTTATCTCTCACAAAAAGCCAAAAATATGTCTTTTTATGTAATTAGTTTAAAGTCTTAAATTAGTTAGTCGTTTTAATTTTAATTTTAGTCAAGTGTCGGGCTACATCGGGAAAATCAGAAGGAATTAACTCACTAAAAAGGTCATGTCTGAGATGACCATATGTGCTTTGAAAGGTTAAATTAGTCACGTCTGAGGTGACAAAGTGTTTTTAAAAGGGTCACGTCTGAGGTGACCAAAGTGGATAAAAGGATCACGTCTGAGGTGATCAAAGTGTTTTCAAGATAAAAGGATCATGTCTGAGATGATCAAAGGCTCAAAACGTTAATTTAATTAATATAAAAGAGTTTAAAGGTAAATTGGTAAAAATGGCAGAAAATTAACTAAGTATGACCCATTCGCACGAATGGACCATACGTATGGGCTAACCATACGAATGAAGTCCATTCGCACGAATGAACTATGAGTATGGACCATCCAACCGAATGGACCATACGATTAGTCCACTCGGAGGCTTAAGTGCGAACGAGTGAGTCAGTCGCACGACTGAACTTCAGTCGGACGACTGGAGAAGGGCGACTGACACAATCGCACGACTGAGTCCCACTCGCACGACTGAAAGGTGCGTATGAACTCAGTCGCACGATTGGATCTAGGGTTGGTATAAATAGAGGTGGAGTCGGTCGCAGAGACTCATCACCCTCAAATCGCCCCTAAATCGCACTCTATACCGTTACTCTGCCAAAATTTGATTTGCCCTAGTTTTACCTCTGATTGTGATTCACTGACTTTCGATAATCATCATACAGGTATTTTGAAGTCTTCTTTCATCAAAAACAGAAAGATTGGAACCCTAATAGGGATAGTGAGACGGTCTGTGAGTTATACCCCTGAAGAAGGGGAAATAATTCATGACCTATCTGATGAGCAACTGGCAGAGATGTTCAGACTCAATCCCGATGAAATAGTCAAGGACGCTCCAACAGTTGATTCAACCAGTGATGAGGAACTTAATGACATTGATGAAGTTGAGGTTGAAGACATTACTGCAGAAGAGTACCCTCAGTATGCTGACGCCGAGGGAAATGTGGTCCCCAATCTGGGTGAATCCCTAGTCAGTGATACTTTTGAGGTACTAGACAAGATGGAGCAGGAAACGGAAAAGACTGAAGGAACAGCCCAAGCCTCCAACGATGATGCTGAGTGGGCTGCCTGTTTTGAAGAAGTAAGAGCCCAGCGTGCTGCACCAAAGAGAGATGCCTACACCAAGCTCTACAGAGTCAAGAAACACCATAAGGTGTCAGGCAGGATTATCTCATGGGCTTATTTTGATGACCTTAACGCGTATGCAGTTAAGAGGGAGCAGGGCATAGAGTACTTCAGGTTTCCACATGATCTGAAGACTCTACCTGGTTTTGAGCTCAACCAGCTGGCTAAACTAAAGCTGTTGTATGCTGACCTAAGAAAGATGTCAGGCTGGTTTGAGGCTGCCCTGAAAAAGGAGTATCACACCCGATGGGTTAACTTCAGACCACAACAGCCTACGAGGTATATAAGAAGGTCTGAGGTTGATGCCATTACTGGCAAACCCAAGATTGTGCTGAAGTGGAGTCCCCCGCGCACTATGTCGAGAATCCCTCTCAGGGAAATGCCACAGGACTTCACTCCACACTTCAAATGGTGGTACTATGATTGGAGAACCGCTGAAGCTGTCATAGTTCTGAATAAAGAGGGCCAAATGGATACTATCAGGGTATTCGACCCGATGTGGTTAACCAACTTGTCTGCTAATGATGTCTACACATTATACAAGTGGCCACTGTTCTATGACACACAAGACATTGTACAAGCTCTCCAGTTCCAAAATGTTATACGACTTTGCTTTGCGTTCGAGATACACGCAGGAGTCACTAAAGAGGAGAAGTACAAAAAGTATAAGGAGGTGATGCAGAAGACAAGAGATTAGATAGATCTAGGTCCAAGGGGGAGTTTGTTGATACATGTATGTCCCTAGATCATGAGTTGTAATGTAATAAATCTTGTCTGTCTGATTATGATGTAATTGTATCAATTAATGAAATGATATGATTTGGTTGTTACTTGTGATGTTTAATATTTCATTAATAAGTTGTGATTGAATTGATTGGGTTTATGAATGTTTGAATGATTGCACATTATGTTATATTAATTAAAACATTCAAACTTAACTTAATGAAGTTCTCATGCGAATGGCCCATGCGAATGGACCACACGCATGAATAACTTCATACGATTGACTCAATCGCACGACTGAACCAAGAGATTGGATCAGTCGTATGATTGATACATAAGATTGACTCAATCGCACGACTGAACACTCAGTCGTGCGGATGAATCAACCGCATGGTTCAATCGTACGACTGAACCATACTTATGGCCCAGTCGCACGATTGAACAATACTAACCTATAAATAGACCCAATTCGTGGGAAAACGTAAGCATTCATCCCATTACGATTCCAGACGTACCCTAGCCGTCCAGAAGCCTCCCAAATCGTTCTCCAAGTTCACAGAACACATCAGATCGGTTCCTAATCGATTTCTGACGTTGATTTCAATTCTTGATTGATTCATCGTGTGTTCTCACTGATTGGATCGCCAATCAAATAGGATTCCGCACTATTTGAGTTGGTTTAACACGCAATCACTAGGTATTTCGTTCAAATACCAGGTCTTAACAAAAACCCATGTATTAAATGAGTGTAATAAATAAAGCATATTAAAATCATTAATTTATGAATATTTTATTTTCTAGATGTTATGTTATTATCCATTGGTAAAATAAAAATATAATGAATACAAAAAGTTATAACATATAATGAATTAGAAATTAATACTCTTTATTTAATATGTATTAAATAAATTATTAAAATAACTATATTTATATTTTACATGTTAATAGTTTAGTTTACTTATTTACTATCATTTAATATGAGAGAGATAAAAAACACAAATATTGATATATTTATTCTAATATATTTTAGTTAAAAGAAAAGTCAAATTAATTGTTTTTATAATTTTCATATTTATTATGAGCGAGAGGCGGGAAAATAACTTTTTGATATGATAGAATGATAACATGTGTAATTTGATATGTTAAAAATGATGACATGTGTCTTAAGAAAATATTCTTTTATTATAGGTTATAGATTATTAGATCCTAATCAACTAATAAACATAAATTATATATATAATAATTCAACGCATGTGTCATGCTTAGTTGTATTTGACTTCTTGTACAAATTAATTAACAAAACGTTAAAAAATAAATGCTAATCACATGGTTCGGAATTGAAAGGCAATATTGAGCCCAGCTTCCCATAGCTGTGTAATCACTAATGAATCTCAGTATACAATGTTAAAGTAAGAATCACGAAACCAACTAAACTTGTCATTCAAAGAGATAAAAGAAGCGACCAATAACTTCGAAACGTGCATCGGAAAAGGCGGATATGGTCATGTGTACAAAGGACAACTGTCTGTCGAAGGATAACTTACTGAAGTTGCTGTGAAGAGGTTAAATGAGCGATTTGGACAAGGGTTAAAGGAGTTTTTGACAGAGATTGAGTTGCTCTCTGGTCAAGAGCATGAAAACCTCATATCTCTTATCGGTTACTGCGACGAGGACAAGTAGAAGATTCTTGTATATGAATATGCTGAGCGTGGAAGTTTGGACCGGTATACAAGCCCTTGTAGCACAGATACTCTTACATGGCTGGAAAGACTCAAAATATGTGTCAGTGCAGCTCGTGGGTTAGATCACTTGCATAATCATGCAGGGAAGCATCAATCGATAATCCACCGCGACATAAAAACTGCAAACATTCTGCTTGATGCCAGGGGGGTTGCTAAAATTTCGGACCTTGGATTGTCCAAGTCTAGTCTGGCAGGTTTAGGTAGAAGTGCAGGTTTAGTGGCATCGTGACCAAAGAATCGGACGTTTATTCTTTTCGTGTGGTTCTATTTGAAGTTCTTTGCGCGAGGTTAGAAGAAAAAGATAATGGTTTCATGTTATCAGCAATGTTGGTAAAAGACTTTTACGAAAGGAGGAAGATGAATGAGATTATTGAGCCCGGTTTAAGGGAACAAATGAGCCTACTCTCCATGAACATCTTTTTGAAAAATAATATATATATTATTGGCGAATGTTATAACCACCTTCAAATTTCATGTGGATCGTCAGCAGTTACTTGCAGTTTATGGTGGTTCACAGACGGTATTTCCTTCCCTTTTTTTCTCTCCCCATTCCCCGGTGGTAACCTCCATGTCACACTCATAGTTGATGCCTCTATTAGGTGAGAGACTATTTGACAGTAAATCACGGAGCCACCGCCACCGATCTCAAACGAAGATCGACCCCTCTTCAATTCTCTTGGATCCACTGCCTCCTCCTACAAACAATTCTCTCTTGGTCATGGAACACCTTCAGGTCGTCTTCAATTCTTCACATAGCCATGACTAACCAAGGCTATAATGAACACCTCACCACCTAGGACTAGTAGTAATCATGAGAACTCCCTTATATCAATCCTCGGCCGAAGACTTGCATGTATACCAACTTTCCAAAGCCAAACCACTACCCCTCGGTCACCACTCCCGAACACCACCACCGTAAGCCACAAACCACCATCTCAACCCTCTCGGTCACCATCTCTTCAACCAAATACAATCCTCAACTTCACTCGGTCGCACATCCTCGGATACAAGGCAGCAACATCCAAGCCTCGTGGAAGCACCATCTCCCGAAAGATTATCAAGAACACCAAAACCAAGCAAGCTTAGACCATCCTCACCTTCTTCTCATACTCTCCTTCTGTCAAAATCAAGGTTTTAACCCCTAAAACCCTACTAGATTAAAGTTATGAAAATCGAACATGTGTTAAAATAAACACATGTGATTAACCCTTTTGATTAAACATTCAAGGTTTTTATAAAGACATATAAAAATCAAACTTATTTTTCAGACAAAAAGAAAGATTTTAAAATCTGGAAAAATAAAACAAAACTTAAAATCCAAGTTTTAGCAAGAAATTATCAACAAAAGGGTTAAAAATCTAGTCATAGTTTGTCAAATTGATTCTGCATATAAAATAACTATGATTGTGGGAAGAAATATTAAAAATGTATTTAGAATATTAGGAAATAGAACTCTGCAAAATTTGGTACCATTCCTATGAATTAGTTAATTTATATGCAATATTTAAGGATAAAAAGAGAAAAATTATATTAAAAGAACCGATCCTAGTAAAGGTATAGAAAAATTATATGCTGACTACTAAGAATTATAGAATCCACTGGAAAAATCTCGTGACCTAACTCCAAACATTTTCTGAGATATTAATTTTTAACTATTCTGTCAACTAAAAATCGGGAAAAATACTTAAATTATGAAATAAATTATGGGAAATTTATAGAAAATATAAGAATAAAAATAGAGCAGTTTGTGTAAAAATTAGAATTTTTGGACATAATTTTGTATTTTTAGCAAAATAAGAGTAAAATAGGAAAAATTATAAAAATAGCTCTGCTATAATTTAGAACATGAGAAAATTCTGAAAAACCTTGCGAATTATAATTATTAATCTGACAAAATTTGACTAATTTTAGAGGCCCGAAGGTATTTCTAAAGAATTATATGAATAATGTAAAAATAATAAAAAGTAGCCTGAAAATAATTTGAATATGAAATTTTAGTATATTTTACCTAACACTAAGGTACATCTACTGTAAAAATTTCGGAATTTATACTAAAACCTAACTTATGAAATAAATTCTACAATCTGAGGTACTAAAAATATTAAAGAAATATACATTTTCTAAACTATAAATATTTTTCTTGTTATAGGTTACCATTTGGAGTAAAGGTGAGTTTCATGGCCCATTTTTTTGTTTTGTAAAAGTTTTGGGGAAAAAGCGTACTATTTGATGCATTATTTTCTGAGATTTATGTTACAACCATTAATTCGGATGTGGAACCGTTAGATAATATTGGTAGCGCTACTTAGGAAAATATTTCCTGCACCAATAAGATGAGTATTGTGATGCTATATTATCTGATTTATGAAATATGTTATGACAGATATGAATGATCTGATTGCTATGTAAGGTTTGGTTGTATATAATGCATCAATATTATATGTTTGATAAACCTGTGAAGCTCACCAACTTTATGTTGACTGTTTTGAGTATGCTTTTTTAGGATTTCACCATGACTAACAGCTTAATGTTCTCCTTTGATGTTTATAATGGCTGGGGAGAGGTTGTGGGAAAAGTTTGTGTAAACCTGACAGTAAACTTGTATGATCTCAGTGTCTCGGTGGATGCTCACTTCCATCGTCTCTGAAGATGTTGCTGTTAGGCTTTTAATGTAATAGGGTTATGTTAGTTCAAATTTTGACTATGATGAATTGATGTAATCCTAACTCCTTTATTATTAAATCTTGTTATGTTATGTGATATTATATTTAATATGCCTTGTCATGAAATATATATATTTATGTGATATTTTGTAACAATTGTATATCAATGAGTTCTGAGCAAACAAGTCACACCCTAAGCATTTCACGCTTCCGCCGGGATGTGACAGGTTGGTATCAGAGCCATTGGTTATAGAGAATTAGGTACCATAAAATACCTAGACTATAACCATAAGCTCATATCTGTATAATTATGTGTATATATGATTTTGCATGTCATGATTCCATGAATATTAAAGCATGTTCCTTGCAAAGAATTTATAATATATATAAAAATAGGTAACTAACTGTTGGGTTCAAACCATGAAGAGATTTGTTTTGCAGCTATGAGTACCGATAACAATTTTCGTGAGACTGACTCATCCGGATACTCGGATTATAATAATCATAAAGAACTTACGCCTGAACCTAAACCTCAGCAAATTCTAGAACCTTTTCCAACCAAAAAGGAAGATAATCCTAAGCCCAAATTTTATGTCCGTCGTGCACCTGTAATGGTAGGAGGATATACCATTAAAACTCCTAGGAAAAGGGTACGACCCGGGAACAAATTCAAGACCAAGCAAGACGAAGGCAAGGAGATACAAGAAACTGACTCCCTCAGAAACGAAGAAAGTAAAGCTAAAAGACAAAGGGTGGATGGGGATCAAAACACAGCCACTCAACAAACCCTTAAACAGCTCAAGAAAATTCAACAAAAGATCAGGAATATTAAGAAGGATGTTAAGGAACTAAAGGCACCCAAGGGAAACATCTTCTCAAGAATATGGAAATGGGTGCAGGGAAATTAGGAGCTAACTTTTAATGTGAAATCTTTGAATAAAAACTTAAATGAAAAACATCTTTTGTGTTTGAACTATTACTTGCTTATGTGTTAATTAGAATATTGTCAAGAGTCTAAAATTCTTTTTAATATTTACTATAATTAACTATAGAAAAGCATGCCGCCAAGAAGAAATACACAACCCATAAGGAGGACTGCGAGAGTGGGACGACCTAGAACTAGACTTGGAGAAGAAACACCTGTTAACTCGACAGCCAATGAAGATGAAAGGATCTCCCGAATAGTGTCACAGCAATTGGAAGCTGCCATACCCATACTAGTAACTCAACTTCAACAAAACCTAAACCTCGGTGCCACAACCCCCGGCAACGAAATACCAACTGATGATGCCATAAGAGAACAACCAGCAGAGGAGATTATAACAGAGAAAGGATGTTCCTACAAAGCCTTTATGTCATGTAGACCTCGAGAATTTGATGGTAAAGGCGGAGCAGTACAGGCTCTACGCTTGTTAGATGAAATGGAGTCAATTCTGGAAATCAGCAAATGTGCCAATAACAACAGAACCTTGTTTGCTTCACACTCATTGAAAGGGGAAGCACAATGCTGGTGGAAGATGGAGATGACCACTAAAGGTAGGCACATTATAAATGAGTTAAGTTGGGAGGAATTCAGGAATTTGGTTATAGAGAAATACTGTCCTTATAATGAAATAGAAAAATTAGAAACTGAGTTTTTAGCTTTAGAAATGAAAGGAGCAGCACATCGGGAATATACCGACAGGTACAATGAACTCTCAAGGTTAGTACCACATCTAGTGGCCCCAGAATCAAAGAGAATAGGAAGATATATTCGGGGACTAGTGCCACAAATAAGGGGATTAGTAAAATCAGCTAGGCCCAAGACTTTTCAAGATACTGTAAGTTTATCAGGAAGTCTGACAGATGAGATGATAAGAAATGGATCACTAGGTAACCCTAGATCTTGAGAAAAGAGAAAGTGGAGTGATGATAACCCAAGAAGAAGATTTAAGGGAACCCCTCAGAAACGAATAGTTAGACAGCCTCCTCGAAACTACTTAGGAATGACACGGGAAAGGAAACCCCAGACAGAAAACCAGCCATGGTGCAACACTTGCCAAAGATACCATCAAGGCAACTGTGCGATGGTAATCTGTTACAACTGCAAGAAGAAGGGGCATATTTCCCGAGACTGCAAAAACCCTGCAAATCCAAAATCAGTCTGCTATCAATGTGGGAATGAAAATCATCGCCGAAACGAATGCCCACAACTGAAAGGAAAGGCACCGGCTAATCAGAACAACCCTCGGGGGAGAGCATTCATAATGCAGGCAGAAGAAGCTCGACACGAACCAGAAGTTGTCACGGGTACGTTCCCTGTAAACGATCAGTGTGCTACTGTATTATTGGATACTGGAGCAACCCGTAGCTTTGTTTCAAATACATTTAGGCCACTACTTAACTTGACCACAGAAAAGCTAAATCAAAAATATATGATAGAATTAGCGGATGGTAAGATAATCGAAGCTTATGAAATCGTTCCTAATTGCACCATGAATTTAGATGAAAACTATTTCAATATAGATTTGATTCCTATTGATTTAGGAGGATTTGATATTGTTGTAGGAATGGATTGGTTAAGTAAGAATCAAGCTGAAATAATATGTGGTAAGAAGATGATCAAAATCCCTTTAGTTAATGAGAATAGAACACTGTGCATATATGGTGAAAAACCTAGGGGCACCATAAAAATAATTTCTTGTAAAAGTGCACAAAAATGCCTAAGGAAGAAATGTTTGGCTTATCTGACTCACATTGTTGACACTAAGATAGACAAAATAAACCTGAAAGATGTTCCAATTGTCAATGAATATTCAGATGTATTCCCTGATGAATTACCTGGATTACCACCCCCACGTCAAGTAGAATTCAAAATTGAATTGATGCCAGGAACAGCCCCTATTGCTAAGGCACCCTACCGTTTAGCACCTACTGAAATGAAGGAATTAATGAGCCAACTTCAGGAACTTTTGGATAAAGGATTTATACGACCTAGTGTATCACCCTGGGGGGCACCAGTTTTATTTGTTAAGAAAAAGGATGGAACATTTAGAATGTGCATAGACTATAGGGAACTCAATAAAGTAACTATAAAGAATAGGTATCCCTTACCTAGAATAGACGACCTGTTTGATCAATTACAAGGATCTAGTTACTTTTCAAAAATAGACTTGAGATCAGGATATCATTAGCTAAGAATATTGGATGAAGATATACCTAAGACAGCATTCAGAACAAGGTATGGACATTATGAATTCCTGGTAATGCCATTTGGATTAACCAATGCTCCCGCCATATTCATGGATTTGATGAATAGGATATGTAAACCCTATTTAGATAAGTTTGTCATAGTCTTTATAGATGACATTTTAATCTATTCTAAGAATAAGGAGGATCATGAGCAACACCTAAGATTGACCTTGGAGTTGTTAAGAAAAGAAAAACTATACGCAAAATTCTCAAAATGTGAATTTTGGAAAAGAGAAGTGCAATTCCTAGGGCACATAGTCAATCAAGAAGGAATACAGGTAGATCCAGCAAAAATAGAAGCTGTTAAGAAATGGGAGGATCCCAAGACACCAACAGAAGTACGTCAATTTTTAGGATTAGCAGGATATTATAGAAGATTCATAGAAAATTTCTCAAGGATAGCTCAGCCCTTGACTGAACTAACTCAAAAGGACAAGCCATACGTCTGGGGAGAAAAACAAAAGAATGCATTCGAACTTTTGAAAAGTAAGTTATGTAGTGCACCTATTTTGTCATTACCAGAAGGGACTGACGATTTTGTAGTATATTGTGATGCGTCTCGTCAAGGATTTGGATGTGTATTAATGCAACGAAGTAGAGTCATTGCATATGCCTCTCGACAACTTAGGGGAAGTGAGAAAAACTACACTACTCATGATTTGGAATTAGGAGCAGTAATCTTTGCACTTAAGATTTGAAGACATTACCTGTATGGGACAAAATGTACAATATATACGGATCACAAGAGTTTACAGCATATATTTGAGCAGAATGCTGAACATGAGACAAAGAAGATGGATAGAATTACTGAGTGATTATGATTGTGAAATCAAATATCATCCAGGTAAGGCAAATGTAGTTGCAGATGCTTTAAGTAGAAAAGATAGGGTTAAACCGTTACGAGTACGAGCCATGAGAATGGAACTACAATCAGATCTGTTAAGACAAATATGGGAAGCCCAACAGAAAAGTAAAATAGAAATAAAAGGACAGGAAAAGGATTTACAGGCAGATACACATGGAATTCTAAGATTTAAAGGAAGGACCTGGATACCTGATGATGCTATACTTAGAAAGATTATATTACAAGAAGCACATAAGTCAAAATACTCAGTACATCCAGGAAATAACAAAATGTATAAGGATTTGAAAAATCATTACTGGTGGCCTGGTATGAAGAAATCAGTTGGAGAGTTTGTAGAGAAATGCAATACGTGTTCAAAAGTTAAAGCAGAACATCAGAAACCTTCAGGATATCTACAACAACCTGAAATTCCAGAATGGAAATGGGATCAAATTACTATGGATTTTGTAACCAAGTTACCAAGGACCTCAAGTGGCTATGACACAATCTGGGTTATAGTAGATAGGTTGACCAAATCAGCACACTTCCTGCCAATCAGGGAAGATTACAAAATAGAGAAACTGGCAAGAATCTACATACGAGAAATCGTATCCAGACATGGAATACCAATCTCCATTATATCTGATAGAGACAATAGATTCATATCAAGGTTTTGGCAGACCTTACAAAAAGCTTTAGGAACCCAAATAAATCTTAGCACAGCCTTCCACCCACAAACAGATGGACAGAGTGAAAGGACAATACAAACACTAGAAGATATGTTACGTGCTTGTGCATTAGACTTTGGTGGCAACTGGGATATGCATCTACCTTTGATAGAATTTTCTTATAATAATAGCTATCATTCCAGCATTAAAACCGCCCCGTTCGAAGCTTTGTATGGAAGAAAATGCAGATCGCCCTTATGTTGGAATGAAATAGGAGATAGACAACTTATAGGTCCTGATTTAATTCAAGAGACATCTGACAAGATTAAAGAAATCAAGAATAGATTAAAGACAACACGGGATCGGCAGAAAAGTTATGCAGATAAAAGAAGAAAGCCGTTAGAATTTCGAATTGGAGATAAGGTCTATCTAAAAATATCACCCACCAAAGGAATCTTTCGATTTGGAAAGAGAAATAAGTTGAACCCAAGATATATTGGACCATTTGAAGTTATTGACAAAATCGGTCCTGTTGCGTATAAGCTAGATTTACCCGAAGAATTAAGTAAAGTACACAACACGTTCCATGTGTCCAATCTGAAGAAATGTTTAACAGATGAAACATTAAAAGTTCCAGTTCAAGAAATAAAGATAGACGAGAAGCTTCATTTTACAGAGGAACCAATAGCCATATTAGATAAAGAAGTTAAAAAGCTAAGAA
Source organism: Flaveria ramosissima (assembly GCA_025215565.1). Lineage (NCBI taxonomy): Eukaryota > Viridiplantae > Streptophyta > Magnoliopsida > Asterales > Asteraceae > Flaveria > Flaveria ramosissima. Next base: position 26,513,514 of record CM046040.1, on the reverse strand, counting down.
GAAGCAAGATCCCCATAGTGAAAGTTAAGTGGAACGCTAAGAGAGGACCAGAGTATACATGGGAAAGAGAAGATGAAATCAGAAGAAGATATCCCATCTATTTTAAGACAATGGTCAGATAAGTTCATTACTATCCAAATAAATTTCGGGACGAAATTATTTTTACGGGGGGAGAATGTGACAACCCTAGATTTAGAAATTTTATACACTTAGTTCATTTAAATATTCTAAGCCACACCTAGGTTAATATATATATATTTTTATACATACATATACGTATGCATGCTTTCATTTTGTTTACATAAGTATGTTGTTCACTTATATGTATATGTATACGTATGCATGGTCGCATGCATACCCTTTTACGTGTGCATGTACCATCTTTTGCTAAGAAACATATACACATCACATGAATATGAGTATTGTTCATTGCATGCTTACATGCAAACACAAGAGGTTACGTATGCATGTATCTATATTCATAACCTTATGATACCAAATGCTATATGATCAAGATGCATCATCTATACAACATCAAACAAAACCAAAACACAACCCAACCAAATATCACAAACATAAGTTAACATCAAGTGAAACTTACATCAACACAAACTTAAACAAACCCCTTACATTTAAACCTCAAGCTAAGCACCAACTAAGATCACTAAACCGGTTCATTAAGCACCCGATTAACCATGCAATCATGACTTGATGAGTCATGAAACCTATGGAGATGCCACCTTGCACAACTAGGGACACCAACCCCTTTCCTTGCACCGCCACCTCCTCGGTTCTTCTAGATGCACCACAAAACCGCCACATAGCCATGACTAACCAAGGCTATTATGAACACCTCACCACCTAGGACTAGTAGTAATCATGAGAACTCCCTTATATCAATCCTCGGCCGAAGACTTGCATGTATACCAACTTTCCAAAGCCAAACCACTACCCCTCGGTCACCACTCCCGAACACCACCACCGTAAGCCACAAACCACCATCTCAACCCTCTCGGTCACCATCTCTTCAACCAAATACAATCCTCAACTTCACTCGGTCGCACATCCTCGGATACAAGGCAGCAACATCCAAGCCTCGTGGAAGCACCATCTCCCGAAAGATTATCAAGAACACCAAAACCAAGCAAGCTTAGACCATCCTCACCTTCTTCTCATACTCTCCTTCTGTCAAAATCAAGGTTTTAACCCCTAAAACCTACTAGATTAAAGTTATAAAAATCGAACATGTGTTAAAATAAACACATGTGACTAACCCTTTTGATTAAACATTCAAGGTTTTTATAAAGACATATAAAAATCAAACTTATTTTTCAGACAAAAAGAAAGATTTTAAAATCTGGAAAAATAAAACAAAACTTAAAAATCCAAGTTTTAGCAAGAAATTATCAACAAAAGGGTTAAAAATCTAGTCATAGTTTGTCAAATTGATTCTGCATATAAAATAACTATGATTGTGGGAACAAATATTAAAAATGTATTTAGAATATTAGGAAATAGAACTCTGCAAAATTTGGTACCATTCCTATGAATTAGTTAATTTATATGCAATATTTAAGGATAAAAAGAGAAAAATTATATTAAAAGAACCGATCCTAGTAAAGGTATAGAAAAATTATATACTGACTATTAAGAATTATAGAATCTACTGGAAAAATCTCGTGACCTAACTCCAAACATTTCTGAGATATTTAATTTTTAACTATTCTGTCAACTAAAAATCGGGAAAAATACTTAAATTATGAAGTAAATTATGGGAAATTTGTAAAAAATATAAGAATAAAAATAGAGCAGTTTGTGTAAAAATTAGAATTTTTGGACATAATTTGGTATTTTTAGCAAAAAAAGAGTAAAATAGGAAAAATTATAAAAATAGCTCTGCTATAATTTAGAACATGAGAAAATTCTGAAACACCTTGCGAATTATAATTATTAATCTGACAAAATTTGACTAATTTTAGAGGCCCGAAGGTATTTCTAAAGAATTATGTGAATAATGTAAAAATAATAAAAAGTAGCCTGAAAATAATTTGAATATGAAATTTTAGTATATTTTACCTAACACTAAGGTACATCTACTGTAAAAATTTCGGAATTTATACTAAAACCTAACTTATGAAATAAATTCTTAAATCTGAGGTACTAAAAATGTTAAAGAAATATACATTTTCTAAACTATAAATATTTTTCTTCTTATAGGTTACCATTTGGAGTAAAGGTGAGTTTCATGGCCCATTTTTTGTTTTGTAAAAGGTTTGGGGAAAAAGCGTACTATTTGATGCATTATTTTCTGAGATTTATGTTACAACCATTAATTCGGATGTGGAACCGTTAGATAATATTGGTAGCGCTACTTAGGAAAATATTTCCTGCACCAATAAGATGAGTATTGTGATGCTATATTATCTGATTTATGAAATATGTTATGACAGATATGAATGATCTGATTGCTATGTAAGGTTTGGTTGTATATAATGCATCAATATTATATGTTTGATAAACCTGTGAAGCTCACCAACTTTATGTTGACTGTTTTGAGTATGCTTTTTCAGGATTTCATCATAACTAACAGCTTAATGTTCTCCTTTGATGTTTATAATGGCTGGGGAGAGGTTGTGGGAAAAGTTTGTGTAAACCTGACAGTAAACTTGTATGATCTCAGTGTCTCGGCGGATGCTCACTTCCATCGTCTCTGAAGATGTTGCTGTTAGGCTTTTAATGTAATAGGGTTATGTTAGTTCAAATTTTGACTATGATGAATTGATGTAATCCTAACTCCTTTATTATTAAATCTTGTTATGTTATGTGATATTATATTTAATATGCCTTGTCATGAAATATATATATTTATGTGATATTTTGTAACAATTGTATATCAATGAGTTCTGAGCAAACAAGTCACACCCTAAGCATTTCACGCTTCCGCCGGGATATGACACCATGTTTGTTATTTTAGGATTCAATTGAACCTTAATGCGAACATAGCATCATAAATTTTGGGACTAATCTCCTGATTGTTGTTGTTTAGGTGCAACGGATTGATCTCCATTAGTCTCTATTGTGAACGCCGGTGGTAAAGAGAAGATGGGGAAATCCACCCCTGGCTTCGAGAAGGTGTTGAAGACTCCCAAACGAGCAATGAAATGGAGAAAGATAACATCAGTTATGATTTGTGTGTATTTTTTTGTTTTATTTTTATGGACGTCATGTGTTATATCTGCTATGAATTTTGAACATGAAATAGTCTGATTAATAGTTAAGCCAAATAACTAAATTTTGTTTTTGGATCTAGCTAAACTTTCAACGACCATATGTTCTAGCAGGTTTCCACAAAATGAAATATAAAATTGAATGACCAAAAGATATCCCAGAATCTACTTATTTCTTAGAAAGCATTAGTTTCTGTAATCATCTTGGGATATTTGGAATTTGCACTAACCAGCCTTCAAAGGAATTTTGAAATATTCTTAAAGTTTTAGGCTGTCAGCAAAGTGCACAAATAACATATGAGTTTTTTTAATCCTCTTGTATTTGTCAGTTTATTTTTATGTAATTAACTTTTGATCTCTGTTACACTAATGCATTTTCTTGTGTACATAAATGCATTTTTAGAGTATATGGTCAATAAGCTTGATATAGAAGAAACCAAAGCACTCGAAATGTCCGCTAATATCTATTAGGATATGGAGCAACAACAGCTTTTCTTCATGTATGATATTGATCCTAAACTATACAATATATGTGATAGTAATCAAACAAATGGCTAATAATCATTGTATATCTTTTCTGTTTGCAGGCTCTTGGCTATAATTGTGACCATGATGACTACCATAGGTATAAAAACTCAGATCTTTTCATTTATTTGTTGTCTTTAATTAACCTTATAATCTAATATTTATAGAAATAGGTTATTAAACCAGCAATCATGGAGCTTCCTCGTGTGTTCTATGATAAATACATAAATTTCATTTGTTAGGTCGATATATATATTCATGTGTTGACCATCTTCGTTCCCGTGAAACACGAGTACCCAACCAACATCTTGAACCCTAATTTGGTTAAACTAACATGTTCGTGTTGAACTCGATTCAGTCACCCAAAATGCATTTTGTATGTGAGAACTTAACAAATACGCCTAATAATGGATTTAATGGTTGCCTGTATTCATTACTAAATCCTTTTCATCTTTTGTATAGGTTAAAGTTTGAAAATCTTACAGTAATATGTTTTTTTTCATTTCTACAATTTTGCTATATAATATATCGTTCTTTAATTGCAAGCTTGCATTTGTTCCTTCAGCCACTCCTGTCAATCATATGAACAATTTGGTTTCCTACAAGCTCTTTTTGTGGTACATCCTTACCTGTTTGTTATGCAATATTAATGTGATTGGTGTGTTTTATTCATTAACTTGTACTGAAATATATAATTTTATAGTTCATCAGACCATATACAATTTATACTTTTAAGGGTGATTTGCATTATTGTTTATGTTATAGTTAAAGGGTAATAGTTATAAAACATTATCAATGTTCATAACATAAGCACATATGATTATAATTGTAATTATAATATAAACGAGATGTACTTATAAATAAGTATTGTTTTCGTTTAAAATGCAAAGAAATGTAGTTTCGTCATTATAACAGTAAACTACCCGGCCACCGGACGGGTATAAAACTAGGTGCATATAGATGCTTGCATGATGATCGACAACAACGACCTCCCATGGATCTTGTCACAAAAGAGCTTGAAAGATCACTGAAAATTCAGGTAATTAAGTTCCTACACATTTTTTAATGCTTAATAATGAATTATAAATGATAAAAAGAAAATTTAATGGTTGACTAGATCCATGACGAGCCACTGGCCCATCTAATCATCTCCATTACTCGAGTGCGAAACCTTGGAGCATTAGGCTTGTCCTTGAAGAGAATATCGTACATTAGTCCATCCCCAATAGTTCCAAATCTGAGGCCACACTTACTAGAAAATACACCTTAGGTGATCGGAAACCCCCTGGCCCAACTTGTAACCCATTATTTTTTGTCTAATGTGAATCTTGAACCCAAGATATTCTCTAATTTAACAAAGTCTTGGGCTATTCACCCTGATTACTTGGATTAAGGATCATTGTTACGCATAAAATTATTTAAAAATTATTTATACGTAGATTGTTGGAGATAATCAAAAGAGATGTACTACTCTTTGAAGTAGACTTTAAGGTATGTTGGAGTCAAAGGTCGCTTGGCAATATGTTTCTCTATTTCAATTACCGAAATCAGTTAAAGTGAGGTAATCAAGACATATAAATATGAGAAGTTTTTGGGTTAAGTCTCACTCTGAGTAAAAATACTCACAGTTGAGCGGTTGGTTTCTTATTTATGAGTTTCCTAGTGAGAAGACTAGGGTGTGATCCCAGCCAGAAAACAGATAGTTGGGCTCGATTAATATAACACGTATACTTGGAATTAGGGACGTACAGTTGGCGTTCAGAAAATATTACTGAAATCATCGAATCCAGCGCTGAATCAAAAGCAAAGCCGAAAACCAAAGCACGGGTTTTGACACCACCAAACTACCACCACCCACCGCGACTGATTCACTTTTTAATCTTAAATTTTAAGTTGATTTTCTTAAAGGTGTAACTATTTCCAGGCTGCTTTATAACATTTTACTCTACAAGCATTAAAGACTAAACAAACCATTCATTAATTATCACCAAACCATTAAATACATTTTAATCATTCATATAGTATTAAAAGATATTATAATGTTGTTTTCAAAACAGATGTTTAATAGACGTTTTGTTATTTTCTTTTGTTTTTTTTGAACGGTGACATTATGTTTTTAACTTTTAAAATTTTATACAAAGATAATTTAAAATGTAATATAAAAAAATGTTTATAATAGAAATTACACACATTTTGGATAACTTCAAGTTATTAAACAATTATTGGTTAATCATTTTTGTTAGTTTTAATTTATTAGAAACTTTTCAACCCATCTTAAAATATAAAACAATTAAAAGTTATCAGTTTTTCCCTTAACACTCGTCGAAACAACTTTATTATTCGAATGCGGGTCATATAATATCATTTTCTTTGAAACATTACATACGTTATTTAGCATATCTCATTGTTTTTATATAGTAAATAACACAACATTAATTACAAAGTAGTTTAAGATCTCACAATATGCTCAAACATATAAAAAATATGATAAATACAATATTATTTAATTATTTATATTATACTAATTTTTTAAACGAGGACAGCATAATAAATTAAAATATTAAAAATAACACAATAAGAAAAAGCTAATTTGATTTTAGGGATGGGATATTTAGAGACTCCCGCAATGTAAATCTACACCACGACACCCTATACGTCGCGTATAGGGCCAAAACATTCCCTGACATTTCATCTGTCATACGAGGTTGTCACATCGATGTCAGCTAGAAACCATATGCGACGTATGACTTTAAATTTTATTTTGCACAACTCATGAGCAAATACGCATGGAGACCTATAAGTGGTGTATGGGTCCATACATCTTTTTTGGTTATAGATATACAAATAATTTTACGTTGGCTATTTTTATGTTATTATTTATTTTGTAACTTAACTAACCGATTAAACAGAATTTAACCGAACAATTAATAAAACAATATAAAAATTAATATAAAATGATACATATAAATAATAGAGTTTTTGCGTACATAACAAAAGAAAAAGTTACAATTCTAACAATAATATAAAACTACAGTTGTTCCGGATAATGTTAAGGCAGTGGCAACTTCGGAGGATCGATACCACCAGCACATGCTCACGCAATCTCGAGCTAAACGTGCCATTCCATAAGATTCTCAAGTTGATCGTGCCGCCGACTCTAATGATCAATCCGACGACCCTGCTCCCATGAACTCTCAACAACCTCCTGCATAAATGCCTCCATACGTGCGGGTAGGCTCATATCTTTGTATGTGTCGAGTAAACTGTCGCTGAGGTGGCAGCTGATGTGGTGCCAGCGGCTGGTCAGGCGGCTGGTCATGCGATGGCTCCTCATGCTACTATAGCGGATCATTAACGTCGACCTGCTGAATGGGTGCTAGCAGCCAGATTTCTCATGCTCGAATAGAGAATCGTATGCCGTCTGGAAACTAGCATATAATATGCATGCCGAACAACATATGACGATCTAATCTCACCTGCTCGATAGGTGAAGATGCCTCACCAAGATATCGAAGAATATAAAACAAACGCTCGAGCAATAAATATAATATAAGCGCCTCCCCTACACCACTTCTCACTTCTGGCGATGATAATACGAAACGAAATACTCAACCAAACATCTCTCTAGGTTGCACCTATTCCGTTTTAGCAAACAATACAAGTAAAATAATTCGGGGATGATCATCCTACGTAGATAACGAATGAGAGGTTCTTAATTTAATACAATGACCTTGCCTTTAGTCCTCTAAAACGGACCTTTGATAATCTAAGGCCACCAATTTCTTAATTAACTCTCCTCCATCTCAGTAATACCCTCGGTGAATAGAAAGGTAACAGTGTCCGGTTCGTAGTAAAGTTCCCAGATAACAACAAACTTCTCTATCGACATCTGATGTGGATTTCCACATAACATAAATGAAATATCAGGATACTCGTTATTCTCCTCCATCTCAAGAGAACGACTATAAGTAAATGCCAAATGAAACTCCACTATCGGCTCTCTGTAAAATAGCAAAAACATGATCTCAAACAAACGACTCCACGACATATCATCTCCGATAATAGTAACAAGCCTATCGCACTCACCAGGCTCAAAGTATAACCACGGATGCTCGACAATGATGTCAACAACATTAACCTCAATCTCTAAATCGGAAGACATATCTACGTAACAAAATGAATATGAAAAAATAAAAATAATAACAAAAATATATAACATAAACTATACGCCGTGTATAGGTGACTCGTGTATGGGTATCGTATGACACTAAATAAGTCACCCCCTATATGCCACTATAGGTAACTCGCATATAACTTGTGTATAACTGCACCGCGTATGAGTGTCATATGAAACTAAATAAGCCCCTATCCTATATGTCTTGTATAACTCTATACGCCACGTATAGGTGACTTGCGTATGACCTGTGTACAACATGGCTCGTGTATGAGTGTCGTATGACACTAAATAAGCCACCTCCCATGTATGCAATGTATAGCCCTATACTGCATAATGGGGTCCCGCGTATGACCTGCGTATAGCATGTCCCGCATATAACCCTAATTTGACTCTTCATCTTCTTACTATAAACCTATACCACGCGTATAGGGATATACATGACGTATAGTTCAATAACTAATGAACTATATGCATCGTATAGCACTATATGTGGGTCTGTAGTGGTGTATAGTTTTATATAAAAGACGCAAATGTAACGTTTAAAATATACCAAAACGCTAATTTAACACTTAAAATAGTAAACAATTAGCATAATAACGATCTAGGAACAATAGTACATACTTGGATGAAGAACAATCAACTAACAATACGAGTAGTATGGCACGAGCCGAAAGAGTTTTGGTGTTTGTGAAAGTGTGTAGTTGTGTGAAAATGACAAAAAGACAAAAAAATATATCACGGTTGAAAAGACCTATACGTCGTGTATAAACCCATACGTGGTGTATAGCTTTAATTTAAAAAATTTGTTTTTCTAATTATTTGAATTTCAAAAATTTGAATTTGTACGTACACTACTATTATACTATTATATATATGTTTATTATTGTTAAACCATTTAAAAAGATATTCTAGTTTAACAAAATTTTTAATCCAACTATAAAAATTAAATTTGAAGAACAAGTGATTTAAAAAATATACGTCTTGATATGTATAAAAATAATTTGAATATTACAAGATTTCAATTAAACAAATTTATATAAGTTAGGGTTTCTCGGTTATTATCTTATTATTGTGTTATATTACGAGATATTAACGCTATACATACGTCTTCATTCTACTGCATGTACATTTTATTTAAGAAGAAGCCAAAGATTACTTAATGTAGGCATGGGTAATCTTCTTCTAACTTAACGTGGACGGACTGGTTGTTGTATACATGAACAATCAATACGACATTATGAGACATCATACTTTCGCATCAACCAATAAGGGAAAAAATGTTGACAGCCGTTATTGCTTAATAAGTGAAGAATGACGCAAACTTTTGGGCAATCACTTCCCGTACACGAATTATCATTCAATGTTCTCTGGTGTAGGTTCCACACGTTGTCAATTTTTAGTGTGCGTAAGTCATTATACTGTCTGTGGTATAACTATTGAAAATTCTCTAATCCCAATTCGTGTTGTCCAATTCTTCTAAAATTATTGCCATACATAAACCCACTTATATTCATTAAACACTAAACCCAAGGTATAGATCAAAAACCACATTTCACCGAGTCATACATCTTGTATACGTGAGATATATTGAGGAAAGATGGACAAGATCCATGACTTTAATCGTTTATATAGTTTAAGTGTTGATCTCTAACAATTGATGAAAACTAATTAGTATTTTGCGATAGTCCAAGACTATTTTATGTGCCTTTCACTTTAAAATACGTTGACAACTACGTTGCATGGCGGACTTCTAAGGTTTAACGACAGAACTTGTTTTTCTGGTAACATGAGACGCAAAATGAGCTATGTTATGGCATATCACATTTTTACAATGTTGATTTCATGTTTCTATTGTTGAACCTTAACGTTGGATGGTCGAGAATATTTGTTTGAACAACAGGCGCTTTCTTGTTAGTTTGTGTGGATACATAATTTCTTTAATTTTCACCCAAACTAAATTTTGCTATGGTAGGTTGTCTCATTATTTGTTTTTTCATGTGTTTCATCTCTTCTTCAACATCGACTTCTTCGTGCACTATAATGACTATTTAAATTTACCAAGTTTCGTCCAAATACGTCAATCGCATCTAGTGGAATTTTGGTATCTGCATTATAAAGTATAATAATACAAACTCCATACTTGTTAAGACCATAATATTTATATTTTTCCAGCCGACAAGCACAAAGCAAGACACAACTCGTGAATATGACAACCACATGTTGCATTTGCCAACCATATCACTGCAATTTAGTGTTCTCGATAACTAATAAAACAAGAGCCTTGTGTGAAACCTTGCCTCATTGGTAATCGAATAGTAGAAGTTATGATGATTCATGGTTTTAATTTTGCTTGTTTTAATACTTTCTTTTAAGATTACATCATGCGGGTTTACCATTTGATACAAATTCCACAATTCTATCCGGTGAGTTGGTGGTTGCTTTAAGATATCTTTAAATATTCATGCTGGCTCTCGATTTATTTGTTATACATTGCTGGAAATTGTTGTTTGAGTTAGTCCAGGCTTATACAAAATTTTTTATAGCTCTCTAGCAAGTTTTTGTATATTGAGATAGTACTTCTGAAAATATAATAGACCAACAATGTTTATATACATAAGGTTTCTATCTATGTATGTTAGAATAACTTCCTCAATACGCTTTAATTAGTCGTTCGTAAAGCACGCTATAGTTATACTCGTAAACCTCTAGCATGGGAGACTCACACAAACGTGCACATGTGTATTTAAACAATCCCTAGTCCTCTTCGTAAAAAGTGCTTTGAAATGTTTCGTGATATTTTCGTCAATATGCTACCAGCATAAGTACTTCGAAGTCTTCGAAAAAACTTCAACACATGCGTTCATTAAATCAAAGTCTCTGTTTGTTATTATGAGTGAGGCTCCATACACCTGTGTAACGTATCTTTCAAACGATTAAGTATCAATTCAAAATTATTCTCCTATTTTTTGCTAAATAGATGGTAGTTTGTACATGTTTGGTTTGTATGTTGCGTCTATCATAAGCACATGCAGTAATGCGCACCATGTGTCGTATGATTTTGGATGAAAAAACAAATCTCATCTACAAAAATTGTAGCGGGATGTTCTTGGGTATAATAAACGTACCCTTTAGAAGGAAAAGGTGTAAGGATTATACTTATAAGCTGATGTAACCAAAGAACTCTCAGCTTGCACATGTGAAGTACACGGAAAGTTGCTTTGGAAGATTTGATATAACTCAAGGAATTTCATTAAGTATCAAATCTTCCAAAGCCAAAAGACCAATTCTTCAGAAGCCAAAGATAAAGTTACCCGAAGCCTTTAGACCTTAACCAACATATCCCTGACCTTCAAGATGATAAGGATATGGGTTTTAGTGAGTACCATGAGTCTCTCTTCTCCTCCTTTGCTCAACGATGAGTGCTTATGAATCACCCATATCTAGCCCCCATCATCCAACCTCAACTGAGGTGGACTCTCCTTAACATATTTAGGAAGTCCATATGGAAGAGGCTCTCACTTTTCTAAGTGATTTTATCATTAAGACCTCAACCATGGCAACCCAACCCATTGACACTTCTGTTGAAGCTATCATGATACAGGGTAAATCCAGTAGCCAAGAATAATAAGGTGGTGGTGAGAAAGAAGACTTTGGTCCTATTCTTATCCCCCATGATTCTTCTGATGGAGATGATGGGAGTCTACAACTAAAGATGCAAAAATTTTCTAAAACCTGCACCTATTTAGTTTCTAAGGTAACTCACCTAGATCTCAAGTGGCTACCTTGCAAAGACAGGTCATTGATTAGCAACTTGGGATCACTGATCTCAAGGGCAAGTTAGCTGGGAGACCTATTAGGTGGACTCAACCAGATCCATAAGAACCTATGGATGTGGTGGACCTAACCCTTAGCTCCCCTATGCAAGAGTGTGATGCTACCAAAATGGGGGAGAAAGCGCAATCAAAGAACGTAGGAGTTCTGCCCAGAGTATGGACATAGAGGACTCACCATCCTCACTTGTAGTTGTTCATACTCAACAACCTCCTTAGGCCCACATGATGTGGAAGCCCTGATTCAAAGGCTATTTGAGTAGGGCATACCAAGGTCTAAGTGTACCTCATCCTACCCTCCTGGTACTCTTTAGATCTCAAAGGTAGCAAGAAGTCTTTAACTTTCAGACCCTGAGATACTATGAGAGTCTCCCTCTAGTTGACCTGCCACTTGCAACCTAAGTCAAACCAGGCAAGCTAACAGATTCGCTAAGAGGATTCAGCAAAGGTGATTGAAGAGTTTAGAATGAGAACCTACTTATATATATAGAGGCTAGAAGGCAAAACTGTTGGTCAACTTGATACTGAGGTAGATCCTAAGATTAGCTTTGAAAGGGAAATCTTAGTTGAAGGCCCAAGCACCCAGTACCCTCAGTGAGACACCTGTTGGTGAAGGTGTCTCACAACCTCTCTCTGACCAGAGCTTAAGTTCTACACCAAGTGATGAAGGCCAAAGCTCTCTCCACCCTAAGTCATACAGGACAGTGACTAACAAAGGGAAGAAATCAGGACAGTGACTAACAAAAGGAAGAAAACAATGTCCTATGAGGATATTAAGGAGGAGAAAAGAGAGAGGAGGAGGAAGGCAAGGGGAAAGAGTTTAATGAGACTCCTGGTTTTATAGAAGCTGCATTAGGGCTGCTCCCAGGCAAAACACTCAGAAGGATCAATTGAGGGCAGCCAGATTGAACTACTTGGGGTCTAGGAACTACAACACAGATGATATAATCTATCTTCCCTTGGATTATTTAGGTGTCAAAATAGAGTAAGGAAGCTAAAGCTGTAGAGTTGCTCCTTAAAATCAAAGAAGAAAGAAGAAGGAAAATATTTTACAAATCTCCTACCCTTTCTCCAGTTCAAGAAAGCCTTGAGGCAGAGGCTATGACAGCTGAACAACAAACTCAGATTGGTATGGAACAAGACAGGCAAAACATGATAACCTACCCGAGTCCCGCATGCCTCTATCAGGAGCAAACCTGCTTCCCTTGTCATATGAGTATGTAGAGTTTGAATACCTTAAGCAGCTTGAGCAACAAGTCTTAAAAGAACAAAAAGCTACTATGAGGAAGATGATGGAAAAGGCTTCTAAGTCAAGAGCCATCATCTGAGCCAATCAGAAGAAGTCTGCTGACAGACTAAATATAATGAGCTTCTTGAAGCTGTATGGGTTCTCTGAAGGAAGACTTGGTCCAATGTCTTTATCTACCATGGATGAGCACATTGGAGTGATCAAGTAAAAGATAAAGAAGGGTGAGCTAGTTGACTTGTGTTCTCCACCAAGTCAGGCTACACCTGAAGCTAAGGTCAAGGTTAAACCACAAGAGACAACACAACCTGGACCTAGTATTGCCTCTCAGCTGGCTTCATCTTTGGACTTGCAGCAAGGTTTTGATCATTCTCCTTCTGAACAAGTGAAGGATAAGGACCCAACTGAGAAGGAAAAAGAAGTAACACCTGATACTCAAGACCAGCCTTCTCAGTTAAAGTATAGAAAGAGGAAGAGGATGGCCATCAGAAGGGACAAGAAGAAAAAGAGTCCAAGGCATCCACCTCTACACCTCAGGATGGGTCAGAATATCCTGAGGTTGATCAAGAAGAGGCTGCTCAACCAAATCCACTCATAGTAGAGCCTCTTGTAGCTGAGAGACCCATCTTATTTTAGGCCTTTGCCACTAACCACCCAGATAGATGGTATGTCACGAGAGATCATGGGGTCAAGATGTTTACTTTCGACAAAACATGCTTAACCTTCCTTTGCATGATCTCTATTATATGAGAAGGTACTTTGAAAGTCTAAGGAATCCTAACCAAATGATGATACAAGGAATGTGTTGGATCATATGAGGACGGTGGAACCAAAACTACACTTAGAAGATTTTGAGTACAACTGAAGAAGTCTTCCGAAAACAAAGCTGCTCTTCCTAAGCTAAGTTGGAGATTTTCCGAGGCTCAAGAATGAAGAACTTCCCAAGGAAGAACTCAGTCTTCCGAGACTAAGTCTTCCAAAGAACAAAGTCACAAAGACTTGCAGAAGTCTCGGAAGAAGTTGAAATGGTTTCGGAAGAACTTATTCTTCTGAAGTCATTTAAGCTTTGGAAGAACCAACTATGAACCTATGGACAAAAGTATGGTTCGACTGACACTTGCTGCCAACTCTGATATACTGCATGTCGCTTTCCCACGCCCATGTAGTTGACCATACTTTAATCCACTGTTCACCTTTTTATCAGTTAGTATAGTTACCAACTTTAGTTAGTGACAAAAGGTAAGTCATGGACATGTTATGACTACCTAGTCTAGGATAGTATTTTATCTTAGATGTTTTACTTCTAGCAATGTAGTATTTGTCTAGTTGTAAATTTTTGTTGGTTATCCAAGTATAACCAGTTATAGATAGTAGTATATATAGTTTGTCATTGTAACTCACTAAGTTATGCTTGTAAGAGTCTTGTAATATTGAGTTGAGAAGTAATATATACAAGTATCTTGAAAACCATTCTTGTCTTCATTAACTTAGTATATTATTATCAACTTAATTAAGAGATTCTACTTCATCTATTCGAGTGAGACCAAGTGAGTTTGAGATATAAACTTGTGTTAAGAAACAAACACCGATCCTACAGAATGGTCTTGGTTATAATGAGTATTGTCAACTCATGATGGTCAAGAATCAAAGTTATCCTTTAGTTTTTGTAGCATTAGCCTACGGGGAGTTTGTAAGGATTATACTTAGAGGTTGATGCAACCAAAGAACTCTCAGCATGCACATGTGAAGTACAAAGAAAGTTGTTATTGAAGATTTGATATATCTTAAGAAATTTTACTAAGTATTAAATCTTCCAAAGCCAAAAGACCAATTCTTCTGAAGCCAAAGATGAAGTCTTCCGAAGCTTGAAAGATAAAGTCTTCCCAAGCCAAGACTGATTTCTTCCAAAGACAAAGAAGGCATGTCTTCTCTTACATGCTTTTGACAAAAGTTGAAACACCTTTTTGCTGCCATCTTTGAAGACTCACAACTTGCATAAGATAGTGAAAAGTCCATACATTTCTCACTTGTAGTTTAAGGTCTCAAGTCTGTAACTTTCTACCTTTGTACTTTTATCCTTTTTGTATTAGATAAGGATGTGAGCTAGGCATGTCATAGTCACTAGTCAAAAGGCAATCTGCCTTTCAACTGTACATTGATCTTGTTGCCTAGATGACTGTTTCCAACTGGTATTCAAAGTATGGCCAGCTGTATGATATAGTATAAAGTATCTCAGGTACTTGTCATTAGAACTAAGCTTTGTAACACTTTGTAAAAGCACTTAAGAGCAATATACATCATTCTTGAAAACAATATACTTGTGTTTTTGTTGTGTTATTTACTTGTGTTCATTGGTTCACTTTAAACCAATTCTCTATTTGATCTGTTAAATGTTCTAGTCTTTCCAAACTTCTGAAACTGTTGTATTGATCCCCTGCACCGATCCTGCACTTTTGACAAAATCTGAATCACCTTTCCGCTGTCATCTCTGAAGACTTACCAACTTAGACAAGTTGGTGACAAGTCCATACTTTTGTTAACTGTAGATTAAGGTCTTGAGTCTGTAACTTTCTACCCTTGTACTTTTATCCTTTTTGTATTAGATAAGGATGTGAGCTAGGCATTTCATAGTCACTAGTCAAAAGACAATCTGCCTTTTGACTTTAAATTTATCTTGTTGTGTAGATTAGTGTTTCTAGCTGGCCATCAAAGTATGACCGACTGTTGGATGTAGTATAAAGTATCTTATTATAACCAGTCATTAGTCTAAGCCTTGTAACATTGGTTAACACTTGAGAGCAATATACATCATTCTTGAAAACCAATTACTCTTGTTCAGCTTGTATTCATTACCTTTGTTCAATGTTTCATTTAGCCGGTTCCCTATTTGTTCTGTTAAGTGTTCTAGTCTCTCCAACCTTGAAAAATTATTGCATTGATCCCTACACCGATCCTTCAAAAGATTTTCTAAAACTGGCATTAGTATTTTATCAACTTTCTTTTCATTTCTTATCTTCTGTTGAGAATTGTATACGTCTTTAGTGATAGATGCATTGCTAGGGTTCTGCTATTTTAGAGCAAATAATATGTTACGAGGCTACATGTTCTTTTCAGTCAGCTGCTCCACTAGATTTATTCGTTCTATGAATAACTTCTTACAAACGGGTGCCCATTCATATGTTGAGCGGATCATGGTTATGTTCGTCATTCCTTACACTAATTTACATAAACTACGTTTATTGTCGTATATCCTAATAGTTTAAAAGGACATTCGAATTTTTTGCTACCAGACCGTCTAAGTCTTTCTTTACTCTTGTGTTCGCCACCACGATCACAAATAAACCATACCTTTATGACTTGGCCTACTTTTTTCTTTCATTTTCGTGTGACCATAACATAACCATTGTCGCATTCCATACTGACAGCCAAGTCGAATAACTCATCCATTGTGGATAGAGACATAGGGCCAAGTCTTCTTCTGGAGAATCCATACAGCTTCAAGATGCTCATCATCCTTTGTCTGTCAGCAGATTTCTTCATACTCTTAGGGATTGTGGCTCTTGACTTTGCAGCCTCTTCCCTCATCTTTCTCTTTGTTGCCTTTTGTTCTTTGAGTACTTGAAGTTCAATCTGTTTGAGATACTCATACTCAATGTACTCAAAGGACAAGGGAAGAAGTGCAGATGCCTGGTAGAGACCTGTGGCACTCAGGTAGTTGATCATATTTTGCCTATCTGTTTTTTTGTCTACCTGAGGTTCTTGTGTAGCTGCCACAGGCTCTTGCACAGGGCTTTCTTGAACTGGGGAGAGAGTAGGAACATGCTTGTATAATCTTTCCTGTCTCTTCTCCTCTTTGATTTGGAGGAGCAACCTTGCATCCTCTGCTTCCTTTATCTCTCTTGACACTTCCATGTCAGCCAGTTCATTAAGTTCCTCTAAGGGGAGAGATATAATCTCATCAATGTCATAGTTTCTGGTCTGCAGGTAACTAATCCTGACTGCCCTCAACTCATCATCTTGAGTGTTTGGTCTGGGGGCAGCCCTGATTGCAGCTTTCATAAAGCCTGAAGACCTAGAGGAACTTTCTCCCCTTAGCTTCCTCTTCCTCTCTCTCTCCTCCTCCTCAATCCCCTCAGGAGTTAGAATCCTTTTCCCTTTAACACCCACAGACCTTTGTGACATAGGGTGGAGAGAGCTTTGGCCTTCATTGCTTGGTGTAGCATCCAAGCTCTGGCTAGAGAGAGGTTGTGATACACCTTCACCAGCAGGTGTTTCACTGAGGGAATGAATTTATGAAGTAGTTGTTGGTGTGACAGGGCTCTCAGGCTCTATCACTGGGCTTTCAGTCAAGGTTTTCCCTTTGAAGCTAATCTTAGGGTCTGCCTCAACATCCAGTTGACCAATGACATTACCTAATTGCCTTTGTCTCCTTCTTAGACTAAACTCTTCAGTAATTCTGTCTTGAATCCTTTGTGCCAGCCTGCCAGCTTGTCTAGATTGATTTGGGTTGACAAGTGGCATGTTGATCAGGTCAAGACCTTCATAGTAGTTCAAGGTCTGAAAGTTGAATACCTCTTGTTGCCCTTGAACTCTTTGAAGAATGAGAGCTCTTCTATCAGCATCATACCTCCACCCAATGATGTAGTTTGAAGTTCCTTGGGGTGGGGATGACATAGCCCTTGGAATGCCTCCCTCAAAGAGACTCTGAATAAAAGAGTCTATAGAGTCCACATAAATGTGAACTTGAGGAAGTTGCTGAGTAAGAACAATTGCAAGTGAGGATGGTAAGTCCTCAATGTCCATACTCCCTAAAGAACTCCCAGGTTCTATGATTGTAATGGCTTTCTCCCCCTTTTTGGTAGCATCACCCTCTTGCATCGGTGAGCTAGGAGTTAGGTCAATCACATTCACAGGTTCTTATGTTTCTGGTTGAGCTCTCCTTAAAGGTCTCCCAACTAGTTTTTCCCTGAGATAAGATATCTTAAGTTGCTAATCATTGACCTTGTTTTGCAGGGTAGTCACCTGAGATTCAAGGTGACTAACCTTAGAGACTAAATAGGTGCATGTTTTTGACAGTTTTTGCACCTTTAGTCTCAAGTTCCCCTCATCTTCATCAAAAGAATCACTGGGGAATAAGAGAATTGGACCAAGGTCCTCACTCTCACCACTAGCTTCAAGTTCTTGGTTGCTGGATTTCCGCTGCTCACTGACAGCCTCAGTTGAAGTGTCAATGGGCTGATTTGCCATGGTTGAGGTCTTAATAATGTAATCACTTGCATAAGTAAGAGCCTCTTCCATATGGACCTCTTGAATGGGCTAGACATAGGGGACTCAGGAGCACTCATCTCCTTTTGAGTAGGGGAAAAGTAGAGAGACTCATGGTACTCATTGAAACCTAATTCTTCATCAATATAGAATTCAAGGTTAGGAATGGGTTGATTTAAGTCTAAAGGCTGGGGATGGTACCTGGCCCCTCAAGGTTGTTCACTTGAGTGTTGAGACTTAGAGTGAAGGCTTAAGGCAATTGGGCTTGTGAGCTCATCAGGCTGAGCATGAGGAACCTCAGCACTGATTCTTGAAGAAATGGGAGTGGTTTGCTCCTTAGGGGAATTGGGAGCTCTAGTATCCATTTCCTCCTGTATGGGTGAGTGTATGGGGGCCTGCACAAACTCAATAGCTTGAGCAGGGGTTCGTTTGGATTTTCTTTGGTAGGTGAGGGTGATTTGTGGTCTTTTTGGTGGTTGGAAAGTAGAAGGTGTGGGTTCAACACTAGCTTGTGTTTCTAGGTTGTCACTTTGAGCAATGAGCTCTAACATTTTATGGACAAGGGCTGTTTCTACCCCTGAGAAGCCTACAGTTGGCTTCTTCATGATTTTAAAGATGTCGGGCTTTATCTGTCCTAATGTAAGAATATTACTTGTTTCCCTCAACTGTGAGCCCAGTTCACAGTTGAGAATGTATTGATCATATCTAGGAAACATATAATACTCTAAGGAGTCCAAGTTAGCAAGCAAATTTGTGTAAACAAACTGAGAGTACCTGAACTTGACCCCTTGAACCATTCCATGCATTATGAAGGAGAGATCCTCAGGAATCTGGTCCCACCCTCCATGCTTGTTTGACAAGCTGTGGATAACCACTGGAGCAAGTATTTCTACTGGGATGAGACCTTCCCTTTCCTGAAGGTCTTTACAGAGAAATCTCCCTCATAGCCTATCTGCACAAAGGAATGATTAACAACTTCCTTTGGGAAAGACAACTCACCTTCTTCATCATCCATTTGAAGATGAGTGTTGATGATGGCCGGAGTGATGAAGATTGTCCTCCCCTGCACTGTGGCAGACAATGCCTTCTCCCCATCCATGATGACCTCTTGGCAGGTCTTCCAAAATTAAAGCAAATAATCCTCATAGAGAGTATCATCAATGGTTAGGGAGGTAAAGTAGTTGGATAAAGCCAGAAAACAGCAAACCTCTAAGAAACTAGCATCTTTCTCAGAGTTCAACAGAGCAATCTGGTTGTGTTGCATGGAGAAATAAGGGTTGTTTCTGTGGTTTAGATTGGCCATTTTGAGAAGCTTAAGGGTGAAGGAAGGTGAAGAACAAAGGCTATTTGGGAGAATTTAGGTTTAAGAAATAGTGCAAATAAAGAAGATAGTGAAAGAGGGGGGAACCGTTGGGTATTTATGTGAAAAGGATTTGAGACAAAGTTAATGAAAGAGGATAAACTTTGAAATTCGAATGTCGGTCCCACCTTTGAAAAAGTAGTTTACTTTTGCCCAAATAGTAGTTTTCTTGGAAGTCGAGAAATCTTTCGAAGGTTGTTTTGCTTCGGAAGTTCTAAAGAAAAGCTTCCGAAAGCAAATTGGCTTCGGAAGATAAGAGACCTAATCATTTCCTTGTATAGATGCTCATCAACACACTCCCCCTCAAGATCAGGTCCAAAGGAGTGTTTCTGGCTATGGGTGTCTTAGCAACCTTACAATCAGTCATGTTGAATCTTTTAAGTATGTCTTGTACATACTTTGACTGACTATGAAGATGCCATTGTTAACTTGCTTCACTTGACATCAAGTTGGTAGACCTTGAAGTTCTTGGATGCAGCAAAAGCTAGGAATATCTGAATAGCTTCAAGTCTTGCTACAGGAGCAAAAACATCTGTGTAGTTAATTCCTTCTTCTTGAGTATACCCTTGAACAACTAGTCTTGCCTTGTTCTTGATGACAAGTCCTCTACCATCCTTCTTATTCCTGAACACCCATTTGGTTCCTATGGTGGTCTTCCCTTAAGGAAGAAGACATAGGTTCCAAATGTTTTTCCTTTTGAATTGAAGCCGCTCCTCTTGCATAGCTTCAAACTAACTTCCATCCTTTAGAGCCTCATCAATGGGTTTGTCCTCTTGTTCTTACCTCTAAATCAACATCTCCAATGATGTTTGTGGTGGGGTGAGACTTGTGGATCCTTAGATGAGGGATCACAGCAACTTGCTTAGACAGATCTAAATTAGAGAAATTCTGATCTGGCAATGAGGATTCACCCTCCACATCAGTACACTTATCAAGATTGACTTGATCCAATGAGTGTGTGGCATCATCGATGTTGTCTTCAATGGAGTGGTTATCAGCATCAAGAAATTCCTGATCACTTTCACCACCATTTTCTCCAACATTTGATGCTCCTACATCTGAGTTTTGTGCCTCTAAGCTGGAATTGGAAGGCACCTCAGAAGTATCAGCATGATTTGTCATTGATGTGCTGGTAGAAACTTTATTTGCAGGATTAGTTACCACTGGAGCTGAAGATGTGTAGCTTGAAGGTCTTCTTAGCTCAAATCATAGGTCAGGATCTCTTGTAGGTAATATATCTGTGGACCCTGAAACCTGCTCACAAGTTTTGTTAAAACAGTTGGTAACTAAATCAAGATCAAATAGCCAATCCGGACCAGAACCTTTCACACTAGGAGTGTGCTCATGAAAGTCACATTGGCTGACTCTTCAACTACTCTATTTCTGAGATTGTATACTCTATAAGCCTTAGCTTGAGAAGAGTATCCAATAAAGTGTCCATCATCTGATTTCTCAGCAAACTTGGCAATTTGATCTTTGGTATTCAAGATGGTGCAAGGACATCCAAATGACCTGAGAAAACCAATGAAAGGTTTTCTCTTGTGCCAAAGTTCATAAGGAGTCTTACCATGTGTCTTAACTACTAAAAATTTGTTTTGCACATAGCAAGTAGTGTTCACTGCCTCTGCCCAGAAGGTGATGGCCAGCTTAGATTCAGACAACATAGTTCTTGCAGCTTCAATTAGTGTCCTGTTTCTCCTTTCATCATAAAATGTATCAAGGATTTGATTCTTGAATTCAGTTCCTTGATCACATCTTATGGTTTTGACCTTATGATCATATTGATTATCAATCTTTAAGATAATATTTTTTAGAATCTTAGGGGTCTCATCCTTAGTTCTAAGAAAGAAGACCCAAGTGAATCTTGTAAAGTCATTTGTGATCACCAAACAATAAGAGGTCCTTCCTAGATTCATTACACTGGTGGGGCCAAAGTGATCCATATGTAATAAGTGTAGGGGAGTAGTGATGGAGTTTCTTTCCTTTGGCTTGTGAGATACCTTGTGTTGCTTCCCCTTCAGGCATGCAACACAGTGATCATCACCTGTAAACTCTTTCTTTGGTATTCCAGTTATCAATTTTTCTTAATTAATTTATTCATATTTTTAAAGTTTACATGACACATTCTTTTATGCCAGAGGAAAGACTCATCACTATTTGCTTTAGATATAAAGCATGAAACTTCTCCAGAGGGAGATGTTTCTTGCAAATCCATCTTTTAAATGTTCCCTTTCCTAGGACTCTGAGCAGGATGTGCTCATGAGGAATGACCACCCCGGGCTTGAGAACAATGCACTAATGCTCAGTAAAGAGCATGTTATGACTCTGATCATAAAATTGGGATACACTCTGAAGATTGTACCCAAGCTCCTTGACAAAGTTTACATTTACAATGTTGAGCTTACCATTTGTAAACTTGCCCCTTCCTATCCCTTACATCTCCTCTTAAAGCAACTGGTCCTCCATCAATTCTCTCAAACTTTTGGAGTAGTGACCTATTGCTTGTCATGTGCCTGGAATAGTCACTGTCAATGATCCATACATTTCTGTTTGTCTTGAGCTTTCCTGCACAAAAGAGATGGTTAGTTACATTTGGAAACCCAAGCCTCATTGGTCTTGGGCTCATCAAAAGAAGTTGAAGACAATGCAAAAGTAATTGATCCTATAGTCATGCTAGAGGCATCATTTGCTGAAGTTGATAAGGAACTCTCAGCCACTTGGTCTTTCTTTGTCTTCCATATCACCTTTGAAAGCTTAGACTTGACCTTAAATACTTCGGAAGTTTTGTTAACTTTGGAAGTTTTGATGACTGGACCTTTGGAAGATCTTGCTTTCACTGCAGCAGGCTTCAGTGCTTCAGAAGTATTCCTTTCTTCCGAGACCAAGTTTTCTTCCGAAGACAAGTTTCCACTTGTCTTCTTCTTCATTTTGGAGCTTCCAAAGGAAAAAGATTTTCCTTCCGAAGCTTGCTTCTTCTTCTCCAAACTTTTAGAAGCTTCTTTCTTGGTCATGTGGAGAGTACTCTTTGGATTGTAAACACAATCCTTAGCAAGATGAAAAGTACTCCCACACATAACACAGTCCATTTTCTTCCTTCTAGGAGTCTTCTTCTGTGAACAAGGCTGAACTTGATCACTTCCCTTCTCCATCTTCATCTTTGTAGATGCTGTGGCAATTCTTGTGGGGATAGAACTACCTTTGGAGCTGGATGATTCAGGTTGTACAGTAGTGGTGCACAACTGATCTACCTTCTTCTTGATGATGGGATGATTTGGACATAAACTAAAACTCTTGTTATTGGAGTTCAAGTTTGTGTCTTCAGCCTTAACCACTTCAAATCCTGCAAAAATGAAGACTTGTTTCTGTGTAGAGTTGAAGGTGGCCTTGATCTCTTGAGCCTTCTTGGACTTTCTTTTGGCCTTCCTGATCAAGTTCTTTCTCTTGGACTTGGTCATCCTAACAACTTTACTCTCCTCAGAGGGATGGTGACCCTTCTTAGAATGATCTTCTTCACTCTTCTCAGAGCCATTCTTCACCATCTCCTCTTCATCCTCTTCAGTCAAGAGGTCTATGAGGGGAAGCTCATCTTCACAAGTTCCACACCTAGGAGATCTTACAGACAAGATTATGTGTGGAGGAGCTATCTCACTAGATCGCAGTCCCTGCTTATTTTGATAACAAACTTTTGCATGCAAGGATGAGGATATTATTTTCTTGAAGGTCTCTTCTTCAAGAACACATTTGTTAGGACCGTGTACGTACGGAGTAGTAACAGATTCTATGTTAACCAGATCAAATAGTGCGGAATCCTATTTGATTGGCAATCCAATCAGTGAGAACGATAACCCGATCGATATAACAATGAACTAAACGTTAAGAATGAGTAGGAATCGATCAAGATCGAACTATGATGTTGGATTGGCTGTTTAGGATGCTCTGGACGGCTAGGGTTTATGAATATTCGAAGTCTCTCTCAAAGTGTTATGTTTTCCACGAATTGAATGGTATTTATAGGTTTGTAGTTTTCATTAGTACGACTGAACCATTAGCATGGTTCAGTCGTGCTACTGAATCATGCGGTTGATTCATATGCACGACTGAAGGTTCAGTCGTGCGACTGAGTCAATCTTATGTCTCAATCATACGACTAAATCAGTCCCCTGGTTCAGTTGTGCGACTGGTCCATAAGCATGATGTATTCATGTGTATGGTCCATAAGTATGGTCCATTAGCATGAATAATCACCCGACTGAGTTGAACACATTACTTACTCATTATTGACTAAGAACTATGTACAACATCCTCAAACCTATATATGATGTTTATATATATGACATTAATAATATGAAATATTCAAAGACAATTAAACATCAAGACATATAATATATTTCATTTCATCATCATATTACACATATGTAAGACATGAAAGACTTTTACTTTTAAGTGCATAAACTAGGAACATCATGTATCTACAAACTCCCCCTTGGACCTAGTTTACCCTATTGTCTGACATTCTTCACATGCTCTTGAAATTTCTTGTACTTCTCTTCTCTTGTGACTCCTGCGTGTATCTCGAATGCAAAGCAGAGTCGTATAACATGTTGAAACTGTAGAGCTTGTACAATATCTTGCGTTTCATAGAACAGTGGCCACTTGTATAGAGTGTAGACATCTTCTGCAGACAAGTTGGTAAGCCACATTGAGTCAAATACCCTGATAGTCTCAGTCTTTCCATCTTTGCTCAACACTATGACCGCTTCTCCCCTCCTCCAAACATAATACCACCATTTGAAGTGTGGAGTGAAGTCTTGAGGCATCTCCCTTAGAGGAATCTTAGACATTGTGTGTGGGGGACTCCACTTCAGCACTACCTTAGGTCTTCCAGAGATAGGATCAACTTCAGACTTATGAATAAAATGTTTAGGTTGTTGAGGCTTAAAGTTGACCCATCTGGTGTGGTATTCTTTCTTCAGAGCTGTCTTAAACCATCTCGACATCTTCCTCGGGTTGGCATACAAAAGGTCTAAATTTGCCAATCTATTAAGCTCAAAACCAGGAAGAGTCTTCAGATCATGTGTGTTGATACATGTATGTCCCTAGATCATGATTTGTAATGTAATGAACTTGTCTGTCTGATTATGATGTAATTGTAATAGATTAATGAAATGATATGAATTGGTTGTTACTTGTAATGTTTAATATTTCATTAATGAGTTGTGATTGAATTGATTGGGTTTATGAATGTTTGAATGAGTGCACATTAAGTTATATTAAATAGAACATTCAAACTTAACTTAATGAAGTTCTCATGCGGATGGCCCATGCGAATGGACCACACGCATGAATAACTTCATACGATTGACTCAATCGCACGACTGAACCAGGAGACTGGATCAGTCGTATGATTGACACATAAGATTGACTCAATCGCACGACTGAACCATCAGTCGTGCGGATGAATCAACCGCATGGCTCAATCGCACGACTGAACCATACTTATGGCCCAGTCGCACGATTGAACAATACTAACCTATAAATAGACCCAATTCGTGGGAAAACAAAAGCATTCATCCCATTACGATTCCAGACGTACCCTAGCCGTCCAGAAGCCTCCCAAATCGTTCTCCAAGTTCATAGAACACATCAGATCGGTTCCTAATCGATTTCTGACGTTGATTTCAATTCTTGATTGATTCATCGTGTGTTCTCACTGATTGGATCGCCAATCAAATAGGATTCCGCACTATTTGAGTTGGTTTAACACGCAATCACTCGGTATTTTGTTCAAATACCAGGTCCTAACAAGTGGTATCAGAGCTTTAGCTCTTGATTTCGTGTTGATTCAATCAAGATTGCATAAAAGTTTGTGTTTTTGCACGAAAAACGCAATCTTTTGCATCAAAAGTGATCTTGGACGTTCCCTGCTCATCGAAGTTCAGTTTCTACGGACTTAGACGATTTGGACTTGCAAAATTTCGAATTTTTACGGCTGAAACCCGTCAAACCTAGAAATTTTCGCAAAACAGCAGCTTCAGTCGCACGAGTGACCCATTCGCACGACTAGACTCATTCGCAGTGTTCATTCGCACGACTGGACCTAGTCGCACCCTCATTCGGCCGACTGAACCGTTCGTTTGCATAGCTCATACGCACCAGATTCATTCGCACGACTGAACCATTCGCCCTGTTCAGTCGCACGGTTGAACCAATCGCAGAGTTCATACGCACGATAAGACCATTCGCATCCTTCAGTCGCATCAGTTAAAGTTGATTTGATTAGACTCTAAGTTTATTAACCATGGAAGATCAGATGTCAGCCTTACTGCTGGGAAGGACTCAAGAATTCAGAACCTGCTGCTGCTTGAGAGTGAGGTGGGTATTCACAATAAACCACCAAAGCTCTTGACTTTAGATGAGTTTCCTCACTAGAAACAACGTTTTGAGATCTACCTCAATGGAGTAGATCCTAATCTGTGGGAAGCTATCGAGGTTGGGTATAGTACACCGGTGGGAGCAGATGGAGTAAAATTAACGTTAAGTGGGATGACTGACGCACAGAAAGTAAAGTATAATGCTGAGAAAAGAGTTTATGCGATGATAACTCAGTCGATCCCCAAAGACATATTCCACCAGTACTCAGAGAACAAGCAGTCCAAGAAACTGTGGGATGAGCTAGAGAAAAGGTATGATGGGAATGCATCGTTAAAGGCAATCAAGGCAAAGGAGTTAAAGAAGGAATTCGAGAACTTCTCATCGATTGGTAACGAGAGTTTAGATGAAGTCATAGACAGATTCTACCATTTGATGAGCGAGTTGCATACACATGGAGTGGAAACAACTATGGAAGAGAAAGTAAGCAACTTCGCAGATGGATTGCCTGATAAGTGGGCTTCATTCGTATCTAATCTTAGACAGAATGGAATACTTATAAAGCTGGATATAAATGACTTTATTCTCAGGCTGCGGGAAGAAGCACTAAGGATGAAGTATAGATCACAGAAGTCTTCGTATACACAAAACCCAGCTTTATACAAAGCCACGCCTCAAGCTAAGACATCTGGAGCACCTCTCCAGACAGCATTTGTGTCTAGCTCGTCAGGTCCTTCACATGCTTCTCCTTCTGGATCAGACACGTCAGGGTCGTCATGTACCCATTATATTGGATCAGAAGCAAGTGCTACTAAATTGAAGACCGAGAACCTCGGTAATGTGACTGTAGAAGTAGCACGAGAGCATATGGATCTTCTCGCCGCAGTAGTTCATTCATATGATGGACTTGTAGCTGGGAAGATTGGAAACTGTCATTTGGCAGATGAAGACTACGAGCAGGTAGATGAAATGGAGCTTGAAAGAATGGATATAATGTGGGCCTTAGCTAGCGCTGTCCGAAGGGCGAAGAAGTTTGTTAAGAAGACAGGACAAAATTTGATAGCTACTAAGGATACCACATTTGGTTTTGACAA
Source organism: Flaveria ramosissima (assembly GCA_025215565.1). Lineage (NCBI taxonomy): Eukaryota > Viridiplantae > Streptophyta > Magnoliopsida > Asterales > Asteraceae > Flaveria > Flaveria ramosissima. The sequence goes on along the minus strand of CM046040.1, from coordinate 26,486,421 downwards.
GAGCAAAGTGACCTGCTTCAACTGTGGAGAGAAAGGGCACTTCAAGAGGGAATGTGTCAAGCCAAAGAAGACGGGTAATGGGAACCCGTTCTCATCCTTTACTCGCCAAGACAAGCAAACTCCCAGTTCTACTTCATCAAACAAGGACCTAAAAGCCTTGACTGCTCATGATGATGAAGGACAGGACTGGAGTTTTAGATTTGTCTCCCCAGAATCTAACATTGCCAGTGTTGAAGATATTGATGATGATTCTGCTAGTGAAGGTGATTTAGCAGTTGATATAGCGATGTCACACAGTGAAGAAACAACTGCAGCTGAAGTCAGTTACATACCAAAGGAGGAGACTTCCACGTCAGATACAGAAAAGTCAGAATCACCAGAACCAGAGACGTCTGATGCTGCGTTGATGGCTAACTCTTCTGAAACAACACAGGTAAGTACAACTGACCAAATGTTTAATAATCATGCTTGTTCTAACTGTGATATGTTTAGGAATAGCATTGATGAAAAATTTGCTAGGTTATTAGATCACAATGATAACTTAGTAAAGGATTTACAACTATGCACTGAGGCCAATAGAGTTCTAAAACAAAATGAGCATAGTTATAAAGAAAAGATAGACCTATTGACTAAACAACTGAGGGAAACCGAAGTAGTTGCCTTTAATCAATCAAATGACATTAGGTACTATCTAAACTCACTAGAGGACACTAAGAAACAAAAGGCAGTGCTAGAAGTAGAAGTTAATTCCTTAAAATAGAAACTGCATAGTTGGACTAGTTCTTCACACATAGTTCAACACTTAGTGAGAGAAAGAAATAATGGGGAGGGATTAGGCTACAAAGTGGTTCCACCACCACCTGATACCTTGATGAACACCAAGTCTAAACCAGTTAACAACAACCCAATCAAGGATCATGTGGTGACCACTCCTCTTGTTACTGATCCAGACACATCATGTTCATCTACTGAATCTGGACAGAAACAAAAGGAGGCCACTTCAAAGGCAAAGGGTAAATTGCCTTGTGTTAATCTGGAAAATGAATTTGAAAAAGTTAACTTAAAGTCAGGGTCAAACAGAGTCAAATCAGAACCCAAAAAGACTTCAAACGTTAATTTTTCACATGCTACAAGTCAAAAACCAGTTAACCAAAAAGTTGAACAAGTTAAACAGGTCAAAACAGTTAAATTTGTTAAACCAGAGAAAACATCAAACATGCAAGAGTCAAAACCTAAAGTGATTGATGTTACTAAAGTGTCACGCATTTCTCCACAAAGAAAGTCAAATTATAAGGTTGATAGCAGATTGTGCTATAACTGTGGAGAATATGGACATATTGCTTCCTATTGTCCTTTCTATCAGACACCTAGGAAGAAGATTGATCTTCAGGACTCTAGACCTAGGTCTTCTAAGAGGAGTTCTCTAACTCCACCTAGAAGATCTAGTGAACCTAAAGTCCAACCTGTAAGCCAGACGACTGTTTATCATAAACAGGCATTGCACAAATCTGGCTTATGGAAAGAGAAGACTACCTGTGTGACTGATACTGATGACAAGAAGGAATCTGAGTTACCCTCACCTTCTAAAGGTCAATGGGTAGAGTTTATGATGTGTGATGCCTCTGGGAAACCCAAGACAGTAAAGGCTTGGGTTCCTAACCTAAACTAATACATTTACTTGATATGTGCAGGGTGTTCGGTATAGCGCTGAGACTAACACGTGGATTATAGACAGCGGAGCATCCAGGCACATGACAGGAAATAGAGCCCTTTTATCAAATGTCAAACTAATAAAAGGAGGGCATGTTTCCTTTGCAGGAAACAAGGGAGGATACATCACAGCACAGGGAGAAGTGGGAAATCAGAAAGTTAAGTTTGATAAGGTGAACTACGTTCAACAACTTCAGAACCTCAAACTCCAACTACCTCAGATGCAGAACCAAATGTTCATAATCTTGGTTCTGAGGTAGCTGTTCCTACTACTCCAGGATCACGACTAAACGTTTATCATCCCCTTGACAATGTTATTGGGGATGTCCGATCAGGAGTCCAAACTCGAAATCAGCTATATTCAGCTGATTACGCCTCGGTTATGGAGAAAGGTTACATCCATGATGGTGCCTATCGATGTTTTGTCTCGCAGGTTGAGCCAAAATATGTCAGTGAAGCACTCAATGATGAGGCGTGGGTGAGTGCCATGCAAGAAGAACTTCTGCAGTTTAAGAAGTTAGGTGTATGGACATTGGTTGATAAACCTAAAGGTGCTAAAGTCATTGGCACTAAATGGGTACTAAAATGCAAGAAGGATGACCAAGGGGTCATTATCAGGAACAAAGCTCGACTGGTGGTTCAAGGTTTTCGCCAAGTCGAGGGAATTGACTACAATGAGGTGTTTGCACCCGTGGCAAGGATGGAAGCTATTCGTATCTTCCTTGCCTATGCATCGTACATGAGGATCAAAGTCTACCAATTAGATGTAAAGAGTGCATTCCTTCATGGGGAAATTAGAGAAACAGTCTATGTAAGTCAACCCGAGGGTTTTGAAGATCCTTATCATTGGGATAGAGTCTACAAGCTCGACAAAGCTTTGTATGGGCTTCATCAAGCTCCTCGAGCTTGGTATGAGAAACTCTCAACTCATCTTGTGAAACACGGCTTTCGCAGGGGAGTAATTGACTGCACACTGTTTATTAAGGAAAAGGATGGCGACCTACTGCTTGTACAGATATATGTTGATGACATAATCTTCGGGTCAAAGAACGAAGAGTTATGTAAAGAGTTTGAAGCAGTAATGAAGAAAGAATTTGAGATGAGTGCCATGGGAGAGATGAAGTTCTTTCTCGGGTTACAGGTGGATCAAACACCAAATGGAATCTTTCTACATCAGACCAAGTATGTAGGAGACATTCTCAGTCGCTTTGACATGGAGAATGCTTCTGCTGCTGGGACCCCACTTGCTACTAATCATGATATAGCACCGGATGATAATGGAGATCTAGTAGATGCCACTATGTACCGAGGAATGATCGGCTCCCTCATGTATCTCACTGCCTCAAGACCTGATATTATGTATGCTACATGTCTATGTTCAAGATATCAGGCTAAACCAAAGGTCAACCATCTGATCGGGGTCAAGAGGATTTTTCGTTATCTGAAGGGTACACCCACACTTGGATTGTGGTACCCTCATGATGATGACTTTGAGCTTACCGCGTATAGTGACTCGGATTACGGGGGCTGCAAGATGAACTACAAGTCTACATCAGCAGGGTGTCAATTCTTTGGGAGAAGATTACTTACCTGGCAGTGTAAGAAGCAGACATCGGTTGCCTTGTCAACCTGTGAAGCCGAATATGTTGCTGCTGCAAGTTGCTGTTCTCAAATCATCTGGATTCAACAGCAAATGCGGGATTACGGTTTAAAATTCTCATCTACTCCTATTTTTGTTGATAACTCTGCTGCAATTGCAGTAACTAAAAATCCGGTCCAACATCCTAAGACCAAACACATCGGTATTAAATACCATTTCATAAGAGATTGTTTTGAAAAGAACTTAATTGATGTGGTTAAAATTAATACTGATTTTCAACGCGCTGACCTCTATACTAAAGCCTTTGATAAACCACGTTTTCAATATTTATTAGAGGTCAACGGTGTTAAAAAGAAAAGTGAGGTAATTCCTGATGATGAAAATGTGTAGTCCGATGTCGTGTACTTAAATTTTATTTTATTTATTTTGATTTATCTATTTGATTTTAATTTTATTTAAACTCATGTTCTCTTGCTGTTTATTAAAATCCTAAAATAATTAAACCAGAAATGATTTTAGTATTTTAGGGGGAGAATATGTCAGCAAGTTAACATTAAAAAAAAAAAAAAAAAAAAAAAGAAAAATGAGGGAGAAGGAGTAGCGAGCTGAAATAAGGTAGATTGTATCTGTGATACCGATTCAATACCTTTGGAAAATGATAGTACACAGGAACAAATCAAGAGGGACTTTAAAATTTAAGTGTTAGTAATATGCAAAAGTTCAAAGTAATAAATCTGTGTAGTCTAAGCAATACTAAAAGGAAAGATGATAGAAAACTGGCAACTCCTAAGGTGACACAAAGAAAGTAGACTTAGAGGTTGATAGACCATATATGATATGTTAGTAGATTCAACACAATAGACAATTAGACCGGATTGGTGACTTCAAGATAAAACTAAAGTGTTCAACTGACTGTGGGCGTCCATCTTATCACTGGTTAACACAATCAACAATATTCCAATAAGGGGTAATGAGCAATTAAACGCCACAAATGTGTGCGGATGACCATAACTAGAGCAAAGCAAAAAAAAAATTGAAAGACAAATGCAATAAAGCTAATGACTTATGTTGTTGGTGCATTTTGTACAAAATAAAATAAGCTGCTCTAACAAGGAGATAGGTTATGTGCCTCTCTGCTGTGCGATGGCACTGACCTGAGGATAAGCATAACCTAGATATTCTAGAATTCATTGTTGTTTGCCGCCTCTCTGCTGTGCGATGGCACTGACCTGAGGACAGGCTTCTCTTTGAAAGCTCTAAGAATAGTCTCTTCTTGTAATAATACCCGTAGACCGCTCAAAAGCTCCTGAGGGATGTTGATTACCATATAAGTGTGGGATCCACAAGTGTTAGTTGAAATAATTACACCTAAATAAGTCACCAGTCTGTGTCAAAAATCTGTGTATGGATTTAAGTGGACAAACATACTGACAATCATTGTGGCTACATTCTTAAAGGTCCAAATCAATGTGAAAATCTAAGAGTTTCAGTATGATTTCCTTATGTTGCTAATGACTCTGGATGAACACCGAGGACTTGAGCATCAAAAGGTTTAATAACTAGTCCCAAATGATTTGAATTGCCTGTATGATTCCAAAAATTAAATTGGTCCAGGTGTGATCAACCTAAGTTGAAGCTATCTACTCCCGATCCAAATCCCGTAGATATCAATCTCTGGATTTATCTCTCACAAAAAGCCAAAAATATGTCTGATTATGTAATTAGTTTAAATTCTTAAATTAGTTAGTTTGTTTTTAAGTTTTAACTTGAGTCAAGTGTCGGGCTACATCAGGAAAATCAGAAGGAATTAACTCACCAAAAAGGGTCATGTCTGAGATGACCACATGTGTTTTCAAAGGATAAATGGGTCACGTCTGAAGTGACAAATTGTTTAAAATGATCACGTCTGAGGTGATCAAAAGTTTTTAAGTTAAAATGATCATGTCTGAGATTGTCAAATGCTCATAATGTTATTTTAACAGTTAAAAAAAGGGGTTTAAATATTGAATGGTCAAAATGGAAGAAAATTTCATAAGTATAACCCATTCGCACGACTGGACCATGAGTATGGACCAATCATGCGAATGGGTCCCATTCGCACGACTGGACATGAGATTGAACCATTCACCCGAATGGCTTATCAGACTGATCCATTCGACCGAATGAAAGGGTGTGAATGAGTCAATCGACCGACTGAGCCTCAGTCGGTCAACTGAAGGTGCGAATGAAAGGGTGTGAATGAGTCAGTCAACCGACTGAACCTTAGTTGGCCAACTGAATGCGACTGACTGGGCAAATCGCCCGACTAAGCTTCAGTCGCCCGAATGAACTGAGCAAATGAAGCCAGTCGGCCGATTGAACTCAACTTCAGTATTTAAAGGGCCATAGTCGATCGCATTCTCCTCATCACTCTCAATTGCTCCTAAATCGCACATAGTACCGTTACTCTGCCGAAATTTCTTTAGACCTTGTTCTTACATTCTTATTGATCTTCTAACTTGCGTTGACATTTATACAGGTATATAACAGTGAAATCACACCGAAATCAGGAGAAAGCAAGCCCTAATTTGTGATATTTGGTTGAAACAAGAACCGGACCTTAAATGACCTAATAACCAACTGAAACTAAGTAATATGTTAAAATTAAGTCTAATAGGTTATTAGTGATGAGATGGCGAGTCTAATGGACCATTAAACCATGTTAAACTACTTGATTTGGTCAAGATTCGAACCTCAGTCGACTGATCAGTGGGTTAAGCGACTGGTCGTCCGAATGAACTCCAATCGCATGATTGAATCTTGCGATTGGGTCAATCAGCCGAATGCACCATGCAGCCGACTGAACCAATCGCAGACTCAGCCAACAGATTGAACTCAGTCGCATGTCTCATTCACCCGAATGAGCTCAGTCGCATGATAGGACAACCGACTGACCTCAGTCGTATGATTCATTCGCATGAATGAATCAGAATGAATTTAAACAAGACATTTAGAACTGAATTGTGATGTATGACTTTCTAATGGTTCTGTGTCTTGTGTTTCAGGTAAATGGCTGATAGATGGTCCATCAACCCTAAGCACAATATATGTGCTCATCTGGACCATACGACTCGGAATGGTGCCGAGTTTACTGAGATTATTGCCTTTCTTCGGCGTTCCAGGATCCACAAGGCCATCTCTACACCTTGTACTCCCTACAGGTCTCTACATCAGGCCTTCTGGGAGAATGCCTTTGTCGATCGTTCACGTGAGCCATACAGCATACGGAGCTCCATTCGTGGTATGGATATTGAGATTACAGCAGCTACATTCAGAGAGTCCTTGATCTTGGGGACGATATTGATCACCCCACCAGACTACATCCGCTTACAGTCAGAGGTTGCTTTCTGAGGATTAAGTACGCTGGGGACATCACCTCAGGTGTGCTCAACAAGAGCAACCTGTGTCCCCAGTATAAGTACTTAGCACACGTGATTCTGAAGTGCATTGCTTCTCGGAGGGGTGGGTTTGATGATTTGTCAGACCAGATTCAGAATGCCTATGTGGCACTGGTGCTGAACCACCCCTTCAGCTTCTCGAGCATGATCTTCTCGTATCTGGTGGAGAATCTGGAGGCCAAGGGGAAGGAGGGTTTTTGTATGTACCCCAGATTTCTGCAGCTGATCTTCAATGAGAAGCTGCCATCACTTCCCAAGGAGAGCCACGATGCTGTGGCCTTAGAGATTATGGATGACACGACTCTGGGTCGTATGAGAGTGTATCAGGGTAAGCAGGTAAAGCCCCAGGTGAAGAGATTGATCGGCCATCTGGCCAATGAGAGGTATGTGACACCGGGTAGACGCAAGTGGCGTCACGATGACAGCGACTCAGATGATGAGCGGCTTTTGCTCCCAGAGCATGATTCAAATGATGATGACAGTGGGGATGCTGGAGATGACATGCCCATTCCACCGAGGGGCACAACTATAGACAGTATACCTCCAGTATCTGCCCCCACAGGAGACATAGCTGAGTCGGCTGGGTTCCACCAGGACTTTATACCTGGTGAGGAGGAAGAAGAGTCAGATGAGGACCCATTGACCAGAATTGTAGGAAGCAAAGTCGTTCCCACAGAACATGGACTCCGGGCGGTTGGTGAACGCCCCAGGGAATCGGGAGAGAGATACTGACCCTAACTATGTTCCGGGGTCAGTTAGCAGAGCTGCAGGGGGAGCATCTACTTCCTCCGGGACTAGGAGGAAGCGGATGGCTCAACCACATGGTTTGAAGAAGAAGAAGCGTCGTTTGACCTTCGTGACTACCACTTCCAGCACCACAGCCACCACTACCACCACTACTGACATTCCACCCATCACCACAGCTACCACAGCCACTACTCCTACTACCACATCCACCACTTTACCCACCACCACCGTAGCTATCCCATCCATCACCAGATCATTCACTCCTACTTCACCAGCATCAGCCCACCGACCCATATTCACCACGGCCACTGCCACCACCACCACACATCATGCTGGACCGTCAGCCCAGCCCTCACATGCTCATGGATTCACTCTACCTCACATCGGGGTAGAGGAGCAGCTCTCAGCGCTAAACCGTATGGTGATGCGTCTGCTTGCTGCGGACGAGGAGAAGGCGGCGCAGATCCGCCAGCTGACCGACCTGGCTGCTGCCCAATCACAGCAACTGGCAGAGCAGGCTCGGGTCATAGACCAGCAGAGAGTTGAGGTGTCCCAACTCCAAGACATGCAGGCTCAGTCCGTCAAACGTATTGAGGAGTTGGAGACGACCAACAAGACTATCATGCTGAGGCTGAAGGGGTCGAAGGATGAGCCCCTGAAGCTAAAGGAAGGTGACAGGGATGATGGAGATGATGATGATGAAGATGAGGATGATGATGAGGAAGATGATGATGATGAGGAAACCGAAGAAGACAGGACAAAAGGACGTGATGATGATGACGAGGCAGAAGGAGGGGATGCGGCTGCATCGGCCTCTGCTTCAGGTCAAGAGCGGAGATCTAAGCGTCGACAAGACCAGTCATCCACTACCTCTGCTCCTCCGAGCGACACGCCACAAATTCAAGACAAAAGTACTGATTAGACGTTTTATGTATTTAATTATTTTGTACTTGAATCATGTAATGAAAAACAAGTGTATTAAATGTTTATATATATATTAAGTTAATGTATGTCTGTTTGATTAATTACTAATGATTTATGTGTTGAATGTTTATATCAAACAGATCCAAACTTTCAAAGGGATGAGTTTGACTTTGCTCCCCTTCAAATGGTCAAGACTCAATTAACCATGATTCTTGACCTACAAGGGATAGTAAGACGGTCTGTGAGTTATACCCCTGAAGAAGGGGAGATAATTCATGACCTGTCTGATGAGCAACTGGCAGAAATGTTCAGACTCAATCCCGATGAAATTGTGAAGGACTCTCCAACAGTTGATTCAACCAGTGATGAGGAACTGAATGATATTGATGAAGTTGAGGTTGAAGACATTACTGCAGAAGAGTATCCTCAGTATGCTGACGCCGAGGGAAATGTGGTCCCCAATCTGGGTGAATCCCTAGTCAGTGATACTTTTGAGGTACTTGACAAGATGGAGCAAGAAACAGAAAAGACTGAAGAAACAGCCCAAGCCTCCAATGCAGACGTAGATATTCGCAAGGCTGAATGGGCTGCCTGTTTTGAAGAAGTAAGAGCCCAGCGTGCTGCACCAAAGAGAGATGCCTACACCAAGCTCTACAGAGTCAAGAAACACCATAAGGTGTCGGGCAGGATTATCTCATGGGCTTATTTTGAAGACCTTAACGCTTATGCAGTTAAGAGGGAGCAGGGCATAGAGTACTTCAGGTTTCCACATGATTTGAAGACTCTACCTGGTTTTGAGCTCAACCAGCTGGCTAAACTAAAGCTGCTGTATGCTGACCCGAGAAAAATGTCAGGCTGGTTTGAGGCTGCCCTGAGGAAAGAGTACCACACCAGGTGGGTCAACTTCAAACCACAACAACCTACGAGGTATATCAGACGTTCTGAAGTTGATCCCATAACTGGTAAGCCAAAGATAGTGCTGAAGTGGAGTCCCCCGAGAACAATGTCGAGAATTCCTCTCAGGGAAATGCCACAGGACTTCACTCCCCACTTCAAATGGTGGTACTATGATTGGAGAACTGCTGAAGCTGTCATAGTTCTAAATAAAGAGGGCCAAATGGATACAATCAGGGTATTCGACCCGATGTGGCTAACCAACTTGTCTGCTAATGATGTCTACACATTATACAAGTGGCCACTATTCTATGACACGCAAGATATTGTACAAGCCCTCCAATTCCAAAATGTCATAAGACTCTGCTTTGCTTTTGAGATACACGCAGGAGTCACTAAAGAGGAGAAGTACAAGAAGTATAAGGAGGTGATGCAGAAGACAAGAGAATAGATAGATCTAGGTCCAAGGGGGAGTTTGTTGATACATGTATGTCCCTAGATCATGATTTGTAATGTAATGAACTTGTCTGTCTGATTATGATGTAATTGTAATAGATTAATGAAATGATATGAATTGGTTGTTACTTGTAATGTTTAATATTTCATTAATGAGTTGTGATTGAATTGATTGGGTTTATGAATGTTTGAATGAGTGCACATTAAGTTATATTAAATAGAACATTCAAACTTAACTTAATGAAGTTCTCATGCGGATGGCCCATGCGAATGGACCACACGCATGAATAACTTCATACGATTGACTCAATCGCACGACTGAACCAGAAGACTGGATCAGTCGTATGATTGACACATAAGATTGACTCAATCGCACGACTGAACCATCAGTCGTGCGGATGAATCAACCGCATGGCTCAATCGCACGACTGAACCATACTTATGGCCCAGTCGCACGATTGAACAATACTAACCTATAAATAGACCCAATTCGTGGGAAAACAAAAGCATTCATCCCATTACGATTCCAGACGTACCCTAGCCGTCCAGAAGCCTCCCAAATCGTTCTCCAAGTTCATAGAACACATCAGATCGGTTCCTAATCGATTTCTGACGTTGATTTCAATTCTTGATTGATTCATCGTGTGTTCTCACTGATTGGATCGCCAATCAAATAGGATTCCGCACTATTTGAGTTGGTTTAACACGCAATCACTCGGTATTTTGTTCAAATACCAGGTCCTAACAATGTGGATATCTGAAGTACTCAATCCCCTTCTCTCTCTTGACAACATAAACATTTAAGTCTTCAAAATAAGCCCACCCTATGATTTTGCCAGACACTTTCTGATATTTCTTGACTCTATACAGTTTGGTGTAGGCATTTTGCTTTGGAGGTGCGCGCTGGGCTTTTATTTCAGCAAAACAAGCTGCCCATTCAGCTTTCTTTAAATCAACATTAGCATCAGAAGTTTGGGCTTGACTTTCATCTTTCTCCTTTTCTTTCTCCATCTCGTCCAGCTTGTCAAAGGTATCACTGCCAAAAGTGTTACCCAAGTTGGGGATAACGTTGCCCTCAGGGTCAGTGTACTTAAGATAGTGGTCAGCTGTGACATCTTCAATCTCTATTTCATTAACATCCTGTAGCTCCACATCACTTAAGACATCAACTTCTGGAGCATCTTTAGCAATTTCATCTGGATTTAATCTGAACATATAAGCCAGCTGCTCATTTGTCAGATCATGGATGATCTCTCCTTCTTCAGGGGTATAGCTAACAGACCTTCTTAAAATCCCTTGCAAATCAAGAATCATAGTGAGCTCAGTCTTGACTTGTTGAAGGGGTGTAACATCATAGTCATCTGGCTGTTGAGCTTCATATGTTTGATTAAACATTCAACACATCACACATAAATCGTTAATCAAGACATTTAAACATAAATAATAATTAATTACATTAATGTAATACATAATTCAAGTACAAAAGTTTCAAATACATAAACATATAATCATTACTTTTGCCTTGATTGGTTGTCTCTTCAGCTTGAGGAGCTGAGGACGAGGCTCTTTGATCCTGATTTCGCTTAGTGCGCCTCTCCTTTGCTGATGGATTTGAAGCTGATGCAAATGCATCACCTTCTTGATCATCCTCATCATCATCATCACCTTCTTTTCCCTTTCTACTTCCTCCTGCTTCCTCCTCATCCTTATCTTCTTCTGATTCATCATTAGATGAATCGTCATCAACATCTTCATCATCTCCACCATCATCACCATCACCTTTGATCTTTAAGGGCTCACCCTTAGATCCCTTCATCCTTAGCATAATCTTCTTGTTCTTTTTCTCCAGTCCTTCAATCCTTTTCATCGATGCCATCATCAAGTTGTTTTGACTCTTTAGTGCATGGTGAGCTCGGCCTAAAGCTCTCTCATAAAGTGCATTCTTCTCACTAAGCTGAGCTATTTTCTTGGCTTGGGCTGCATTTACCGCCATCAGCTGGTTTATCTGAGTAGCTCTCAGATCATCAGTTGCAATCAGCTTTAGCACAATACGGTTTAGGCTTACCAGCTGTTCCTCTAACCCGATAGTGGGTAGACTGGAGCCATGTGTCATTTGGGATTGGGTGGATGTACCGGCTTGGTGAGTGGTGGTTGTGGGGGTGGATGTGGTGAAGATGGGAGGAGGAATGGGAATGGATTGCGGTGGAATTGTGTTGGGTTGTGTGGGTGAGGTGGAGGTAGGTGTATAAGCGGTGGAGGGAGTATCAGTGGCTATGGGAGTGAGAGTGGCTATTGTGGTGGTAGTGGCTGTTGTAGTGGTGGTGGGAGCTGTGGTAGTGGTGGTGGCAGTGGTGGTGGAAGATGTGATAAATAGAACCTTGGTCTCTTACTCTTATTGCCGAGGGGTTTGGCCATCCTTTTCTTCCTTGAACCTTTGGCAATAGGAGCTCCCCCTGAGCTGATAGGCTGGTCAGGCGTGTAAGTGGGATCAGTGACAGCAGGATCATCACCTGTAGTACCAGCTAGGCATCCACCAACCGCCTCTTTCCCCTTCTCGGTAGCCACAACCCTGCTACCGACTCTCCTGACGAGAGGCTCATCGTCCGACTCCTCTTCTTCAGCTTGCTCGGATCCATAGGGAGCTGAGGAACCACTCTGCTGAGGTGGTGGAGAGATAGAAGACGTGTCGGTGGCTCGTGGTTGACTAGAGCCAGCATCTCCACCACCCTAACCATCATCTTGGTCATCATCATCGTCGTCATCGTCGTCTTGAACCATAATCGGCTCAATATCTGAATCACTGTCATCGTGACGCCACTTCTTGCGAGAGGGCGCCACATAATCTTCACTGGCCAGATGCCCAAACAATCTCCTGACAGGGGGCTTCACCTTCTTCCCCTGGTACACCTTCATCCTCCCAAGTGTGGTGTCATCCATCACCTCTAGACACACTGCATCGTCCTTCTCTTTGGGTAGGTGAGGAAGCTTCTCATCAATGATCATCTGTAGAAACCTCGGGTACATACAGAAGCCTTCCTTCCCCTTAGCCTCTATGTTCTCTGTCAAGTATGTGAAGAACACCCGCGAGAAACTGAACAGGTGGTTCAGTACCAGTGCAACGAATGCATTCTCGATTTGGTCGCTCATCTCGTCAAATCCTCCAGCCTGGAGGCAATGCACTTGAGGATCACATGTGCCAGGTACTTGAACTGTGGGCACATGTTGCTCTTGTTTAGCACGCCAGCATTCATGTCGCCGGCGTACTTGATCCTCAAGAAACATCCCCGAACAGTCAGGGGATGTAGCTTGGTTGGGTGGTCTCCATCCTCCCCCAAATCCAAGACCCTCTGGAAGTCGTCTTTCCCTATGTTAATGTCTTGGCCGAAAATAGAACTTTGGATCCGGTATGGCTCAACTGAGCGATCTACAACAGCATTCTCCCAGAGTGCCTGCTGCAGTGAGCGATAAGGTGTGCACGGAGTAGTAATAGCTCTGTAAATCCTCGATCGACGAAGAAACTCGATGATCCTAATAAACTCTGAAGTGTTCCTAGACGTAGTGTCGAGGTAAGCACATATATTGTGCTTAGTGCTCATAGTCCATCTGTCAGCCATGTTGCTGCAACACAAGTAACAAACACGTTAGATCCGTTCACAGAAAAAACACTTGAATTTGAACAGATTGTAACCAACTGGTTCAATCGTACGGTTGAACCATACGACTGAGCTTAGTCGTACGATTGAGCTTACGACTGAACTTAGTCGTATGTTATGCCATGCGGTTGAGTCAGTCGTGCGACTGAGTAACCGATTGATTCAATCGTGCGACTTAATCGTGCGTCTGGCTCAATCATGCGACTGAAGTTCATCAGCATATCCTTTCGCATGAGCACTGTTTGAGTCCAAAATTTTAAATCTTTGTCAAAGCAGTCAATTTCACTTCACGTTTGAATTCATTAGATGCGCCTGGACACGATATAACACTTAATGTCTTTTAAATACACGTTTAAGTACATTTAAGTATTCTAGTTTAGGTTTTTAAGTCACGGTCTTGGTTTTAACATTTTCGAACTGTTTGGTACGATTAATCTCCTCATTTGACATGGTTTCAGTCTCATAGTACCTGTAGATGGATAGTAATCAGTCTGTAACGCAGTATTAGTGGATATCACAACGAAAATTTTGAAAAGGGTGCTTAGTAATCGTTGGTTTTTGAGAGAGTTTTTGAGGTCAAGTGTAGGGCTACGACCGACTGACCCTTTATTTATACTGATTTTAAGATTCAGTCGTGCGACTGGACCCATACGCATGATTCAAGAGTGCGACTGGGGTTCAGTCGTGCGACTGGCTCGTACTCCTTCATCCAGTCGTACGAGTGGTTCAATCTTATAATCCAATCGCATGATTGTTTCCATACACATGGTCCAATCGTGTGACTTGTTCTTACTTATGGTTCATACGTACGATTGGCTCATACTTATGATTCAATCATGCGATTGGTTCATATTTGTGATTCAATCATACGATTGACTCATACTTATGAGTTTGACCTCATACATTTCCATACACTTAGAATCTAACTTGTGATATATAACATTATGAACAACAATCATCTGAGACATGACCCTTTTTTTAACTAAACATCATTTGATCACCTCCGACGTGATCCTTTTAATTTGAAAACATTAGATCACCTCAGACGTGATCCTTTTAATTTGAAACCATTTGATCACCTCAGACGTGATCCTTTTGATTTGAAAACATCTGATCACCTCAGATGTGATCCTTTTAATTTGTGATTCACAGTGTTCATCTAGTCACATAGTCCGACATCTGCGTAAAGCAAATAACAAAAACATAGAAACAATTTGAAATAACACAAACAAAGAGAGAAAACATAATTTTGTGTTTTTTGTTTTAGGTGGATTGAAACCTTTTTAAAATCCATTAACCGGTTTTTCCTCCTTAACAAAACAACTTCATGTTATTTTAATCATTTCTGGAGAGATTCATATGGAATCATACATGTATATCACAATTATTTTGGAACCTTTTAGGTCTACGAGAATACTAGATTTCTATTTGCTTGAGAGTCAATAGCACTTGAGGGAAATCATACTAGAGCTATAAGATGTGTTGATACATGTATGTCCCTAGATCAGGATATGAATGTAATAGATCTTGTTTATCTGATTCTGATGTAATGTTTGGAATGATTAATGAAATGATATTGGTTGTTTGTGATTTATAATGTTTAATATTTCATTAATGAGTCGATGTTGAATTGGTTAATTAGGTTTGTGGTTGTTTGAATTGTTACACATAATGTTATATTAATTAATACATTCAAACTTAACACAATGAAGTTCTCATGCGAATGGCCCATGCGAATGGACCACACGCATGAATAACTTCATACAAATGACTCAGTCGCACGACTGAACCAGGAGACTGGATCAGTCGTATGATTGTAATATAAGATTGGCTCAGTCGCATGACTGAACACTCAGTTGTGCGGATGAATCAACCGCATGGTTCAATCGCACGACTGAACCATACTTATGGTTCAGTCGCACGAATGAACAATACTAACCTATAAATACAACCAATTCGTGGAAAAACGTAAGCATTCATTCTATTTCGACTCCAGACGTACCCTAGCCGTCCAGAAGCCTCCTAGTTCGTTCTCCAAGTTCATAGAACACTGTAGATCGATTCCCAATCGATTCTTAACATTAGATTCAATACTTTATTGATTCTTCGTGCGTTCTCACTGATTGGATCGCCAATCAAATAGGATTCCGCACTATTTGGTTTGGTTTACACGTTAATCATTAGGTATTTCGTTCAAATACCAGGTCCTAACAAGTGGTATCAGAGCATGTAAAAATGAAAGACAAATGCTATCAAGCTAATGACTTATGTTGTTGGTGCATTTTGTGCAAAATAAAATTAAGCTGCTCTAACAAGAAGATAGGTTGTGTGCCTCTCTGCTGTGCGATGGCACTGACCTGAGGATAAGCATAACCTAGTATTTTAGGGGGAGTTAGTTGATACATGTATGTCCCTAGATCAGGATATGAATGTAATAGATCTTGTTTATCTGATTCTGATGTAATGTTTGGAATGATTAATGAAATGATATTGGTTGTTTGTGATTTATAATGTTTAATATTTCATTAATGAGTCGATGTTGAATTGGTTAATTAGGTTTGTGGTTGTTTGAATTGTTACACATAATGTTATATTAATGAATACATTCAAACTTAACACAATGAAGTTCTCATGCGAATGGCCCATGCGAATGGACCACACGCATGAATAACTTCATACAAATGACTCAGTCGCACGACTGAACCAGGAGACTGGATCAGTCGTATGATTGTAATATAAGATTGGCTCAGTCGCACGACTGAACACTCAGTCGTGCGGATGAATCAACCGCATGGTTCAATCGCACGACTGAACAATACTTATGGTTCAGTCGCACGAATGAACAATACTAACCTATAAATACAACCAATTCGTGGAAAAACGTAAGCATTCATTCTATTTCGACTCCAGACGTACCCTAGCCGTCCAGAAGCCTCCTAGTTCGTTCTCTAAGTTCATAGAACGCTGTAGATCGATTCCCAATCGATTCTTAACGTTAGATTCAATACTTTATCGATTCTTCGTGCTTTCTCACTGATTGGATCGCCAATCAAATAGGATTCCGCACTATTTGGTTTGGTTTACACGTTAATCATTAGGTATTTTGTTCAAATACCAGGTCCTAACAAGATGCACACACTGATTTTGACTGTCGAGAGTTGCAGTCACGATGATTGTCAGTATGTTTGTCCACTTAAATCCATACACAGATTTTTGACTCACATTAGTGATGAGTTAGGTTATATTATTTCAACAAGCATTTGTGGATCCTACACTTATATGGTAATCAACATTCCTTAGTAGATTTTTGAGCGGTCTATGGGTATTTGACAAGAAGAAACTATTCTAAGAGTTTCAGAGAGATGCCAAGCCTCAGGTTAGTGCCATCGCACAACAGAGAGGCGCAAACAACAATGAATTCTAGAATATTTAGGTTACGCTTATCCTCAGGTCAATGCCATGGCACAGCAGAGAGGCACACAACCTATCTTCTTGTTAGAGCATTTTTTTAGTAATTAAATACTGAAACTATAACTGAAACTAACTAAACTATTCTCCCCCTAAAATTCTAAAACCGAAATATTTTTGTGTTTTTGGATTTTTAAAGACAGGAAAATAAAAATAAAATAAAATAAAAAAATAAGAAATATGGCGGACTAAGAACTCGACTCTTCTGGAATCACATCACTTTTCTTTTTCACGCCATTGACCTCCAACTGATATAAAAACCGAGGTTTGTCAAACGCTTTTGTGTAAAGGTCGGCGCGTTGAAAATCCGTATTAATTTTTACCAACATCGATTAATTTCTTTTCAAAACAGTCACGTATAAAGTGATATTAATACCGATGTGTTTAGTTTTTGGGTGTTGGACCGGATTTTTATTAACAACAATTGCAGCAGAATTATCAACAAAGATAGGGGTGTTAGAAAATTGCAAACAGTAGTCTCGCATTTGATGTTGAATCCAAATGATTTGGGAGCAACAGCTTGCAGCAACAACATATTCAGCTTCACATGTTGATAGAGCAACAAATGTCTGCTTCTTACACTGCAAGGTGACTAATCGTCTTCCAAAGAACTGACATCCTGCTGATGTTTACTTGTAATTCATCTTGCAACCACCATAATCCGAGTCACTATACGCTGTAAGCTCAAAGTCATCATCATGAGGATACCATAACCAGAGTGTTGGAGTACCCTTCAGATAACGAAAGATCCTTTTAACCCCAATTAGATGATTTACTTTTGGTTTAGCCTGATATCTGGAACAAAGACACGTGGCATACATAATATCAGGACGGGAGGCTGTGAGATACATAAGAGATCCGATCATTTCTCTGTACATAGTGGCATCTACCAGATCACCATTACCGTCGGGTGCCACGTCATGGTTCGTGGCAAGTGGAGTTCAAGCAGCTGTAGCATTCTCCATGTCGAATCGACGGAGGATATCTCCTACATATTTGGACTGATGCAGGAAGATCCTTTTTGGTGTCTGATCCACCTGTAACCCAAGAAAGAACTTCATCTCTCCCATAGCACTCATCTCGAACTCAGCTTTCATCATAGATTCGAATTCCTTACACAAAGCTTCATTTTTGGAGCCGAAGATGATGTCATCCACATATATCTGTACCAGTAGTAAATCATCATCTTTCTCTTTGATGAACAACATGCAGTCAATGACTCCTCTGCGAAAACCATGTTTCAACAGATGAGTTGATAGTTTCTCATACCAAGCTCGTGGAGCTTGATGAAGCCCGTATAGAGCCTTGTCCGATTTATAGACTCTATCCCGTTGATACGGATCCTCAAATCCTTCGGGTTGACTGACATACATAGTTTCACGAATTTCACCATGAAGAAATGCACTTTTCACATCCAATTGATAAACTTTAATCTTTGTTAGATCTAGAAAGGCTGGTGCAACTAAAACCAAATCACTTAGACTATTTTGGTGCAACTAATAAAGGACTTCCGAAGCTAAGTGTGGAACTTCCGAAGGAAAAGGAGCTCTTCCGAAGAAAAAGTGTAAGACCAACTTCCGAAGGAAAACTCCAACTTCCGAAGACAAAGTATTCACTTTCGAAGATCAAGACTTAGAGTGAAAGATCAGAAGTCAGAAGTATGAAAGAAGTCCTCAAGCCTCGGAAGTATAGAAGCCTCTTCCGAAGTATAAGTGGCTTTGGAAGAACTTGTTGTTCCGAAGCCAACTTACCTTCGGAAGACACTACTATTATCCAGTGGACATAAGTATGGTCTCCCTGACACTCCGCTGCAGACCTCTGAGATACTGCATGGCGTTTTCTCAAAAGACATGTAGTTGACCATACTTTATTCCACTGTTTACCTTTATCAGTTAGTACAGTTGCCAACTTTAGTTGGTGACAAAAGGTAAGGAATGGACATGTCATGGCTACCATATCTTAGATAATACTTTATCTAAGATACTTTAACTTTAGCATTGTAGTATATGCTTTACTCTTAGGTTTCCAGCTGGTATCAAAGTATATCCGGTTGTAGGATGTAGTATATATAGTTTTTCATTGTAAATCACGTTTCATGCTTGTAAGAGTCTTGTAATACTTTGAGTTGAGAAGTAATATATACAAGTGCCTTGAAAATTATTTCCTTGTGTTCTTTACTACTTATTATATTATTATCAACTCTTAGGAAAGATTCTACTTCATCTTATTTGACTGTAGTATAAGTGAGTTTGAGAGAAATCCAAGTGTTAAGTGACAAAACCCGATCTTGCAATTGGTATCAGAGCTTTTTAGGCTCTTGATTGTGAGATCTTACTATCTTAATCAACCTGTTTTTCACTCCTCCTTACACCACACTCAAAATGGCCCTCAACAAGTCTGAAGTAGAGATGGGGATGATGACTAAAGCACCTATCATCACCCTTGAAAACTTCAAGTCATAGAGCAGACGCATGGAAGGCTTCATCAGAATCAAGACAGCAAGATGTGGCAATGTATTGTCAATGGCCCGTATAAGCCAAAGGTGGCTGGTGGAAACGGTGCCATGATAGAGAAAGCCGTTGAAGACAACTCTGATGAGAACCGAAGAAGATGGACATTGATAGAAATGCTATGATTGTTCTCATGACTGCAATTCCCAACTCCATCATGGTGGGGTTTGAGCATTGCAAGTCAGCCAAAGAACTGTTTGATGCACTTGCTCACATGTATTCTAGCTCAAATGACTCCAAGAAGGACTCAGTGAAGTAGCAGTTCGAGAACTTCACCTACATTGCTGGAGAGACCCTCAGCCAGCAAATCAGGTACATGGATCTCATTTCTTCCCTTTAGTCTGTGGGAATTGCTCTTGAACTTAGAGACCTCACAAGAAAGTTCATGAGTGCACTCCTTAATGACTGGACGTTCTACTGTGTCTCTATCAAGAGAACAAAAAATCTGAACACACTCACCATGACCGAACTCTATGGCATCCTTGATGGATACCGTTTGGGAATGGAAAATAAGAGAGGCCATCAGACAAGCAGACCCTTGAGTCTTCCTGCTAGGAACGCTTTAATGGTTGCTGAAGGCTCAGGACCCTCCCAACGTCAACAGTACCTGACTTACACCCAGCAGCCATCCTGCTCTTCTGGGCCATACATCACATTTCCTGAGACTCCAAGGTCTCAACAAGCTCAGCAAAGTTCCTTTCAGGACAGCTGTGCTTTTGTCTCAGGAAGTGGACACTTTAGTGATTATCAGTATTGCTTTGATGATCTAGAGTGCTTCAGCCCAGATGACGTGGAATACGTGGACATACTCCAACAAATGGCTCTCTTAACCTACAGAGCAAAGAAGTTCTTCAAGAGAACTGGAAGGCAATTTCCCCAGAACCCAATCAACAGCAAATTTGGGTTTGACAAAACAAAGGCCAAATGTTACAACTATAACCAACTTGGTCATTTTGCAAGGGAATGCAAGGCTCCCAAGTCTAATCCGGGAACCCCACAGGCCTCCACACATCCCTCTACACCAAAGCCCACTGGAAAGTCAACAGAGACAGCTGCAATGGCTCAAGAAGTTGACTGGAGCTTCATGGTACAGGATGGACTCCTGATCAAGCACTCATGGCCGGAATATATGACAATAAGGTATATGAACATCTCTGTACTCCTGCCTGTATTGCTAAGGTTAAATTGTATCATGACTACAATATGGAGATTATATCCGATATTGAGTCTTTAAATGTTTTAAAATCTGATTTTAAAAGGGCTGAATCTGACTATCAAAGAAAAATTGAGGAGTTGGAGAAAACTGTGTCCTTATTAAAACATGAACACACAAACTATAAAAGACTCAAATAAAGGATTTAATATCAAATTGTCCGAGGCTCAAACCCAGCTTGTCACAGCTGAGGCTCAAGCTAGGAAGTATGCTATTTCTAAGCAAAACTTCCAAGCCATTCTTGCATCATCCTCTCACTCAAAACTTTGTTACCAAAACAAAGATGGGTTGGGAACCAATGAAATTGCTCCACCACACTCTTATGAGTCTATAAGACAACCAAGGTGTGGTACTGAAGATAGACCCAAAGCAAAAGGGTGTATTCATCTCAGCTGGATTCCAGGTGGTAGGAAACTCTGATTCAGGAAAGGAGTGTAGTACCAGCACTCCTGTCCTACCAAAGGATCAGAAGTTAAAGGGAAAGGTTGCTGATGAAGAGAAAAGGAAAAAGAAACAGCAATCCTCAAATTCCCAAAAGATTAACATTGCATGCATAATGTGTGGTCTGCAAAACCACATGGCCAAAGATTGTTACTACAATCCTGCTAGCACACATTATGCAAATAATGTTAAAAAGGAAGGAGTCAGGGAAGGTTTCTCATTTGGACCATATCAAATGGTTCCAGTGATGAAAAAGGGAAAGCTTGTTTCCGAAGCAAGGTTGCTTTTGGAAGAAGGTCCTTCTTCAGAAGGGAAAATGGCTTCGGAAGCTAAAGTTGTCAAGACTCAAAAGAATAAAAGAGTCCCCTTTAATCCATCCCAGAAGAAGACTACTTCGGAAGAAAAGGTGGTGAAGGCTTCTTCCGAAAAGAAAGAAGCTTCGGAAGAATGCCATGCTGCAAAAGCTTCAACAAGCTCATCCTCCATGATCAACCAAGGGATGGAATGGAAGATCAAGGAAGATGTTGCAGCCCAAACCTCTTCTTCAAAGACATCCATCGAACCCCCATGCATAAATTTTGGTTCAATTATGTCACTATCATTGGAAGAACCCAAGACCAACAAGGCTTGGGGTTCCAATCAAAACTAATCATCTCATCTTATATGCAGGGACATCCATATGACAAGAATAACAATGTTTGGATTGTGGATAATGGATGCTCCAGGCACATGACAGGGAACAGATCTCTCCTTCAACAATTTCAACATTATGATGGAGGTCCTATCCAGTTTGGAGGTGAGGCCGGAGGATATATTTCTGGCAGAGGAAGTATATCCAATGGAAAATTAAAAGTTGACAAGGTTCACTTTGTCAAAGAGCTTGAACACAACCTGTTAAGTGTTTCTTAGTTTTGTGATCAAAAGCATCAAATGCTTTTCACAGAACATGAGTGCATTATCCTCAAACCCGGGATGACAATTCCTTAAGAATTGGTGCTTCTTAGATCTCCCACGAAAGGGGATATGTACAAGCTGGATATGAACAATGCTTCCCCAATAGGTGAAGTATCATGCTTTCTTTCCATAGCTGATGGTGATGAGTCAAGACTATGGCATAAACGAATGTGTCATGTAAATTTTAAGACAATGAATAAATTGGCTAAAAATAACTTGGTACATGGTTTGCCTAAAAAGGAATTTTTCTGCAAAGATAACTGTGTTGCATGCCTGAAAGGGAAGCAACACAGGGCATCTCATAAATCCAAAGTTATTAACTCCATCACCACTCCATTATACTTATTGCACATGGATCTATTTGGTCCCACAAGTATAATGAGTATTAGAAGGAAATCATATTGCCTTGTAATTGTTGATGATTTTACTAGATTTACATAGGTATTATTTTTAAGAACCAAAGATGAAACTGCTGAAACTTTAAAATATTTTATTCTTAAAATAGAAAATCAAATTGATCACAAGGTTAAAATAATAAGAAGTGATCAAGGGACAGAGTTTAAAAATCACGTTCTTGACTTATTTTGTTACTCAAAAGGGATTGCCAGACAATATAGTGCTCCTAGAACTCCTCAACAAAATGGTGTTGCTGAGAGGAGGAACATGACACTTATTGAGGCTGCTCGGACTATGTTAGCTGATTCAAAGCTGCCTCTAACATTCTGGGCAGAGGCATTCAACACTGCATGCTATGTGCAGAACAGGGTTCTTGTAGTTAAGCCACATGGAAAAACCCCTTATGAGCTATGGAACAAGAGGCCACCGTTCATTGGCTTTCTAAGGTCTTTTGGCAGCAGGTGTACCATACTTAACACAAAAGACAATTTGGCAAAATTTGCTGAAAAGTTGAATGATGCTATCTCCGTTGGATATTCCTCTAACTCTAAAGCTTATAGAGTTTATAACATTAAAATTAAACAATTTGAGGAATCTTTCAACATTGTAGTTAATGAGCACACTCCTTGTGTTCGGGAATGGCCCTGATCATATCTTTGATTTAGAATTGTTTCCAAACTATTCTAAACCATCTTGTGAGAATGTTTCAGCTGGAACAGGTGCTCAAAGTGATTCTGATGATGACCAACTGTTTGAGCTACCCAGACATATTCCAAGTTCTCCAAGAGCTGCAACAAATCAAACTCCCACTATTGTCAGATCTGACAGTATAACTATCTCAAGGAATAGTGGAGCTTCAACCAGCGGTTCACCTGTTGACCCTCAAACTTCATCAGGTGACATTGCACAACACCAAGCTGATGGAAGCAACATCTTGAAGGAACACGCAACTGTTAATGCTGCTTCACAGCAAACAAATGATGATGATGTTTCTCATTCATTCAATCAGTCCTCCTTGAATGAGTTTGAAACAGCAGCTGGACCAAGTGTTCTAGCTCCTGAGCAAAATATGTCCAATCTGGATCTATCTTTGCAACTGGAGGTAATTCCTAGACTTAGGATTCACAACACTCATCCAACTGAGAACATCATAGGGAAGTCTCTGAAGGTGTGAGAACAAGAGGACAAACTCACAATGGGAATGTCTGCTTGTACTCATGCTTTTTATCCCAAATGGAACCCAAGAAGGTGGAAGATGCCTTGAAAGATAGTAGCTGGGTTGAATCAATGCATGAGGAGTTGCTTCAATTCAAAAGACAAAAGGTTTGGAACCTATGTCCGCTACCATCTGGTCAAGTACCTATAGGCACTAAATGGGTTTTCAGAAACAAGAGAGATGATAGAGGCTTGATCATCAAGAACAAAGCAAGACTGGTGGTTCAAGGATACACTCAAGAGGAAGGAATAGATTATACTGATGTCTTTGCACCTATTGCAAGACTTGAGGCAGTTAGGATCTTCCTTGCTTATGCTGCATCCAAGAATTTCACTGTCTATCAGCTTGATGTCAAGTGTGCCTTTCTATATGGGGATATAGATAGGGAAGTCTATGTATGCCAACCTCCAGGATTTGAAGACCCACAACATCCCAACTATGTGTGCAAATTGGATAAAGCTCTATATGGGTTGCACCAAGCACCTAGGCTGTGGTATGAGACATTGTCTCAGTTTCTCCTGAAGAATGGTTACACTAGAGGTACCATTGATAAGACTCTTTTCATAAGGAAGTCTGGGAAAGACATCTTGCTTGTTCAAGTCTATGTTGATGACATCATATTTGGTTCGTCAAATGACCAAACGTGTAAAGACTTTGAGATCATCATGAAGAAGAAGTTTGAGATGAGTTCCATGGGAAAAATAGACTTTTTCCTTGGAACTCAGGTGAAGCAAATGAAGGAAGGGTTTTTCATTAGTCAATCTAGCTATGTCAATGACATCTTAGAAAGATTTGACATGAAAGATTGTAAGGCAGCCAAAACACCTATACCCAGAAACCATAATCTCTGCCCTGACTCTGAGGGGGAGGATATTGATCAACATCAGTATAGAGCAATTATTGGTTCTCTGATGTATCTCACAGCAAGTAGACCTGATATCATGTTTGCAACTTGTATTTGTGCAAGATATCAGGCTGCTCCAAAGGTGTCTCACCTAGTTGCTGCCAAGAGAATCCTCAGATACCACAAATGAGCACCTAAATTAAGTCTCTAGTATCCCAAGACTAGTGATTTCAATCTCTGTGGTTACTCTGACAGTGATTATGGTGGCTGCAATATCAACAAGAAATCAACATCCGGTGGATGTCAATTTCTTGGTGGAAGGATCATCTCATGGCAATGCAAGAAGCAATCCTGTGTCTCTACATCAACTGCTAAAGCTGAATACATTGTTGCTGCAAGTTGCTACGCACAGCTGCTGTGGATTCAGAACCAGATGATAGACTACGGATTCAAATTCATGAGCACTCCTATCCACATTGACAACAATAGTGCTATCTCGATTACTGAAAATCTAGTGAAGCACTCGAAGACTAAGCACATTGATATCAGGTACCATTTCATTAGAGATATTCATAAGAAAAATCTAATCAAGCTAATTAAAGTTGACTCAAATGAACAATATGCTGACTTGTTCACCAAAGCCTTTGATGAACAAAGATTCAAATATCTCATTACAGCTATTGGTATGATAAACCTTGATTAGTCTATCTCATTTGAAAAACCTTTTAATGTGTAAAGTCTTGTGTCAAAACAATCTAAGCCCTATTACAAAAGGTCCTTCTCTGAAATTTTTTCTAAGTATAAATTCTTCCGAAGAGGAATTAACCCTCGGAAGATATTTTACATATCTTCCGAAGCAAAATTCCTCCCAGATAATTTCCTTCTCGGAAGAGTTGTTTAGTCTCGGAAGAAGTGATTAATCTCATATCAGATCTACTTTTGAAGCTTATAACACTCTCCATTTGGAAAGCAACATTTACTCTCGGAAGTAAAAACTTTACCTTCAGAAGTAAATTTACCTTCGGAAGAACATTACCTTCGGAAATGCTTTATACTCGGAAGAAAGACTTTACTGTGTAACGGAAATCTTTTGGGCCCCACTCTGTAAAAAGTAAAGATTTTGTTAATGATGTCTGATTATTTAAATGGACTAAACCTTACCGCCCCTGTCACATCCTCCACTGAAACGTCCCATCATCTTATCCAAATCCCTTAAACCACCATTTCACCCATTTAAATAACTCCGGCTAATTACTTTCATATTTTAACCAAATTTACTGCCCTAAAAGCTTCCTTCATCCCCAATTCACCTAATTCCGAACTATCTTCTTGCAACTTTCACAAATGGCACTAAACCCTCAGCACAACCAAGTCGCACTCCTTGATTCTTCAAGGGATGCCGACTTCTCAGACATCATCTCCTTTCTTACCCAATCATCTTATTACACAGCTCTGACTGTTAACCCCACAATTTACTCAAATCACATCGCTGAATTTTGGGCCAATGGTTAGATTGAAACCCTAAATGGGGTTAGGGTAATAAGATCAAGCATCTGTGGCCAGGAGTTGGTCATTTCTGAACAACTCATCAGGGAGCATCTCGAGCTTCATGATGAGGGCGCTCCTACGGAGTTCCCCAAAACAGATTTGGACAACACCTATATCCAAATGGGATATGGTGGAGATGTCAGCAGGTCAACCGTATACAAGTTTAACTTCTCTTACAACTAGAAGTTCCTACTGCATGTTATTCTTCATTGCTTGTCCAACAAATCTGGGAGATGGGATCAAATCCCATATGAACTAGGGTGCCTAGTTCATGGTTTGGTGAGAAGCCTCCGCTTTAACTACTCAAGATTTGTGCTGATCAATCTTATGGGAAAGCTTCAACGGGACACATTCTTCATGTATCCCAGGTTTCTTCAGAACATTATCAATTGTGAGCTGGACCAGAGTAAGCTTGTCTGTGCAGCTGCTCTGATTGTTCCTCAAATGAGGCCGACCATCTTCAAGACTTTGAAGAGAGTGTCCACCAACTTCACCAGAAGATATACTGCACTTCTTCCAGGTATGACTGAGCAAATGGCTCCTGGTGACATCCCTGTTAACCCCACAGGTGATGAACCCACACCAGCAACTACCCTCACATTGCCAAATCTACCTTCTCACCCCATCACTATCACTTATCAAAGACGCCCCAAATGAACCCTTGTTCAATCATCTCTGATTGAACAAGCTCCTCCTGTTCTATCCAAAAAGGCTAGAGTGGAACAATAGGCTCCCACCTAGTCTGAGGTCCAACCATCCTTCACAATTGACCTCAATATGGGTATTGAGTCTCCTCAGTCTCAAACCCATGAGCCCGAAACCCAAGCTGAAAACCCTCAGGGAGAGTCTTTATACTCACCTAAGCAGCCAAAAAGGGACAGCCCTATCATAGGCTCAATGCCTTTAGACATTGATCAAAGTCCCGGGTCATTAGGCTTAAACTCCATATCCTTTACTGACCTTCTCATAGGAGCTGATGAAGAGATTATGTCTCTTCAGGGCAATAAAGTTAATCCATTACACCCTATCAAGGATCAACAGAGCCCAGAGAGACCTCTTACCTCTAGCCCCCATCAACAAGGCTTTACTGAGGTGAGTCCCATTGATGTGGAGGAGCCTCATGTAGATTCAGCTGCCACTACTGAAGGAGCCTCAATGGACCCTCAGGACAGTGGTAACATTACTGAGACTGAATCTACGACAACCATGCCCTTTGATGACTCTGAAAGAGACATCATTGGGCAAGGGAAACTAGGGCACTAAGAAACCATATCTGGTGGTGATGATGGACATACTAGGTATGTTACCTCATCTCCCCGTGTTTCTTCAAAAGAAGATGAGGGAAGACTGCAACTTACCATTAAAGACCTACTTTTTATAGTCTCAAATCTTGAATCTAAGGTTAGGACTTTAGAGGATAGGTCTGCCACTCAGCAACTTGAGATTGAAAATCTCAAGGCCAAACTAGCTGAGAAACAGATTGAGAGGTCTGTTAGGCACGTACCAATTCAGGTCTCATTGACCTCTTCCTCCAGCTCATCAAGCTCTCAAGATAATGCTACCAAAAAGGGGGAGAGTGTTCAGGGAGAAAGCCAAAGACAAGAGGAACCACAAAGTCAAGCTCTCATTTCCTTAAGTTCAAGATACCCTATGCAACAAGCTTCAGTTTTTCTTGAGCCTCCTCCAGTTGTAATTCAAGTGGATCAAAGGATGCTCCAAGATCTCAACAGGTTCTTCAAGAAGTTCCTGATGGAATCTGTCATTGAACAACCAAGTCCTGACTTGTCTGTGATTTACTTTGGAGCTCAAGAGCTTTAAAGGTTAAAGCACCTTCTACCACTATTGAGAAAGTTGGTCAACCTAAGGTCCAAGTGGAACCTGAGATTAATTTCGAAGTGGAAACAAGGACTGATGGCCCAGCAACTGAGACAGTTGGGATAGATAGTGCATTCTCACAGACTTCCGCCTCGGAAGAACAACTTTAATCTTTCGAAACTGAGATTGCTGCTGCGGAAGGACTAATATCTTTGTTCGATGATCTAATAGTAACAGATGCAATCTTAGAACTTGCATCTGTGGTTAATGGGGAGGATTTTCTCACCTAACCCCTAGCTCAAACATCAGCATTAACCCCATCTCCCATTTCCACCACTCAACCTGAACCTTCCATCCAAGAACCCCCAAAGTCTAGCACTTCTGAACATATCAAAGGAAAAAGGAAGATGACTAAGGAAGAGCTTCAGAAGGAAGAAAGGTTAGAAAAACTCAAAAAAAAGGTAGACTTCCAACTGGAAAACTGCTAGCTGCTAGTAGCAAAGCAGCTGCAACCAACCAGGAGGCTGTCAACAATAAAAGAAGGGTGGAAATCATTGACAGACTTGTCAATCTAAGAGCTGTGAGTGAAGATGTACTCCTGATACCACAAGAGGAGTTAGTTGAGTTGGAAAAGGCAACTTTGATGCAAAAACAACAAAAAGAAGAAGCAGCAAGGTTGGCCTTAGAGGAAGAAAGGGAGAGGAAAGAAAGAGAAGCTGATCAGCAGCTTAGGAGGGAAAGGATAACTTTCATAACCTCCAAGGGTTTCTCTCTAGAAGAACTATCTCCACACAACAATGATACGATCTTATGGCTCTTCAACAAAGAGCAAGATCAAATGGAGAAGGAGAGAAAGAGAGCTGCCAAGGAGAAGCTGATGTTGAAAAGGAAGAAGGAAGAGGAAGCAGGACTAGCTGCTGCCAAGAAGATAGGTGAAAAGGCCTGGATGAAAAACTATCTCCGGGCTTATGGCTTCTCTGGCAGGCAGGTGGGTCTATGTCTGAAAAGACCCTCCAGTGACATGTCAGTGACATAAAGGCTGACATTCGCTCGGGGAAGAGGAAGGAGATGTACAGAAGGGGACAGAGGATGATCTTCAAACCAACCACTCAACTCCAACCTCAAACCCAACCACAACCTGAACCAATTCCTTTTCCTTTCCCCTTCAAAACTAAACCAACAACTGAACCTTACACCCCTGAACCTACACCATCACCCTTACCAACCTCTTCACCTCAACCACCCAAACTACCTATCCTCCAACCCAAAACACTAGCCAGAACCCAAACACCACAACCTACCCAACAACCTCTCAAACCATCCCCTCGGCCTTCTAAACATCTCCCCATAGAGGAGTTCAAGGTAATCAAGACAAAGCTCATCAACTGCACAACCCTGAGCGATAGCTCCTGTGAGGAGGATTCAGTCAAACTGACTTATGTTGATGGATCCTCATGTTCCCTCACTAGAGATCAATTTCTTGATCTGCCCAGAGGAACATTGGACCAAGCTGCAATCTCCTTGGCCTCAATTCAGATACTTTGAATGAGGAAGAAGAATACCAAGAAAGGTGATAAGGTGCCAAGAAAACCCCTTGTGCCTAGGAAAAAGGTCATCCAGTGGAGGTTCGAAGACTCTTCTTACAAATTTGTTGTTGAGAGAGAGAGTGGAGAGCTCAATAGGCTAAATGCCTCATCTCTGCTACACTTAAACAGATTTGATATTGCTGAGTTAGTAGAGAAACCACTCTCCAACCCCTCCAACTCTGAAGTAGCTGCTCACATAAGAAATCACCTGGGCAGTCTTCATCTGGCTGAGCTGACTGCTAGAACCAAGATTGAAGAAGAGTTGAAACTGGGAGAGGAGGAGAAAAGGAAGGGATCAACAACCAAAGGCAAAGCCTTTCTGCAAATGGTTGAGGGTCCTGAACTTGAATCCATAGTTAGATGGGAGTATGACTATAACTCTCGTCAGCTAACTCTTTTCAGTGGGGCACTACAAAGGGTACATGTCATTCAGAGTGATAGACTGGATCTTCTATCCACTAACGACTTATACAAGCTTCTCAACACCACTTCAGGGAAGAACAAGGAAACAGACAAATATCTTCTGTCCCTCGTGTTGAAAGCTTTGAGAAGCAGAAACAAGTGAGGTTTTGGTAGCATCAGCCTAGGGGGAGTTTGTTGGATCTAGAAAGGCTGATGCAACCAAAACCAAATCACTTAGACTATTTTGGTGCAACTAATAAAGGACTTCCGAAGCTAAGTGTGGAACTTCCGAAGGAAAAGGAGCTCTTCCGAAGACAAAGTGTAAGACCAACTTCCGAAGGAAAAACCCAACTTCCGAAGACAAAGTATTCACTTCCGAAGATCAAGACTTAGAGTGAAAGATCAGAAGTCAACTTCCAAAGTATGAAAGAAGTCCTCAAGCCTCGGAAGTATAGAAGCCTCTTCCGAAGTATAAGTGGCTTTGGAAGAACATGTTCTTCCGAAGCCAACTTACCTTCGGAAGACACTACTATTATCCAGTGGACATAAGTATGGTCTCCCTGACACTCCGCTGCAGACCTCTGAGATACCGCATGGCGTTTTCTCAAAAGCCATGTAGTTGACCATACTTTATTCCATTGTTTACCTTTATCAGTTAGTACAGTTGCCAACTTTAGTTGGTAACAAAAGGTAAGTCATGGACATGTCATGACTACCATATCTTAGATAATACTTTATCTAAGATACCTTAACTTTAGCATTGTACTATATGCTTTAGTCTTAGGTTTCTAGCTGGTATCAAAGTATATCCGGCTGTAGGATCTAGTATATATAGTTTCTCATTGTAACTCACGTTTCATGCTTGTAAGAGTCTTGTAATACTTTGAGTTGAGAAGTAATATATACAAGTGCCTTGAAAATTATTTCCTTGTGTTCTTTGCTACTTATTATATTATTATCAACTCTTAGGAAAGATTCTACTTCATCTGATTTGAGTGTAGTATAAGTTAGTTTGAGAGAAATCTAAGTGTTAAGTGACAAAACCCGATCCTGCAATCTTCATGTAGGATGCGTAGGTTAAGAAAATACGAATTGCTTCCATCCTTGCCACAGGTGCAAACACTTCATTTTAGTCAATGCCTTCTACTTGTTTGAATCCTTGAACGACTAGCATAGTCTTGTTTCTGATTATGACTCCTTGATCATCTCTTTTACATTTAAGAACCCATTTAGTGCCAATCACCTTTGCACCTTTTGGTCTATCCACATGAGTCCATACTCCTAACTTCTTGAACTGAAGGAGTTCTTCTTGCATAGCACTAACCCATGCCTCATCCTTTAAGGCTTCACTTACATATTTTGGCTCAAATTGAGACACAAAACATCGATAAGCACCATCATGTAGATAACCTTATTCCATGAATGCGGCATAATCAGCTGAGTATAGCTGATTTCGTGTCTGAACTCCCGATAGAACATCCCCAATGATGTTGTCCAGGGGATGATACACATTAATTCAAGATCCGAGAGTGGTGGGAACAACAACTTCAGTGTCCAAATTTTGAATTCCAGGTTCAATATATGTGGCTGTTGGAGTATGAGGTTCAGAAGTGTCAGTGGCATCAAGATCAGATGCATGTGTACTTTTATTAGAGGGAACCTGTTCCTCCTAGTCCGCATTTTCAGTCTCAACTGCCTCATCATCAGAGGAAGAATCACTAACTTCAAGCTCTCCCCCTAGAGGGCTAGAAGTATCATCTACTTGAACTAATGAAGTTGGGTCTAGTGGAGGAGTATTCAGAACATCATACATCATTCGAGCAAATAACTCATCATCAGGAAGAAAAGGCGGTAGATTGAAGGATTTAAGAAATCCATCATAGTCAAAGAAGAAGGAAGGTCCTTTTCCCGAGGGGGTGGTGTATCTTTGAACATCAACATTGCACCACACTTCTACTTGACCCGTTGAGTTGTTATAAACTCTTTTGTCTGGTATACTGGGTCCGAGAAAGATACCTTCTTCAGCCTTCTCACTAAACTTCCCAGTCTGAGTTTTCTTTAACAGCATGCACGGTGCACCAAATGGTTCGAGATACTCCAAGTTTGGTTTACGTCGCTGGAGCAGTTCATAACATGTTTTACCATGACGTTTGAGCACCAAGACTCGATTGAGAGTGTAGCATGAATTAGCCACTACCTCGTTCCAAAATTGAATAGGCAGTTTAGAGTCGGCTAACATTGTTCTTGCTGTCTCTATCAAGCTACTATTCTTTCTTTCAGCAACCCCATTCATTTGTGGAGTGTAGGCAAACGTAAATTGATGTACAATTCCTTTCTTTCTATAGAATGCCTCTATCCACTGATTCTTGAACTCTGTTCTGTTGTCTGATCGAATCTGCCTTACTTTCAGCTTGTAGAGTGATTCCAAAGTAGTTACTAGATGTTTGAATGATTCAAATGTCTTTGATTTGGATTTCAGAAACATCACCCAAGAGAATCTTGAGTAATCATCAGTTACTACATAGCAGTACAGATCTCCAGCAATGCTCTTTGTGCTGAATGGGCCAAACAGATCCATGTGTAGAAGTTCGAGAGGAATGTCGATAGAACTAACTTTCTTTGCCTTGTGAGACTTCTTGGTCTGTTTCCCATTCTTATATGCTAGGCAAACATCCGGAAGCTGGAAATTCTTGACAGTTACTCCATTCACTAAATCATTCTGTACCAGATGATTCATCTTCCTAGAATTAATGTGTCCCATTCGCCTATGCCAGGAGACTGAATCCCTCTCGGTTGCCTTTGATAAGAAGCATTGCACATTAGTCTCAGTTGTGGAGGCTTTTGATAGATCCAAGACATACAGATCATTATATCTTGAAGCTGACATTAGAACTTTATCCTCCTGGATAACATAATCCTTCTTCAACATGTAGCACTTCTTGTTGTCAAACACAACTTTGAATCATTTATCATAGATCTGGGAGACTGAAAGCAAGTTGTTCTGTAGTTGTTGAACGTAGTTGACCTTGTCAAACTTCACTTCTCGTTTCCCACTTTGCATTGGGCTGTGATGTAACCTCCTTTATTCCCAGCAAATGATACATGTCCCCCTTTAATTTGCTTGACGTTGAAAAAGAGAGACGATTTCCCGGTCATGTGCCTGGACGCCCCACTATCAATAATCCAGCTATTAGTGATAGCTCTGTAGTGAACACCCTACACATACAAAAGAAATGATTAGTTCAGGTTTGGGACCCAAGCCTTGATTGGCTTGGGTGTCCCAGAGGTATCACACATCATGAACTCAACCCAGTGTCCTTCCGAGGATGAGAGTACATCTTTCTTCTTCTTGTTCTTATTATCAGACAAAATACTTGATTTTATCTTCCATAACACAGTTTTGTGTAAGGCCTGTTTGTGATAAACAGACGACTGGCTTATTGTTTGAACTTTAGGTTCACTAATCCTCTTAGGTGGAGTATTAGATCTCATTTGTGAGCAACTTGGTTTTGCATCATAAAGTTCAATTTTCTTTTTGGGCGTCTGATAATAAGGACAATTAGGAGAGATATGTCC
This sequence comes from Flaveria ramosissima, assembly GCA_025215565.1. Taxonomy (NCBI): domain Eukaryota; kingdom Viridiplantae; phylum Streptophyta; class Magnoliopsida; order Asterales; family Asteraceae; genus Flaveria; species Flaveria ramosissima. The sequence goes on along the minus strand of CM046040.1, from coordinate 26,453,031 downwards.
TCTTTTTCCACAACTGTAGCAGGATCTCCCTTCAACATATTGAGGAATATTGTGAGGTGGGGTTGAGTTTGGTTGGGGTTTCGATGAAGACTCTTCCTTTTTAGATGTTTCACATTCTTTAACAAAGTTAATTGTTTTAACATTTTGAACATCTTTTATTTTCATTTTATTTGGATTTTGATGATTAACACGTTTAAGGTTCATTGGATTATTCTTCTTAGGTTCTGAAATAAACTTTTGTGAACCAGACCCTGATTTAACCTTTTCACTTTTAGCATCCAAATTCTCAACAAGTATATTATTTGTTGATTCCAAAGAAGAATCCTTCTGTTTAGTTAAAAATTTAAAGGTTGACCAATGGAATCTGGATCACTAACCAGAGGAGTGGACACCACATGATCCTTTACATGGTTATTATTAACTGGTCTACATTTAATGTTCAAAATGACTGCATGTGGTGGCGAAACTATCTTATAACCCAGACCTTCCCCTGTATTTCGTTCTTTCACAAGGTTCTGAACAATGTGAGAAGAACTTGTCAAACTGTGCAGTTTTTGTTTTAAAGAATCAACTTCCACTTGTAAAACTACTTTTGCTTTCTTAGTTTCCTCTAAGAATTTAAATAAAACTTTATGTCATTTAATTGATTTAAGGCAACAACCTTGGTTTCTCTTAGTTGTTTCCCCAAAAGTTCTATCTTTTCTTTGAAACTAGACTAATTTTGTTTTAAAATGTGATCTGCTTCAGTGTAGAGTAGTAAATCATTTACTAGATTATCATTATATTCTAATAACCTAGCAAATTTTAAATCAATGCTTTCTTTAAATTTATCACAGTCAGTACAAGCATGTTTTTCAAATAATTGGTCTTTAGAACTTACCTTTGAGGAATCAAACGAATCAGCCATCAAAGCTATATCAGACTCTTTGCTGACTGGAGATTCTGAGTTTGTTGCTCTGAGCTCTTCCTTAGCCAAGTGATTTTCAACATTCACAGCTTCTTCGGTATCTGACATTGCTTGCTCAGCTATGATCTCACCTTCACTAGCAGATCTATCATCTAGTGCATCGGCAAAGGCAATATTTGATTCACCCGGAGAGACAAAGCGGAAGGACCAGTCTTGCCCTTCATCACCTTGAGCAGTCAGAGCAATTGTCTCTTTACTTGAAGAAGTAGTTCCAATCATGTCTTTGTCTTGACGGTTGAATGTAGGAAATGGGTTTCCATTTCCAGTTTTCTTGGGCTTTACACATTCACATTTAAAATGCCGTTTTTCACCACAGTTGAAACAAGTAACTTTGGGTTTGTCAAAACCAAAAGTCGTATCTTTAGTGGCAACTAGATTTTGCCCCGTCTTTTTGACAAACTTCTTTGCTCTTCTGACTGCACTAGCCAAGGCCCACATTATGTCCATTCTTTCTAGCTCATTTTCATCAACTTGCTCGTAATCCTCATCTGCAAGATGACAATTTCCAATCTTACCGGCAACTAAACCATCATAAGATTGTACAACAGCCGCTAGAAGATCCATGTGCTCCTTAGCAACTTCCACTGTGACATTACTAAGATTCTCAGTCTTCAACTTTGTAGTATTTTCCTCAGGAACTATGTATTGGGTTCCAGATGACCCTGACGTTTCGGTTCCCGAAGCACTGTTTTATGAAGGAGCAGAAGAACTAGACACGAACACTGTTTGTAACGGTGCTCCTGAAACAGCTGGAGTCGGAACTGAGTTGTAAAGTGAAGGATTCTGAACATAGGATCATTTCTTTGACTTGTATTTCATTCGCAGTTCTTCCTCCCTTAATTTCAAGATGAAATCATTTATGTCTAGCGTCACAAACCAATCAGCAAAGCTTGAAACTTTATCTTTCATAGATGTTGTAACACCATGAGTGTGCAACTCACTCATGAGAGGATAGAATCTGTCAATAATATCATCCAAGCTCTCATTCCATATCAAAGAGAAATTATCAAATTCCTTTTTTGAGAGCTTTAGGCTTCAGTGCTTTGAGAGTTGCGTTTCCATCATATCTCTTCTCCAATGCCTCCCATAACTTTTTAGCCTGCTTGTTCTCAGAGAACTGATGAAAGATGTCCTTAGGTATCGACTGAGTTAACAAGGCATATACTTTCTTTTCAGCATTGAACAGAATCTTCTAAGCTTCACTCATTCCTCCCAAAGTTAACTTGACTCCATTAGCACTCACTGGTACCGTATAACCTGTCTGAATGGATGTCCAAAGGTTTGGGTCAACTCCATTTAAATAGATTTCAAGCCGTTATTTCAACTGTGGATATTCATCTTGTTGATACATATGTACCTAGATCATGATATGAATGTAATAGATCTTGTTTATCTTACACTGATGTAATGTTTGGAAATTAATGAAATGAGATTGTGTGTGATAGGATCGGATCTAGTTTGATCAATTAGATTTGAATTTGCAGCGGAATATAACAGAAATAAGATCAAATTCAAGCAAGATAAATATGAATATGCAATCACACAATGATGATTATAAAGAGAGAACTTTTCTGTTAATGGAATATTTTCATTCACGCTAATGCTTCGGTTACAAAACAACTAGGTCAACATTCCTTTTATAGAGGAATGTGACGTCAGCTGATGTCACTTGATAGTGACATCTAACTGATTTAACAAACTACTGAAAATAACTAATCTACTGAAGATGTCCACAACAACTGAGGACACCTTCACAAAAGTCTAAGTGTAAACAAGAATTACAACTACTGAACTAAAACTACTGAAACTATAAACTACTGAAAGGTAAATTACAAGTACTGAAAAAGAAAACCATCACAACTACTGAAGTTAATAACTTCAGCTGTTGTGACAACTACTGATCACTCTAGTCTTCAGTCTTTGTCTTCAGTACTTTACTTTCGGACTTTGTCTTCAGACCTTGTAATCAGCTGATGTCTTCAGCTGTTGTAATCTTCAGCAGTTGTAATGTCTGTGGGACTTAGAGGTTTTTCTGATCAGGCTCATTGGTTCTTTTGGTCCAAAAAACTCCCCCTGAACCAATGCAGCCAAAACCTCTAAGTTTATTGATGATCCCACTTATTCTTTGGCAGAAACACTCTCTTGATCAGCTTCAGAGGTAATCATGTAAGCACAGGCCGGGAAAAGGTTTCTGATCTTTTGATTGGCTAAGTGTGGAAGGGAACTCTGTCTTGGGGAAACTGGACACAGAGTCTTGTCCCAACCATGAAACCTATTTCCCATTGATGAGTCTGTAAGACTCTCTTGCATAGGCCTCAAGGAGAACAACTTGTTCCTCCTTGGTGAGTTCTTCTGCTTCTCCCTCAAAGAAGAACTCAGGGCCATAATATTCAGACAGATATCTTACTGTCTTCCCATTCTTCAACTCAACAGTTGTGATCTCTCTGTATGCAAATTCATCTGGATGAGAGCCTTCTAGCAACAACTGGAGTTCACTCTTTTGAAGATCTTCAAGTTTCTTGTATAACAGCCCCTTCTTGATCATTTTGTTCTCAAGTATAGATTGAGGGGTTGTTTTTGAGTTGTGTGCTCTCTTGAATTCTTCTATAATCTCCCAGGGTGAGACTACCATGGCCAACATAATTGCAGCATTCAAAGTCTTTTTCACTTGGCCATGATATCTACTTGGTATGTTTCTCTTGTGTATTCTGGAACTTACCCTGGGGTCTGGCCAAATCCTCACTCTTTCTCTTTGATGTTGGAATGTATGCCTAAGAGTGTACAGCCTCAGAGCTTGTTTCTTCATTGCTTGAATGGATGAGGACTGAGGGAAGTCCTTGTCAACCATTTTGAGAAATTGCTCATCATGCTGCTTCTGCTGTTCTTCTTCTTCAATCTTCACTTTCACCATTTGCATTTGCAAGTCAGATGTGATCATCTGTTGACTTCTGGGCTCAGGTGCTTTAAGTTTGAGAACAGCAGAGATTGGCAGACTATCCTCTTCATCATCATCTTCTTCTTCTTCTATCCTCAACACCCTTCTCTTTCTTTTAGGTGCATCACTGGTGGTAGATTGAGTGGGTTTCTTAGGTAAAGGAGTTGGTTTTGAGGGTTGTGAGGTTGGTTGTTTTGGAGGTTGAGTGGTTGATTTTAAAGGTTGTTTTGGTAGGTGAGATTGTAAAGATGCTCTATCATTTTGTTTGTGAGGGTGGCTTTGGATAACTTAGCCATATCAGATCTTTTCCCAGCACCAGCTTCATCCAGAGCTTTTATGATCAGACCTTTGTTGAAGGTTTCAGAAGAGCAGATTTTGGTGGTTATCTCCAAAATGCTATCTCTAGACCATGACTTGACTTCAATGATAGGTCTTCCCAAGTGTTTTGATAAGAATCTGATCATAGCCTCCAATCTTTCCCTTTCTTTCTCATTGCAGCCTGCCCATCTATTTTCAATCTCTTGAATCTCAAGCCTTCTGATCTCAGAATCAAGTTTGGCAGTATCAAAGCCTTGTCTGAAGAGCTGATCAATAATCTTGTCCATGGATCTGCTGTGTTGCTCATCAGCTTCTTTGATCATTTCCTCCAACTTCTTCTCATCCTCAGTCTGTTCACCAGCACTTTTTTTCTTTTGTAAGTAATTATCTCTATTCTTTATTCTCTTTGGCTTCTTCCTCTTCAACTCTCTTTCTTTTATCATCTTTCACTGACTTAGACTCCTCCTTTTTGGTTGCATTGGGTTCAGGGGTTTTAATGTCAGAAAGTTTCTTTGACACACCATCATCCACAAGGGTTTGAAGATTTGAGTAAATCCTCTCATCAATGGTTTGATGGACAATAGTAGTGATGATGGGAGTGATGAGAGGTAAGGAAGATTTAAAAGCAGCAACCATTTGCTCAGAGGGGTTCTCTCCCTGATAAATGGTGCCTGAAACAGAGGCTGGTGGCTTATTTGATGAGAGTGGCTCAGTGTTTGGGAGAGCTTCAACAGAAGCTGCCATCTGTGGGTTAATTGGGGCAGATGGACTTGATTCCTGAGACATTTTGGCAAGCAGTTCTTGTAATCTGCAAACCTCAGCCTCAAGAATGGTGTTTTGGGCTAGAAGTCAAAGAAAAAACCCAGGTCATCATTAGTGTTAGCTGAATCGGCTGACCTCCTGAGTAAATCAGGATGAACATGTGCTGAGTGTAGATCAGTAATCACATGTGCCCCTTTGTCTTGGAACTGGGGACTTCTGCCTCAGGATTAAGTCCTTCATTGGCAGTTGCCTCTGGTGAGGTCTTAGAGATGATACCAGCTTCATCCTGTTCATGTGTTGAAAAAGGGGAAGAGGTAGCCTCACCAGATGTTCTAGTCTCTCATCTACACTGGGAGATTGAACTTTATAATCCCTATGCTGTGGGTTGTCAACTACATTATAATCCTCTCCCTCAGCTGTTGAGGTTTTCCCAGTGTTAACAGGTTTCTGGGGAGGGGTAGAGGAATGTAGTTGAGTCAGCACTTGTGCAATGACTGCAGTTGGGCTAGTAGGGGTGGTTTCAGTGGGAGATGGAGGTGAAAAGGATTACACCCGGGGTGAATGGTGCTCTTCAATGGAAATCTTCTCAAGTTAGAGAGATTCTAGTAATGTGGCTTCCCCAATGTTGGTTGCATCAGGATTTTGTTGAGAGGATACCTGAGCAGTTTCAGCTGGTGGAGTCGTTGAAACTACAAGGGGATTAAAACTAGTAGTTTCATCCTACGTTTGTGCTGCAGGGGCATCATCAGGGGACTCAACTCCCTGAGTAGCCTTTTTGGTTTTCTTGGATTTTGGTTTGGAGGGGACTTTAGATCTGGAGGTAGAGGCTGTGGGTTCCCTCTGCTTGGGTTTTAGCAGTTTGGCAGCCTCTTTGAGTTGTGGATTGGGGTTGTGCCTGGAGTATACTTCTGGCAAAACTACCAGAGCAGGGACTCCAAGGCCAACAAGGCCATCAGATTGGGAATTATGGCCATAAGAAACCTTGGATATAATATCCATCTATTAGCCACAGGTTTCATTGCCAAATCTTTTAATTCTAAAATATTATTTCAGAAAAATTTAGGCTTTGCCGTTCAAGGATAGAATATAATACCTGTTGCCACCTGGATGACATTTGATCCCATGAAGATGTTTTGGGGGCAAGACAGACATTTATCATATGAAAAATGAGCCGCTCAGCATCATGGAAGTGCTTCTTAAGAATAGTAGTAGCACTTAGGTCACCCTCATAACCATGATTAACAAAGGATAAATCAATGGTGCCTTTGGGGTATCTGGTGACATAGGTGGCATCATTCAGGTCGAGGGTTTGACGAATGATCTCAGAAGTGATGACCACCTGTTTCTGGTTGACAAACGACTGGAGAGTGATCGAATCATCATTCTCAGCAGTATGAACAGTGACGTTTGTCCAGAATTGGCAAAGAGTATCGAGATAGATGGTAGGATTCAAGAGAAAGGCTGTGCGATATTGGGAATCAACCATCAAATCAATAGCAGCATCAAACTTGTTCCAAAAGGTTGATTTGGTAAGGTAAGCGACAAAGTTGTGTCGAGGTTTGATTTGCATGGTCGCCATTAATGGAAGATGAACGTTTGGAAAGTGAGATATGAAAAGTTTGAAGTTAGGGTTAGGTATTTATAGGTTATGAAACGGCTGAAAGATAACAACTGAAAGTTTTGGTGTGAGTCATCTATTGTTAGAAAACAACTGAAGACATGGTTTTAACTTTCAGATGTTGTAAACAACTGAAGACTTGGTGTTGGTCATCAGTAGTTGTAAACTACTGAAGACTTGGTTTTGGCTTCAGTTGTTTTGAAATGAAACAGTAGTTGTTGTCGTCAATTCATAAAGTTCAGCTGTTTCAATGACCTTAACACTTACTCATCAGATCATCTGATTTTTAGATGTTTCATTGGTCATCAGTACTTATCTATTATAAAAGACATCAGTAGTTTGAACTACATCAGTACTTTTCAACAAATGAAGTACTTCAGTACTTTTAAGTAGTTTAGTCTTCAGTAGTTATAAAAACTGCTGAAGATAAAATGACTTATCAGCACTTATTTTTGACAGAATTATACTAATGCTCATCAGTATTTATTGACTAAGAGCATCAGTAGTTGTCAAATTATTCTAGTTGCAGCATACCAAGCCTGAGTACAAGATTATTAAAAGTTGCACTGTCCAAAGGCTTAGTAAATATATCTGCAAGCTCATCAGCACTAGGCACAAACTTTGGATCAATCAGACCTTTTTCATAACAATCCCTGATAAAATGATGTCTGATCTCAATATGTTTGGTCCTAGAATGCTGGACAGGATTCTTAACAATACAAAGAGCTGAAGCACTATCCATTAGTAAAGGAGTCTTAGTCTCTGTAATGTCATAATCCAATAATTGATTTTGAAGCCAGAGTACCTGAGATGTACAGCTTGCAGCTGCAATGTACTCTGCTTCAGCTGTGGATGTAGCAACTGAAGTTTGTTTCTTACTCTGCCAAGAAACTAAACAGTTGCCTAGAAATTGGCATCCACCAGAAGTTGATTTTCTGGTTAACTTATACCCACATAGTCACTATCAGAGAAAGCAACTAATTTGCAAGAGTGCCCAGTGGAATACCAAAGTCCTAGAGATTGAGTTCCTTGCAAATATCTAAAGATCCTCTTGACTGCAATCATATGGGAATCTTTAGGTGCAGCCTGAAATCTAGCACAGACACAAGTTGCAAACATAATATCTGGTCTAGAAGCTGTAAGGTACATCAAGGAACCAATCATACATCTATAAAGAGTTTCATCAACTGCTTTACCTTTCTGATCAGCATCCAGTTGTGTGTTGCTGCACATGGGAGTAGAACAAGGTTTACAGTTTTGTAAATCAAACTTGGTTAACAAATCTTTTGTGTATTTAGACTGATGAATGAAAGTTTCATCAGCCATTTGTGTGATTTGCAAACCCAGAAAGAACTGTAATTCTCCCATGGCACTCATTTCAAACTTTTGTTGCATCAATTTAGTAAATGCATCACACAACTGTGGATCAGAGGATGGAAAAATAATGTCATCTACATAAATTTGAACAAGGAGCTTATGCATGCCTACTTTCTTAATGAACAAAGTTTTATCTATGGAGCCTCTAGTGAAATTATTTTGAAGAAGAAAGTTAGATAGTGTTTCATACCAGGCTCTGGGTGCTTGTTTCAACCCATAAAGAGCCTTATCAAGCTTATACACCCAATCTAGATGTTTATGATCTTCAAAACCTGGTGGTTGACACACATAAACCTGTTCTTTTATTTTACCATATAAAAATGCACTTTTGACATCCATTTGAAAAACTTTAAGATTATGGAAAGCAGCATAAGCTAAAAACAATCTGATTGTCTCCAGTCTGGCTACAATGGCAAAGGTTTCATCATAATCAATACCTTCTTCTTGTGAAAACCTCTGTACAACCAGTCTGGCCTTGTTCTTGACAATTTGGCCTTTTTCATCAGTTTTATTCCTAAACACCCATTTAGTGCCTATTGCACACTTACCTTGGGGTAGAGGAACCAGTTCCCACACTTGCTGTTTTTGAAATTGAAGAAGCTCAAGCTGCATGGCTTCAACCCATCCATTGTCCCTTAATGCCACATGATAATTCTTTGGCTCTTGCTGACTGATGAAGAGAGCATAGAGACAGAAATTGGACAATTGACTTCTTGTTGAAACACCAGCATTAATGTCACCAATGATCTGGGACATGGGATGATTCTTCAGTTCTTGTACTCAATAATATCTGTGCAAGTGTTTGTAGAAGATTCAGCAGCAACAGATGTTGATTCAGATTCTTGAAACCTAGACTTAGATGGCAGTTCAAATGAAGTAGAGGATTCAGAGATTTCATCAGCATTTGTTGTGGATGGAACTGGTGAAGCTACAAGAACATCAAGTGTAGTAGATACAGGCAGATGATCACTACAACTTGCATTTATACCATCAGATGGAGATGATGGAACTTCAGAAACAATAACAGATGGAGACTGATATGGAACATATTGCAGTATGTCCAAATCAAACAACTCCATAGGGTTTTGAGGAATTTTGTCTTTTGGAGATTCATTAAACTTGACATGCAAAGTTTCTTCAACAATCTTTGTTCTGCAATTAAAAACTCTGTATGCCTTGCAAGTAGATGAATACCCAACAAAATACCCTGCATCCACCTTTGATTCAAACTTCTGAAGTGGATTCTTTGTGTTAAGAATATAACAGGGACACCCAAATGCTCTAAAGAATGAAATAGGAGGGGCCAAATGATGTAATAACTCATAAGGAGTCTTCATCAACCTCTGATTCACTAATACCCTATTCTGTACATAGCAAGCTGTGTTGACAGCTTCAGCCCAAAAGGTTAGTGGCAAACCAGAGTCAGCCAACATTGTCCTTGCGGCTTCAATAAGGGTCCTGTTCTTTCTCTCCACCACTCCATTTTGCTCAGGAGTTCTTTGAATACTATATTGTCTCTTGATTCCCTTAGACAAATAGAATTCATCAAGAGTGTGATTCCTAAACTCTGTGCTATTATCACTTCTCACACATTTGACTGGAAGTGAATGCTGCTTTTCCACATGCAACACAAAATAAATGATGATTTGAGTAGCCTCATCCTTCGAATGCAAGAAGAAAGTCCATACATATCTGGAATAATCATCCACAATTACCAGACAGTATTTTTTCTTTGCCACACTCATTACTCTAACAGGACCAAAGAGATCCATATGCAATAATTGCAAGCAGGCAGTGGACTTGGGTTCTTCTATTAGAGTGAATGAAACTTTGTGTTGCTTTCCTTTTAAGCAAGCTGGATAGTTGTCATCACATTTGAACTCCTTCAATAGCAAACCTCTCACTAAACCATGATGAATGAGCTGATTCATGTTCTTAAGATTTACATGACCAAGCCTTCTATGCCATAGTTCAGATTCTTGAGGAGAGGCTTTAGAGAACAGACATGGATGGCCTTTTAGATCGATTTTCTTTGATAAATCTAAGGCATATACTCTTCCAATCCTGTTGGCCTTCAGGAGAGTATATTCATCCAATATCTTGTCAATCTTGTTCAAAACTTTGAAAGACAGAATCCGACAGTTTTGACTTGTGAAAAGTGCAACATGCCCTTTATCACACATTTGACTGACACTCAATAGATTGTACTTGAGGTCTCCACATGGTTAACATCATCAAATCTTATTTCCCCATTTGAGACAAATCCTTTTCCAATGATGTAACCTTTAGCATCATTTCCAAAAGAAACAAATCCCTTCTTCCCTTGAGAATAATCATGAAGAAGAGAGCTGCTCCCTGTCATATGCATAGATCCTCCACTCTCTACATACCAGATGCTTCTTTGGCATGCTGAAGAACCCTGCATTTTTCACAAAAATTAGTTAGCCTTTGAGACCTAAACCTTTTTGGTTTTGGGTCTGTTTTCATCAACAGATTTTAAACTAACTGATTTTGCATGATTAACAGCCTTTGAGGATGTCGATGGTGCTGAAAAGGATTCCTTTGATTTTGGCTTAGGTCTCCTTTTCAGTGGTTTAATCACAGAAACATCTAATTGGTTAACTCTCCCCAATAGATGTTGAACCATCATAACAAGTTGTGTCTGATTGGTTGTCAAAGTTTTCAACTCAGTTGACACATCAGTACTTGTTGGTGATTTGTTCTTGTGATTCACCACATCCTTCTTTTGAAAAGACACAGACTTAGTCTGAGTTTTTAATATTCCATTAGGAATATTTGCAGCTGTTGTGTGACAAACCCCTTCCTTCTTTGTGACTTTTTGAAAAAGCTTTGGTTTATCAGATTGAGATGATTGTGGTACAAACTTGGTTTGAAATTCATCTTTCATTTTATGCATTTTCTTCTTAATGATTTTCTCTTTGTTGAATTTTAAAATCCTTGTTATACCAGCATTCATCAGTAAGATGATTAAACAAACCACATATTTCACATGGCTTTCTTTTATCTTTTGTTGATCAACTGCTGAAGATGATGAAACTACTGAAGATTTGTTCTTCAGTACTTTCTTCCTTTCAGTACTTTTGGGAATTACTGAAGGATTTACAACAACTGAAGATTTGTTCTTCAGAAGTTTTCTATCAGTACTTTTGAGATTCCTGATAGACCTTTCAGCAGTTGTCAAGCAATGCTTGTTTTCCTTTGATTTGAAATGCTCTTCAGATGTTGTGTTTTGCCCTTCAGTACTTTGAGTACCTTGTGGAACAACACCTGAATTACTCAGTTTCTTCTTGATCATGTGTTTCGAAGCAGTGGGACCATCAGCAATTTGATTAGCTGAGGTAATAACACTGACTTCATCCTCTGATTTTGAATTATCATTTGAGGATGAGACACATGATGATGTGGTTTGGGAATTACAATCATCCTCAGATTTTACTTCTAGCTTAGGAGTAAAATCTGTAGGAGGTATGGTATGATTATACCCAATCCTAAACTTCACATTAGAAGCTGTTTGCTTACTGAGGAGCATTTCAAATCCCTTGCATGAAGTTACCCAACGTTCACAATTAACTTGAGTAGCTGCAAGTGTTTCTTTGAGATTCTTGTGATTTTCCAAAATGACCTCTACCTATGCTTTTTCATCAGTGATTTGACATTTTAGTTTATAAATCTCCTCATCCTTCTCTTTTAAAACAGACTCAAACTCAGCTTTTCTTTTGGAAATTGCCTTTTCTAGGTCAAGGTTTTGATTAATTAAAGCTACATTTGCTTCCCTAATTGAAACAAAAGCAGCTATGCATGACTCAGAACATAACTTGGCCTTAGCCTCAGAAGATACCTGTGGTACCTGTGATGATGAAGAATTTCCATCAGTAGACTCCAGGGCCATAAGAGCAAGATTTCCAAAAGGGTTTTCACCACCATGTTGACCAGCACCAGCAAATAATTGTTCAGAATAACCAGAGACATAATCTGGTAAGCTACTCCAGTCAACAACCTCAGGGGTGAAAAAGCTCTAATGAGATTGAGATTGAGATTTTTGATTTGTTTGAGATGGTTGAGGATCAGGTAGAGCATGTGGTTGTTGAGCCATGGGTATAGGAACCTGACTAGACTGAGGCATGTAAAAACATGGATAAGGATATGGCATTGGAATTTGAGGAACAAAGAATGCAGGAGATGATTGATGTTGTGAATGATGATCAGAACTGGTAGAATGTTGCCCTTTGGATTGTGAGCTATTGCTTGGAAAAGTCACAAAGGGTGCAGATGAGTTAGATCTAGATGATCTACACTCTAGCAAAATGTCCAAGTCTATGGCACTTGTGACATCTCAACTTGCTCTTATCAAAACCAACTTTGGTTTTGCCAGAGAGACCAGGGAATTTTCTACCTGTTCTTTTGTAAAACTTTTAAGATCTGATATTGATCAATGCCATTTGGCTCAAAATATCCATCTCTTCCAGATCATCATCAGCAATTCCTTTCAAATCATCCATCAGAAAACACAAGTTATCAACACTAAAACCTGAGTTACCCTCAACTCCAACAAAAGCATGATTTCCACTGTTTGAAGAGAAATCAATATGCTCATCATATGAACTTTCAGATGAAGCATATTCAGACTCATGACCAACCAGAGCAGTGTTTCCTGATACAAAGTCATCAGTGAGCTTTCCAGATGAAGATAGTTTCCTTTTCTGTTCTATCTCTCTCTCAAATGTTAAGAGTTTCCCATGAAGTTGGGTGAGAGATAGAGTATCCAGATTTGCACTGGAGCGTAGGACAATGGTATAAGTGTCCCATCTCTCAGGCAGGGATCTGAGGAATCTATTATTCATCTGGCTATTTGTATATTCATGTTGAACCATTTTTAGCTCAGATATCAAACATGAAAATCGCTCAAACTGTTGAGTCAATGTCTCACCCTTCCTATGAGAGAATGTCTCATATTGCTGGGCAAGGATTTCTCTATTCTTTGCTAAGACCTCATCAGTTCCTCCAAATTGTTCTTTCAGAGCAACCCAGAGATCATGAGCAGTTTCATGAGCATAAGCCCAGAGTAGATTTCATTAGGCAGTGCCATGGCCAGAATTCCATGGGCTTTAGCATCAATTTCAAACAGCTTTAAATCCTCATCAGAATATTGTTCCTTCTTCTTCGGAACCATCTCATTGGTTTCAGGATTACTCACCATAGGCTTATATGGTCCATGAACCACTGACTTCCAACAACCTGAACTGTTAACAGATAGGTGATGGAGCATTCGGCGTTGCCATATGTTATACTCACTCCTAACAAGCATCGGAGGCTTAGTTGAGGAGCCAGTATTGTGAGGATCATTGATTGAAGTAGTCATTTTCACCTATTCAACCAAATTCAATGAGATTAAAATCAGTCTAGCTTAAAAACTCAACAACACAATTTGAATCTCAAATTAATTGACCGGAAGCGACAGAAAATCAAACTCTATAATCAATTCTTGCAAATTTGCTAATTCGATCAAACTTAGATATCAAAAGAGCAGTTTCAATGATCAATTGTTAAATCGATCAATGATTAACCAGCTCTGATACCATTTGATAGGATCGGATCTAGTTTGATCAATTAGATTTGAATTTGTAGCGGAATATAACAGAAATAAGATCAAATTCAAGCAAGATAAATATGAATATGCAATCACACAATGACGATTATAGAGAGAGAACTTTTCTGTTAATGGAATATTTTCATTCACGCTAATGCTTCGGTTACAAAACAACTAGGCCAACATTCCTTTTATAGTGGAATGTGATGTCAGCTGATGTCACTTAATAGTGACATCTAACTGATTTAACAAACTACTGAAAATAACTAATCTACTAAAGATGTCCACAACAACTAAGGACACCTTCACAAAAGTCTAAGTGTAAACAAGAATTACAACTACTGAACTAAAACTACTGAAACTATAAACTACTGAAAGGTAAATTACAAGTACTGAAAAGTAAAACCATCACAACTACTGAAGTTAATAACTTCAGCTGTTGTGACAACTAGTGATCACTCTGGTCTTCAGTCTTTGTCTTCAGTACTTTACTTTCAGACTTTGTCTTCAGACCTTGTAATCAGCTGATGTCTTCAGCTGTTGTAATCTTCAGCAATTGTAATGTCTGTGGGACTTAGAGGTTTTTCTGATCAGGCTCATTGGTTCTTTTGGTCCAACAGTGTGTTTGTGATTTATAATGTTTAATATTACATTAATGAGTTGATGTTGAATTGGTTAAATAGGTTTGTGATTGTTTGAATTGATACATATAATGCTATATTAATGAATACATTTAAACTTAACAAAATGAAGTTCTCATGCGAATGGCCCATACGAATGGACCATACGCATGAATAACTTCAGGCGAATGACTCAGTCGCACGACTGAACCAGGGGACTGGATCAGTCGTATGATTGTAACATGAGATTGGCTCAGTCGCACAACTGAACACTTAGTCGTGCGGATGGATCAACCGCATGGTTCAATCGCACGACTGAACCATACTAATGGTTCAGTCGCCCTAATGAACAACACTAACCTATAAATACCACCCAATTCGTGAAAAAACGTAAGCATTCATTCTATTTCGACTCCAGACGTACCCTAGCCGTCCAGAAGCCTCCAAGTTCATACTCCAAGTTCATAGAACGCTGTAGATCGATTCCTAATCGATTCTTAACGTTTGATTCAATACTTTATTGATTCTACGTGCGTTCTCACTGATTGGATCGCCAATCAAATAGGATTCCGCACTATTTGGTTTGGTTTGCATGTTAATCAGTTGGTGTTTCGTTCAAATACCAGATCCTAACAAGTGGTATCAGAGCTTTGGCTCTTGATTACGTGTGATTCAATCAATTTTGATACAAAGTTTGTGTTTTTCACTAAAAACGCAATCTTTTTGTGTCAAAAGTTGTCTTGGACGTCCCCTGCTCATCAAGTTTTGGTTTCTACGGCATTAGGCGATTAGGGTTGGTGAAAATTCGGATTTTTACGGCCAAAACACGTTTAACCTAGAAATTTTCGCAAAACAGCAACTTCAGTCGCACGATTGACCCAATCGCACGACTGGACTTCATTCGCATCCTCTAGACGCACGATTGGACTGAATCGCATCTTCATTCGTACGACTAAGCCTACCGTTCGCAGTGTTCATACGCATCAGTTCATTCGCACGACTGGACCAATCGCTCAGTTCAGCCGCACGATTGAACCAGTCGCATAGTTCATTCGCACGGATAGCCCATTCGCATCACTCCAGTCGCACCAGTTGACAGATTGTTTTAGGAGACTTAAAGTTAATCGAGATGGAGGATCAGATGTCAGCATTTACAGCCGGGAAGGACTCAAGGATCCAGAACTTATTGTTACTTGAGAGTGAGGTGGGGAATCATAATAAACCCCCAAAGCTTTTAACGTTAGATGAGTTTCCCCACTGGAAACAACGTTTTGAGATCTACCTCAATGGAGTGGATCCAAATATGTAGGAAGCTATTGAGACAGGTTATAGTATGCCGGTGGGAGCTGATGGGGTGAAGCTTACTTTAGGAGGAATGACTGACGCTCAGAAAGTTAAGTATAATGCAGAAAAGAGAGTCTATGCATTGCTAACACAGTCTATTCCTAAGGATATTTTCCACCAGTACCCGGAGAATAAGCAAGCCAAGAAATTGTGGGATGAGCTGGAGAAGAGATATGATGGGAATTCTTCGTTGAAGGCAATTAAAGCTAAGGAGTTGAAGAAAGAATTTGACAACTTCTCATCGATGGGAAATGAGAGCTTAGACGATGTCATTGATAGATTCTACAATTTGATGAGCGAACTGCATACACATAGTGTTGCTACTACCATGGAAGATAAAGTGTCAAATTTTGCAGACGGATTGCCAGAAAAATGGGCTTCTTTTGTGTCAAATCTGAGACAGAATGAAATGTTGGCAAAGTTGGATATCAATGATTTCATTCTAAAGCTGCGAGAAGAAGCACTTAGGATGAAGTACCGAGCTCAGAAGTCTTCATACACTCAGAATCCAGCTCTGTACAATGCCACTCCCTAAGCTAAGACGTCTGGAGCACCTCTTCAGACCGCCTTTGTGTCTAGCTCATCTGGTCCCTCACAAGCTTCTTCTTCAGGATCAGAAACGTCAGGGTCTTCTAGTACCCATTACATTGGATGTTGATACATGTATGTCCCCAGATCATGATTTGAATGTAATAGATCTTGTTTGTCTGATTATGATGCAATGTTTGGAAAAATTAATGAAATGATATTCATTGTTTGTGATTTATAATGTCTAATATTTCATTAATAAGTCGATATTGAATTGGTTAATTAGGTTTGTGGTTGTTTGAATGGTTACACATAATGTTATATTAATTAATACATTCAAACTTAACACAATGAAGTTCTCATGCGAATGGCCCATGCGAATGGACCATACGCATGAATAACTTCATACGATTGACTCAGTCGCACGACTGAACCAGGAGACTAGATCAGTCAGTCGTATGACTGTAAATAAGATTGGCTCAGCCGCACAACTGAACACTTAGTCGTGCGGATGAATCAACCGCATGGTTCAATCGCACGACTGACCCATACTTATGGTTCAGTCGCCCGAATGAACGATACTAACCTATAAATACAACCCAATTCGTGGAAAAACATAACCATTCATTCTATTTCGACTCCAGATGTACCCTAGCCGTCCAGAAGCCTCCCAATTCGTTCTCCAAGTTCATAGAACACATTAGATCGATTCTCAATCAATTCTTAAAGTTAGATTCAATACTTTATTGATTCTTCGTGTGTTCTCACTGATTGGATCGCCAATCAAATAGGATTCCGCACTATTTGATCTGGTTTACACGCTAATCACTCGGTATTTCGTTCAAATACCAGGTCCTAACAAGTGGTATCAGAGCCTTGGCTCTTGATTACGTGTGATTCAATCAAGATTGATAAAAAGTTTGTGTTTTCACACTAAAAACGCAATTTTTTGTGTCAAAAGTGATCTTGGACGTTTCCTGCTGATCAAAGTTTGGTTTCTACGGTCTTAGGCGATTAGAGTTTGCAAAATTTCGAATTTTTACGGCTAAAACATGTTTAACCTAGAAATTTTCGCAAAACAGCAGCTTCAGTCGCACGAGTGAGCCATTCGCACGACTGGACTTCATTCGCATTGCCCAGACGCACGATTGGACCTAGTCGCATCTCCATTCGTACGATTGAACCATTCGTTCGCAGTATTCACACGCATCAGCTTCATTCGCATGACTGAACCAATCGCTTAGTTCAGCCGCACGATTGAACCAGTCGCATAGTTCATTCACACGGATAGTCCATTCGCATCCTTCAGTCGCACCAGTTGACAGTTTGTTTTAGTAGACTTAAAGTTATTCGACATGTGATAGGATCGGATCAATTAGATTTGAATTATGCAGCGGAATATCACGAAATTATGATCGAATTCAAGCAAGTAAGTAATGAATATGCAAAACACTCAATCACAATTATAGAGAGAATATTTCTGTTAAAGGAATGTTTTCATTCACGCGTAATGCTTCACTTCAATACATCTAGGTCAACATCTCTTATATAGAGGAATGTGACGTCTGCTGATGTCACTTGATAGTGACATCTAACAGAATTTACAAAACAACTGAAATATGCAAACTACTGAGATGTTCTCAACAACTGATCACATCTTAGAGAATGCTAAGTACAAATACATGAAACTACTGACTTAAAACTACTGAAACAATAAACTACTGAAATGTAAAATTACAAGTACTGAAAAGTAAAACATCACAACAACTGAAGTTAACAACTTCAGCTGTTGTGACAACTGCTGATCACTCTGGTCTTCAGTCTTTGTCTTCAGCACTTCATCTTCAGACTTTGTTCTTCAGTTCTTTACTTTTAGACTTTGTCTTCAGACCTTTCTAATCAGCTGATGTCTTCAGCTGTTGTGATCTTCTTCAGCAGTTGTAATGTCTGTGGGACTTAGAGGTTTTTCTGATCAGGCTCATTGGTTCTTTTGGTCCAACAAACTCCCCCTGAACCAATGCAGCCAAAACCTCTAACTTTATTGAAAATCCCACTTATTCTTTGGCAAAAATACTCTCTTGATGAACTTCAGAGGTAGACAGATAAGCATAGGCCAGGAAAAGGTTTCTAATCTTTTGATTGGCTAAGTATGGAAGGCAACTCTGTCTTGGGGAAATTGGACACAGAGTCATGTCCCAACCATGAAACCTATTTCCCATTGATGAGTCTGAAGGACTCCCTTGCATAGGCCTCAAGGAGAACAACTTGTTCCTCCTTAGTGAGTTCTTATGCTTCTCCCTCAAGAAGAACTCAGGCCCATAGTATTCAGACAGATATCTCACTTTCTTCCCATTCTTCAACTCAACAGTTGTTATCTCTCTATATGCAAATTCATCTGGATGAGAGCCTTCGAGCAGCAACTGGAGTTCACTCTTTTGAAGATCTTCAAGTCTTTTGTACAACAACCCCTTCTTGATCATTTTGTTCTCAAGAATAGACATAGGGGTTGATTTGGATGTGTGAGCTCTCTTGAATTCTTCAATGATTTCCCAGGGTGAGACTTCCATGGCCAACATGATTGCAGCATTCAGAGTCTTTCTTACTTGGCCATGATATCTACTTGGTAAGTTTTTCCTGTGAATTCTAGAACTTACCCTGGGATCTGGCCAAATCCTCACTCTTTCCTTTTGATGTTGAAAGGTATGTCTGAGAGTGTACAGCCTCTGAGCTTGTATCTTCATAGCTTGAATGGATGAGGACTGAGGGAAGTCCTTGTCAACCATTCTAAGAAATTGCTCATCATGCTGCTTCTGCTGTTCTTCTTCTTCAATTTTGACCTTAACTGTCTGCCTTTGAGTTTCAGGACTTATTGTTTGTGATTGACTCCTAGGCCTTAGTTTCTTCTTTTCAAGAATAGCAGAGATTGGCAGATTATCTTCTTCATCCTCTTCTTCTTCTTCTTCCATCCTCAGCAACCTTCTTTTTCTTTTGGGTGCTTCACTGGTGGAATCTTGAATGGGTTTCTTGGGTGAAGGGGTTGGTTTAGATGGTTGTGAGGTTGATTGTTTTGGAGGTTGAGAGGTTGGTTGTTTTGAAGGTTTTGAGATTGGCTGTTTTGGTTGTGAGGTTGGCTTTGAGGATTGTTTTGGTAAAGGAGATTTCAAGGGCTGCTCTATCATTTTGTTGGTGAGGGTGGCTTTGGATAACTTGGCCATATCAGTTCTCTTCCCAGCACCAGCTTCATCCAGAGCTTCAATGATTAAGCTTTTGTTGAAGCTTTCAGATGAGCATATTTTGGTAGTTATCTCCAAAATGCTATCTCTGGACCATGACTTGATCTCAATGATAGGTCTTCCCAAGTGTTTAGAGAGGAATCTGATCATAGCCTCTAATCTCTCCCTTTCTTCTTCATTGCAACTTGCCCATCGATTCTCAATTTCCTGAATCTCAAGTCTTCTGATCTCTGAGTCAAGTTTGGCAGTATCAAATCCTTGCCTGAAGAGCTGATCAATGATCCTGTCCATGAATCTGCTATGTTGGTCATCAGCTTCTTTGATCATCTCATCCAACCTCTTCTCATCTTCAGTTTGTTCACTAACACTCTTCTTTCTTTTGTAGGTGAAGATCTCTTTGCCTTTGTGCTCCTCCTTAGCTTCTTCCTCTTCAACTCTTTTCCTTTATCATCCTTTACTGACTTAGACTCCCCCTTTTTGGTTGCATTGGGTTCAGGGGTTTGAATGTCAGAAAGGTGCTTTGACACACAGCATCATCCACACAGGGATTTAAGATCTGAGGAGATCCTCTCATCAATGGTTTGATGAACAATAGATGTGATGATCGGAGTGATGAGAGGTAAGGAAGATATGAAAGCAGTAGCCATTTGCTCAGAGGGGTTCTCTCCCTGAGAAAATGGTGCCTGAACCAGAGGCTGGTGGTTTGTTTGATTTGAGTGGCTAGTGTTTGGGTGAAGCTTCAATAGAAGCTGCCATCTGTGGTTTTATTAGGGCAGATGGACTTGATTCCTGAGGCGTGATGGAAGCAGATCTTTTAATCTACAAATCTGAGCCTCAAGAATAGTATTTTGGGCTGAGACTTCAAAGAAAAAGCCTTGGTCATCATCAGTATAAACTGAATCAGCTGACCTCCTGAGTGAATCCGGATGAACATGTGCTGAGTGTAAATCAGTGATCACATGTGCCCCTTTGTCTTGGAACTGGGGACTTCCTGCCTCAGGAGCAAGTCCTTCATTGACAGTTGCCTCTAGTGAGGTCTTAGAGATGATACCTGCTTCATCCTGTTCATGTGTTGAAACAGGGGAAGAGGTAGCCTCACCAGATGTTCTAGTCTCCACATCTACACTAGGATACTGAGCTTTAGAATCCCTATGCTGTTGTTATCAACTACATTTTGATCCTCTCCCTCAGCTGTTGAGGTTTTCCCAGTAGTAGCAGGTTTCTGGGGAGGGTAGAGGAATGTAGCTGAGTCAGCACTTGTGCAATGACTGCAGTTGGGCTTGTAGGGGTGGTATCAGTGGGAATTGGGGGTGAAAAGGTTTGCACCTAGGGAGAGTGGTGCTCTTCAATGGCAATCTTCTCAAGTGAGATAGATTCCAGGAATGTGTTTCCCCAATATTAGTTGCATCAGGATCCTGTTGAGAGGATACCTGAGCGGTTTCAGCTGGTGGAGTCATTGAAACTACAAGGGGATTAAGGCTTGTAGTCTCATCAGGCTTTGTGCTACAGGGGCATCATCAGGGGACTCAACTCCCTGAGTAGCCTTTTTGGTTTTCTTTGGTTTTGGTTTGGAGGGGACTTTAGATTTGGAGGTGGAGGCTGTGGGTTCCCTCTGCTTGGGTTTGAGCAGTTTGGCAGCCTCTTTGAGTTGTGGGTTTGAGTTGTGCCTGGAGTATACCTGTGGCAAAACCAGCAGAGCAGGGACTCCAAGGCCAACAAGGCCATCAGATTTTAATTGATTTAAATGATTGCCATAAGAAACCTTGGATATAATATCAATCTATTGCCACAGGTTTCAATGCCAAATCTTTCAGTTCCAAAAAGATAATATCAGAAAAATTTAGATTTTGATGTTCAAGGATAGAATATAATACCTGTTGCCATCTGGATGACATTTTGTTGATGCATGTATGTCCCTAGATCATGATTTGTAATGTAATGAACTTGTCTGTCTGATTATGATGTAATTTGTATTGACTAATTAGTCGTGATTGAATTGATTGGGTTTAATATTTCATTAATGAGTCGTGATTGAATTGATTGGGTTTATGATTGTTTGAATGATTGCACATTATGTTATATTAATTAAAACATTCAAACTTAACTTATTGAAGTTCTCATGCGAATGACCCATGCGAATGGACCACACGCATGAATAACTTCATACGATTGACTCAATCGCACGACTGAACCAGGAGACTGGATCAGTCGTATGATTGACACATAAGATTGACTCAATCGCACGACTGAACACTCAGTCGTGCGGATGAATCAACCGCATGGTTCAATCGCACGACTGAACCATACTTATGGCCCTCGCACGATTGAACAATACTAACCTATAAATAGACCCAATTCGTGGAAAAAAAAAGCATTCATCCCATTACGATTCCAGACGTACCCTAGCCGTCCAGAGACCCTCCCAAATCGTTCTCCAAGTTCACAAAACACTTTAGATCGATTCCTAATCGATTTCTACCGTTGGATTCAACATTCTTGATTGAGTCTTCGTGTGTTCTCACTGATTGGATCGGCAATCAAATAGGATTCCGCACTATTCTAGTTTTGGTGTAACACGCTAATCACTAGGTATTCGTTCAAATACCAGGTCCTAACAAGTGGTATCAGAGCTTTGGCTCTTGATTACGTGTTGATTCAATCAAGATTTCATGAAGTTGTGTTTTTTTGCACTAAAAACGCAATCTTTGGCATCAAAAGTGATCTTGGACGTTCCCTGCTCATCGAAGTTTGGTTTCTACGGACTTAGGCGATTAGGACTTGTGAAATTTCGAACTTTTACGGCTGAAACCCGTCAAACCTAGAATTTTTCGCAAAACAGCAGCTTCAGTCGCACGAGTGACCTATTCGCACGACTGGACTCCATTCGCATTGCTCATACGCACGATTGGACCTAGTCGCACCCTCATTCGGCCGACTGAACCGTTCGTTCGCATAGCTCATACACACCAGTTTCATTCGCACGACTGAACCAATCGCCCAGTTCAGCCGCACGATTGAACCAGTCGCAGAGTTCATGCGCACGATTAGACCATTCGCATTCTTCAGTCGCATCAGTGAAAGTTTGCTTGATTAGATTCTAAGTTTATTCGCCATGGAAGATCAGATGTCAGCCTTTACTGCTGGGAAGGACTCAAGGATTCAGAACCTGCTGTTGCTTGAGAGTGAGGTGGGTAATCGCAATAAACCACCAAAGCTCTTGACTTTAGATGAGTTTCCCCACTGGAAACAACGTTTTGAGATCTACCTCAATGGAGTAGATCCTAATCTGTGGGAAGCCATTGAGATCGGTTATAGTACACCGGTGGGAGCTGATGGAGTTAAGTTAACGTTAAGTGGGATGACAGACGCACAGAAAGTAAAGTACAATGCAGAGAAAAGGGTTTATGCATTGATCACTCAGTCTATCCCCAAAGACATATTCCACCAGTATTCAGAGAACAAACAGTCCAAGAAACTGTGGGATGAGCTAGAGAAGAGATATGATGGGAATGCATCATTGAAGGCAATCAAGGCAAAGGAGTTAAAGAAGGAATTCGATAACTTCTCATCTATTGGTAACGAGAGTTTAGACGAAGTCATAGACAGATTCTACCACTTGATGAGCGAATTGCATACACATGGAGTGGAATCGACCATGGAAGAGAAAGTAAGCAACTTCGCAGACGGATTGCCTGATAAGTGGGCTTCATTTGTGTCTAACCTTAGACAGAATGAAATGCTTATAAAGGTCGATATAAATGACTTCATTCTTAAGTTGCGAGAAGAAGCGCTAAGGATGAAGTATAGAGCTCAGAAGTCTGCGTACACACAAAATCCAGCTTTATACAACGCCACGCCTCAAGCTAAGACATCTGGAGCACCTCTCCAGACTGCTTTTGTGTCTAGCTCGTCAGGTTCTTCACATGCTTCTCCTTCTGGATCAGACACGTCAGGGTCGTCATGTACCCACTATATTGGATCAGAAGCAAGTGCTACCAAATTGAAGACCGAGAACCTCGGTAATGTGACTGTAGAAGTAGCATGAGAGCATATGGATCTTTTAGCTGCAGTGGTCCATTCATATGATGGACTTGTTGCCGGGAAGATTGGAAACTGCCATCTGGCAGATGAGGACTATGAGCAGGTGGACGAAATGGAGCTTGAGAGGATGGATATAATGTGGGCCTTAGCTAGCGCTGTCCGAAGGGCGAAGAAGTTTGTTAAGAAGACTGGACAGAACTTGGTAGCTACTAAGGATACCACATTTGGCTTTGACAAGAGCAAAGTGACCTGCTTCAACTGTGGAGAGAAGGGGCACTTCAAGAGAGAATGTGTCAAGCCAAAGAAGACGGGTAATGGGAACCCGTTCTCGTCCTTTACTCGCCAAGACAAGCAAGCCTCCAGTTCTACTTCATCAAACAAGGATCCAAAAGCCTTGACTGCTCATGATGATGAAGGACAAGATTGGAGTTTTAGGTTTGTCTCACCAGGAGAATCTAACATTGCCAGTGTTGAGGATATTGATGATGATTCTGCGAGTGAAGGTGATCTAGCAGTTGAGATAGCAATGTCACATAGTGAAGATACAACTGCAGCTGAGGTCAGTTACAAGCCAAAGGAGGAGACTTCCACGTCAGAGACAGAAAAGTCAGAATCACCAGAACCAGAGACATCTGATGCTGCGTTGATGGCTAACTCTTCTGAACCAACACAGGTAAGTACAACTGACCAAATGTTTAATAATCATGCTTGTTCTGATTGTGATACTTTTAGGAATAGCATAGATGACAAATTTGCTAGGTTATTAGATCATAATGATAACTTAGTAAAATATTTACAACTGTGCACTGAGGCTAATAGAGTACTAAAACAAAATGAGCATAGTTATAAAGAAAAGATAGACCTATTGACAAAACAGCTTAGGGAAACCGAAGTAGTTGCCTTTAACCAAGCAAATGATATTAGGTACTATCTAAACTCCCTAGAAGACACTAAGAAGCAAAAGGCAGTTCTAGAAGTAGAAGTTAATTCATTAAAACAGAAACTGCATAGTTGGACTAGTTCTTCACACATAGTTCAACACTTAGTGAGAGAAAGGAATAACGGGGAGGGATTAGGCTACAAAGTGGTTCCACCACCACCTGAGACCTTGATGAACACTAAGTCTAGACCGGTAAATACCAACCCCATCAAGATTCATGTGGTGACTACTCCTCTTGTTACTGATCCAGACACATCATGTTCATCTACTGAATCTGGACAGAAACAAAAGGAGGCCACTTCAAAGGCAAAGGGTAAATTGCCTTGTGTTAATCTGGAAAATGAATTTGAAAAAGTTAACTTAAAGTCAGGGTCAAACAGAGTCAAATTAGAACCTAAAAGGACTTCAAACGTTAATTTTTCACATGCTTCAAGTCAAAAACCAGTTAACCAAAAAGTGGAACATGTTAAACAGGTTAAAACAGTTAATTTTGTTAAACCAGAGAAAACATCAAACATACAAGAGTCAAAACCTAAAGTGATTGATGTTACTAGAGTGTCACACACTTCTCCACAAAGAAAGTCTACTCATAAAGTTGATAGCAGGTCATGCTACAACTGTGGAGAATGTGGACACATTGCTTCCTATTGTCCTTTCTATCAGACACCTAGGAAGAAGATTGATCTTTAGGACTCTAGATCTAGGTCTTCTAAGAGGAGTTCATTGACTCCACCTAGAAGATCTAGTGAACCTAACAACTCAACGGGTCTTGTAGAAGTGTGGCGTAATGTCGACGTTCAGCGATATACCACACCACCTACAGGCAAAGGACCTGCATACTTCTTCGATTATGATGGATTCTTCAAGTCCTTTAACATTCCCCTCTCTCCCTCGGATGATGAGTTAGCTACTAGGATGATGTATGATATTCTAAATACACCATCTAGCACACAGGGAGAATCATCTACTCAGTCAGGGGGAGTAGTCGATGACAGTGACTCCTCCTCTGAAGATGAAACTGAAGCAGATGACCAGAACAGTCAGGAGGAACAGGTTCTAGTTCCTGAAAGTCCACAAGCATCTACGAGTGATGCACCTTCGACTTCGGAACCTCAAACTCCATCTACCTCAGATGCAGAACCAAATGTTCACAATCTCGGTTCTGAGGTGGCTGTTCCTACTACTCCAGGATCACGACTAAACGTCTATCATCCCCTTGACAATGTTATTGGGGATGTCAGATCAGGAGTACAAACCCGAAATCAGCTATACTCAGCTGATTACGCCTCAGTTATGGAGAAGGGTTACATTCATGATGGTGCTTATCGATGTTTTGTCTCGCAGGTTGAGCCAAAATATGTCAGTGAGGCACTAAATGATGAGGCGTGGGTGAGTGCCATGCAAGAAGAACTTATGCAGTTTAAGAATTTAAGTGTACGGACTCTGGTTGATAGACCTAAAGGTGCTAAAGTCATTGGCACCAAATGGGTCTTGAAATGCAAGAAGGATGACCAAGGAGTCATTATCAGGAACAAAGCTCGACTCGTGGTTCAAGGTTTTCGCCAGGTCGAGGGGATTGACTATAATGAGGTGTTTGCACCCGTGGCAAGGATGGAAGCTATTCGTATCTTCCTTGCCTATGCATCGTACATGAAGATTAAAGTCTACCAATTAGATGTGAAGAGTGCATTCCTTCATGGGGAAATCAGGGAAACAGTCTATGTAAGTCAACCCGAGGGATTTGAAGATCCTTATCATCGGGATAGAGTTTACAAGCTCGACAAAGCTTTATATAGGCTTCATCAAGCTCCTCGAGCGTGGTATGAGAAACTCTCGACTCATCTTGTGAAACACGGCTTTCGCAGGGGAGTCATAGACTGTACACTGTTTATTAAAGAAAAGGATGGCGACCTACTGCTTGTACAGATATATGTTGATGACATAATCTTCGGGTCAAAGAACGAAGAGTTATGCAAAGAGTTTGAAGCAGTGATGAAGAAAGAGTTTGAGATGAGTGCTATGGGGGAGATGAAGTTCTTTCTCGGGTTACAGGTGGATCAAACACCTAATGGGATCTTTCTACATCAGACCAAGTATGTAGGAGACATTCTCAGTCGTTTTGACATGGAGAATGCTTCTGCTGCTGGGACTCCACTTGCTACGAATCATGATATAGCACCTGATGAGAATGGAGATCTTGTAGATGCCACTATGTACCGAGGAATGATTGGATCCCTCATGTATCTCACTGCCTCAAGACCTGATATTATGTATGCTACATGTCTATGTTCTAGATATCAGGCTAAACCAAAGGTCAACCATCTGATCGGGGTCAAGAGGATTTTTCATTATCTGAAGGGTACACCAACACTTGGATTGTGGTATCCTCATGATGATGACTTTGAGCTTACCGCGTATAGTGACTCGGATTACGGGGGCTGCAAGATGAACTACAAGTCTACATCAGCGGGGTGTCAATTCTTCGGGAGAAGATTAGTTACCTGGCAGTGTAAGAAGCAGACATCGGTTGCATTGTCAACCTGTGAAGCCGAATATGTTGCTGCTGCAAGTTGCTGTTCACAAATCATCTGGATTCAACAGCAAATGCGGGATTACGGTTTAAAATTCTCATCTACTCCTATTTTTGTTGATAACTCTGCTGCAATTGCAGTAACTAAAAATCCGGTTCAACATCCTAAGACCAAACACATCGGTATTAAATACCATTTCATAAGAGACTGTTTTGAAAAGAACTTAATTGATGTGGTTAAAATTAATACTGATTTTCAACGCGCTGACCTCTATACTAAAGCCTTTGATAAACCACGTTTTCAATATTTGCTAGAGGTCAACGGCGTTAAAAAGAAAAGTGAGGTAATTCCTGATGATGATAATGTGTAGTCCGATGTAGTTGAGTTAAAGTTTATTTTATTTTATTTTATTTGTTTTATTTTCGTCTATTTTATTTAAACTCATGTTATTTTGCTGTTTATTAAAATCCTAAAATAACTAAACCAGAAATGATTCTAGTATTTTAGGGGGAGAATATGTCAGCAAGTTAACATTAAAAAAAAATGAGGGAGAAGGAGTAACTAGCTGAAATAAGGTAGATTGTGTCTGTGATACTGATTCAATACCTTTGGAAAATGATAGTACACAGGAACAAATCAAGAGGGATTTTAAAATTTTAAGTTTTGAAAAGATGCAAAAGTTCAAAGTATAAGTCTGTGTAGTCTAAGCAATATAAACAGGGAAGATGATAGAAAACTGGCAACTCCTAAGGTGACACAAAGAAAGTAGACTTAGAGGCTGCTAGACCACAAATGATATGTTGGTAGATTCAACACAATAGACAATTAGACCTGATTGGTGATCTCAAGATCAAACTAAGTTGTTCAACTGACTGTGGGCTTCCATCTTATCACTGGTTAACACAATCAAATATATTCCAATAAGGGGTAATGAGCATTTAAATGTCACAAATGTGTGCGGATGACCATAATTAGAGCAAAGCAAGAAAAAAATGAAAGACAAATGCAATAAAGCTAATGACTTATGTTGTTGGTGCATTTTGTGTAAAATAAAATAAGCTGCTCTAACAAGGAGATAGGTTGTGTGCCTCTCTGCTGTGCGATGGCACTGACCTGAGGATAAGCATAACCTAGATATTCTAGAATTCATTGTTGTTTGCCGCCTCTCTGCTGTGCGATGGCACTGACCTGAGGACAGGCTTCTCTTTGAAAGCTCTAAGAATAGTCTCTTCTTGTAATAATACCCGTAGACCGCTCAAAAGCTCCTGAGGAATGTTGATTACCATATAAGTGTGGGATCCATAAATGTTAGTTGAAATAATTAAACCTAATTCAGTCACCAGTCTGTGTCAAAAGTCTGTGTATGGATTTAAGTGGACAAACATACTGACAATCTTTGTGGCTACATGCTCAAAAGTTCAAATCAATGTGAAAATCTAAGAGTTTCAGTATGATTTCCTTAAGTTGCTAACGACTCTGGATGAACACCGAGAAGTTGAGCATCAAAAGGTTTAATAACTAGTCCCAAATGATTTGACTTACCTGTATGATTCCAAAATTGAATTGGTCCAGATATGATCAAATCCCGTAGATATCAATCTCTGGATTTATCTCTCACAAAAAGCCAAAAATAAGTTTGTTTATGTAATTAGTTTAAGGTGTTTAAATTAGTTAGTCGTTTTAATTTTAATTTTAGTCGTGTGTCGGACTACATCAGGAAAATCAGAAGGAATCAACTCACTAAAAGGGTCATGTCTGAGATGACCATATGTGCTTTGAAAGTTTAAAATAGTCACGTCTGAGGTGACAAAGTGTTTTTAAAAGGGTCACGTCTGAGGTGACTAAAGTGTTTAAAAGGATCACGTTTGAGGTGATCAAAATGTTTTCAAGATAAAAGGATCATGTCTGAGATGATCAAAGGCTCATAACGTTAATTTCAATTAATTTAATAGGGTTTGGGGAGGGAGTCTGCCCGGGGGCCTAGGGCTGCCGGATGAGAGGGGAGGTCATGCTCGATCTCCCCTTGCCAAGAGTCTTGATTCTTATGTTGTAACGAGCTTGTAATCGTTAGGTTTTATCAATGAAACCAAATTTTTGATAGTTTGTGTTATTGATTGTCTCTTGATTTTTGCTGTTGTTTATCCTTCCGTCAAGAACATGCTCGGATGTTTACCGATCCAGTGACTTCACACATTTGATCCCAAGAGGATGTTTTGGGAGCAAGGCAGACATTGATCATGTGAAATATAAGTCGCTCGGCATCATGGAAGTGCTTCTTCAGGATGGTAGTAGCACTTAGGTCACCTTCATAACCATGGTTAGCAAAAGAAAGATCAATGGTGCCTGTGGGGTATTTGGTGGGATAGGTGGCATCATTCAGGTCTAGGGTTTGACGAATGATCTCAGGAGTGATGATCACCTGTTTCTGGTTAACAAAAGACTGGAGAGTGATGGTGGCATCATTCTCAGCAGTATGAACGGTAACGTTTGTCCAGATTTGGCACAGGGTATCGGGGTAGATGGTAGGATTTAAGAGAAAGGCTGTGTGGTATTGGGAATCAACCATCAAGTCGATAGCAGCATCAAACTTGTTCCAGAAAGGTGATTTGGTAAGGTGAGCAACACAGTTGTGTCGAGGTTTGATTTGCATGGTCGCCATTAATGGAAGATGAACGTTTGGAAAGTGGGTTATGAAAAGTTTGAAGTTAGGATTAGGTATATATAGGTTATGAAACAGCTGAGGGAAAACAACTGAAAGTGTTGGTGTTAGTCATCAGGTGTTAGAAAACAACTGAAGACATGGTTTTAACTTTCAGATGTTGTAAACAGCTGAAGACTTGGTGTTAGTCATCAGTAGTTGTAAAACTACTGAAGACTTGGTTTTGGCTTCAGTTGTTTGGAAATGAAACAGTAGTTGTCGTCAATTCACAAAGTTCAGCTGTTTCAATGACCTTAACACTTACTCATCAGATTATCTGATTTTCAGATGTTTCATTGGTCATCAGTACTTATTTGTTATAAAAAACATCACTAGTTTGAACTACATCAGTATTTTCAAACAAATAAGGTACTTCAGTACTTTTAAGTAATTTAGTCTTCAGTAGTTGTAAAACTACTGAAGATAAAATGACTTATCAGCACTTATTTTTGATAAAAGTATACTAATGCTCATCAGTATTTATGAACTAAAAGCATCAGTAGTTGTCAAATTATTCTAGTTGCAGCATACCAAGCCTGAGTACCAGATTATGAAAAGTTGCACTATCCAAAGGCTTAGTAAATATATCTGCAAGCTCATCAGCACTAGGCACAAACTTTGGATCAATTAGACCTTTTTCATAGCAATCCCTAATGAAATGATGTCTGATCTCAATATGTTTGGTCCTAGAATGCTGGATAGGATTCTTAACAATACAAAGAGCTGAAGAACTATCCATTAATAATGGAGTCTTAGTCTCTGTAATGTCATAATCCAATAACTGATTTTGAAGCCAAAGTACTTGAGATGTACAGCTTGCAGCTGCAATGTACTCTGCTTCAGCTGTTGATGTAGCAACTGATGTTTGTTTCTTACTCTGCCAAGAAACCAAACAATTGCCTAGAAATTGGCATCACCAGAAGTTGATTTTCTTGTTAACTTACACCCTGCATAGTCACTATCAGAAAAAGCAACCAATTTACAAGAGTGCCCAGTGGAATACCATAGTCCTAGAGATTTAGTTCCTTGCAAATATCTAAAGATCCTCTTGACTGCAATCATATGGGAATCCTTAGGAGCAGCCTGAAATCTAGCACAGACACAAGTTGCAAACATAATATCTGGTCTAGAAGCTGTTAGGTACATCAAGAACCAATCGTACATCTGTAAAGAGTTTCATCAACTGCTTTACCTTTTTGATCAGCATCCAGTTCTGTGTTGCTGCACATGGGAGTAGAACAGGTTTTACAGTTTTGTAAATCAAACTTGGTTAACAAATCTTTTGTGTATTTTGACTGATGAATGAAAGTTCCATCCGTCACTTGTTTGATTTGTAAACCCAGAAAGAACTGTAATTCTCCCATTGCACTCATTTCAAACTTTTGTTGCATCAATTTTGTGAATGCATCACACAAATGTGGATCAGATGCTGCAAAAATAATATCATCAACATAAATTTGAACAAGAAGCTTATGCATGCCGACTTTCTTTATGAACAAGGTTTTATCTATGGAGCCTCTAGTGAAATTATTTTGAAGAAGAAAGTTAGATAATGTTTCATACCAGGCTCTGGGTGCTTGCTTCAACCCATAAAGAGCCTTATCAAGCTTATACACCCAATTAGGGTGTTTATGATCTTCAAAACCTGGTGGTTGACACACATAGACTTCTTCTTTTATTTTACCATATAAAAATGCACTTTTGACATCCATTTGAAAAACTTTAAGGTTATGAAAAGCAGCATAAGCTAAAAACAATCGAATTGCCTCCAGTCTGGCTACAGGGTCAAAGGTTTCATCATAATCTATACCTTCTTCTTGTGAAAACCCCTGTACAACCAGTCTGGCCTTGTTCTTGACAATTTGGCCTTTTTCATCAGTTTTATTCCTAAACACCCATTTAGTGCCTATTGCACACTTACCTTGGGGTAGAGGAACTAGTTCCCACACTTGCTGTTTTTGAAATTGAAGAAGCTCAAGCTGCATGGCTTCAACCCATCCATTGTCCCTTAAGGCCACATGATAATTCTTTGGCTCTTGCTGACTGATGAAGAGAGCATAGAGACAGAAATTGGACAATTGACTTCTTGTTGAAACACCAGCATTTATGTCACCAATGATCTGGGACATGGGATGATTCTTCAATTCTTGATATGCAATGATATCTGTGCAAGTGTTTATAGGAGATTCAGCAGCAGTAGATGTTGATGTAGACTCTTGAAACCTAGACTGAGATGGCAGTTCAAATGAAGTAGAGGATTCAGAGATTTTATCAGCATTTGTTGTGGATGGAGCTGCTGAGGCTACAGGAACATCAAGTGTAGTAGAAACAGGCAGATGATCACTACAACTTGCATTTGTATCTTCAGTTGGAGAGGATGGAACTTCAGAGACTACAACAGGTGGAGGCTGATATGGAACATATTGCAGTATGTCCAAGTCAAACATCTCAACATGGTTTTGAGGAATCTTGTCTTTTGGGGATTCATTAAACTTGACATGCATAGTTTCTTCAACAATCTTTGTTCTGCAATTGAAAACTCTGTATGCCTTGCATGTAGATGAATACCCAACAAAATACCCTGCATCCACCTTGGAATCAAACTTCTGAAGTATACTCTTTGTATTTAGAATATAACATGGACACCCAAATGCTCTAAAGAATGAAATCAAAGGAGCCAAATGATGTAAGAGCTCATACGGAGTCTTCATCAACCTCTGATTCACTAACACTCTATTCTAAACATAGCAAGCTGTATTGACAGCTTCAGCCCAAAAGGTTAGTGGCAAACCAGAGTCAGCCAACATTGTCCTTGCGGCTTCAATCAGGGTCCTGTTCTTTCTCTCCACCACTCCATTTTGCTCTGGAGTTCTTTAAATGCTATATTGTCTTTTGATTCCCTTAGACAAATAGAATTCATCAAGAGTGTGATTCCTAAACTCTGTCCCATTATCACTTCTCACACACTTAACTGGAAGTGAATGCTGCTTTTCCACATGTAACACAAAATAGATGATACGTTGAGCAGCCTCATCCTTGGAATGCAGGAAGAAAGTCCATACATATCTTGAGTAATCATCCACAATTACCAGACAGTACTTTTTCTTTGCCATGCTCATTACTCTCACAGGACCAAAGAGATCCATGTGCAGTAATTGCAAGCAGGCAGAGGACTTAGGTTCTTCTATAGGAGGGAATGAAGCTTTGTGTTGCTTTCCTTTTAAGCAAGCTGGGCAGTTATCATCACACTTGAACTCCTTCAATGGCAAACCTCTCACTAAACCATGATGAATGAGCTGATTCATGTTCTTGAAATTCACATGACCCAGCCTTCTATGCCATAGTTCGGATTCTTGAGGAGAGGCTTTAGAGAACACACATGGATGGCCTTTTAGATCAATTTTCTTTGATAGATCTAAGCATATACTCTTCCAATCCTGTTGGCCTTCAGGAGAGTATACTCATCCAATATCTTGTCAATCTTGTGCAAAACTGTGGAAGACAGAATCCGACAGTTTTGACTTGTGAAAAGTGCAACATGCCCTTTATCACACATTTGAATGACACTCAAAAGATTGTATTTGAGGTTCTCCACATGGTTAACATCATCAAATCTTATCTCCCCATTTGAGACAAAACCATTCCCAATGATGTAACCTTTGGCATTATTTCCAGAAGAAACAAATCCCTTCTTCTTTTGGGAATAGTCATGAAGAAGAGAGCTGCTCCCTGTCATGTGCATGGATCCTCCACTGTCCACATACCAGATGCTTCTTTGGCATGATGAAGAACCCTGCATTTATCACAAACATTAGTTAGCCTTTGAGACCCAAACCTTTTTGGTTTTGGGTCTGTTTTCATCAACAGATGTTAAACTAACAGATTATGCATGATTAACAGCTTTTGAAGATGTAGATGGTGCTGAAAAGGATTCCTTGGATTTTGGCTTAGGTGTCCTTTTCAGTGGTTTAATCACAGAAACATCTAATTGGTTAACTCTCCCCAATAGATGTTGAACCATCATCACAAGTTGTGTCTGATTTGTTGAAAGAGTTTTTAACTCAGTTGACACATCAGTACTTGTAGATGATTTGTTCTTGTGATTCACTACATCCTTCTTTTGAAAAGACACAGACTTAGTCTGCCCCAATCGATGTTCGCAACTGTTTGTGTTGAAAAGTTTTCCTCCTTAGTGACTTTTTGAGATGAGCTTGGTTTCTCCACCATGAGATGATTGTGGTACACACTTGGTTTTGAAATTCATTTCATTTTATGCATTTCCTTCGTAATGATTTTCTCTTTATTGAATTTTTAAACCCTTGTTATACCAGCATTCATCAGTCAGATGATTGAACAAACCACATATTCACATGGCTTTCTTTTTAATCTTTTCTTGATCAACTGCTGAAGTTGATGAAACTACTGAAGATTTGTTCTTCAGTACTTTCTTCCTTTCAGTACTTTTGGGAAGTACTGAAGGATATTCAACAACTGAAGATTTCTTCTTCATTGATTTTCTATCAGTACTTTTTAGAATCCTGATAGATTCTTCAGCAGTTGTCAAGGAATGCTTGTTTTCCTCTGATTTAAAATGCTCGTCAGTGTTGTGTTTTGCCCTTCAGTACTTTGAGTACCTTGTGGAACAACACCTGAATTTCTCAGCCTCTTCTTGATCAGTGTTTCGAAGTAGTGGGATCATCAGTTATTTGATTAACTGAGATACTCACACTATCTTCATCCTCAGATTTTTAATTATCAGTTAAGGATGAAACACCTGATGATGTGGTTTGGGAATGACTCTCAACCTCAGATTGTACTTCTAACTGGGAGTAAAATCTGTGGGCGGTATGGTATGATTATACCCAATCCCAAACTTCATATTGGAAGCAGTTTTGCTTACTGAGAAGCATTTCAAATCCCTTGCAAGATGTTACCATCGTTCACAATCAACTTGGGTAGCTGCAAGTGTTTCTTTGAGATTTTTGTGATTTTCTAGAATGACCTCTACCTTAGCTTTTTCATCAGTAATTTGACACTTAAGTTTATAATCTCCTCATCCTTCTCCTTTTAAAACAGACTCAAACTCAACTTTTCTTTTGGAAATTGCTTTTTCTAGGTCAAGATTTTGATTATTAGAGCTACATTTGCTTCTCTAATAGAAACAAAAGCAGCTATGCATGATTCAGAACATAACTTGGCCTTAGCCTCAGAAGATACCTGTGGTACCTGTGATGATGAAGGATTGTCATCAGTAGATTCCAGGCCATTAAAGCAAGGTTTCCAAAAGGGTTTTCACCACCATGTTGACCACCAGCACCAGCAAATTGCTCAGAATAACCAGAGACATCATCTGGTAGGCTGCTCCAGTCAACAACCTCAGGGGTAAAAAGCTCTGATGAGATTGAGTTGAGATTGTTGATTTGTTTGAGATGGCTGAGGATCAGGTAGAGCATGTGGTGTTGAGCCATGGGTACAGAAACTTGACCAGACTGAGGCATGTAAAAGCATGGATAAGGATATGGCATGGGGCTTTGAGGGACAAAGTATGCAGGAGATGATTGATGTTGTGAATGATGATCAGAACTGGTAGGATGTTGCCCTTTGGATTGTGGATTATTGCTTGGAAAAGTCACAAAGGTGCAGATGAGGGTAGATCCAGATGATCTACACTCTCTAGCAAAATGTCCAAGTCTGTGGCACTTGTGACATCTCAACTTACTCTTGTCAAACCAACCTTGGTTTTGCCAGAGAGACCAGGAAATTTCCTACCTGTTCTTTTATAAAACTTTTGAGATCTGAATTTATCAATGCCATTTGGCTCAAATATCCATCTCTTCCAGATCATAATCAGCAATTCCTTTCAAATCATCCCATAAAACACAAATTATCAACATTAAAACCTGAGTTTCCCTCACTCCAACAAAAGCATGATTTCCACTGTTTGAAGAGAAATCAATATGCTCATCATATGAACTTTCACATGAAGCATATTCAGACTCATGACCAACAGAGCAGTATTACCTGGTACAAAGTCATCAGTGAGCTTTCCAGATGAAGATAGTTTCATTCTCTATTCTATCTCTCTCTCAAATGTTAAGAGTTTCCCATGAAGTTGGGTGAGAGATAGAGTATCCAGATTTGCACTAGAGCGTAGGACAATGGTGTAAGTGTCCCATCTCTCAGGCAGGGATCTGAGGAATCTGTTATTCATCTGGCTGTTTGTGTATTCATGTTGAACCATTTTAAGCTCAGAAATTAAACATAAAACCGCTCAAACTGTTGAGTCAGTGTCTCACCCTTCCTATGAGAGAATGTCTCATATTGCTGGGCAAGGATTTCTCTGTTGTTTGCTAAGACCTCATCAGTTCCTCCAAATTGTTCCTTCACAGCAACCCAGAGATCATAAGCAGTTTCATGATGCATGAGCCTAGAATAGATTTCATTAGGCAGTGCCATGGCCAGAATTCCATGGGCTTTAGCATCAATCTCAAACAGTTTTAAATCCTCATCAGAATATTGTTCCTTCTTTTTAGGAACCATCTCATTGGTTTCAGGATTACTCACCATAGGCTTGTATGGTCCATGAACCACAGACTTCCAATAACCTGAACTGTTAACAGATAGGTGATGGAGCATTCGGCGTTGCCATATGTTATACTCACTCCTAACATGCATTGGAGGCTTAGTTGAGGAGCCAGTATTGTGAGGATCATTCATTGAAGTAGTCATTTTCACTAATTCAATCGAATTCAATGAGATTAAATTGGTCTAGTTTGAAAACTCAACAACACAATTAGAAAACACAATTAAAATCTCAATTAGTTAACCGGAAGCAACAGAAAAACAATCTCTATAATCAATTCTTGCAAAAATGCTAATTCGATCAACCTTCGCTATCAGGAGCAGTTTCAATGATCAATTGTTAGATCGATCAATGATTAATCTTGCTCTGATACCATTTGATAGGATCGGATCAATTAGATTTGAATTATGCAGCGGATTATCACGAAATTATGATCGAATTCAAGCAAGTAAGTAATGAATATGCAAACACTCAATCACAATTATAGAGAGAATATTTCTGTTAAAGGAATGTTTTCATTCACGCGTAATGCTTCACTTCAATACAGCTAGGTCAACATCCCTTATATAGAGGAATGTGACGTCTGCTGATGTCACTTGATAGTGACATCTAACAGAATTTACAAAACAACTGAAATATGCAAACTACTGAGATGTTCTCAACAACTGATCACATCTCAGAGAATGCTAAGTACAAATACATGAAACTACTGACTTAAACTACTGAAACAATAAACACTGAAATGTAAAATTACAAGTACTGAAAAGTAAAACCATCACAACAACTGAAGTTAACAACTTCAGCTGTTGTGCCAACTGCTGATCACTCTGGTCTTCAGTGTTTGTCTTCAGCACTTCATCATCTCAGACTTTGTTCTTCAGTTATTTACTTTCACACTTTGTCTTCAGACCTTTGTAATCAGCTGATGTCTTCAGCTGTTGTGATCTTCTTCAGCAGTTGTAATGTCTGTGGGACTTAGAGGTTTTTCTGATCAGGCTCATTGGTTCTTTTGGTCCAACAACATGGAAGATCAAATGTCAGCCTTTACTGCTGGGAAGGACTCTAGGATCCAGAACCTGCTTTTACTTGAGAGTGAGGTGGGTAATTATAATAAACCACCAAAGCTCTTAACGTTAGATGAGTTTCCCACTGGAAACAACGTTTTGAGATCTACCTTAATGGAGTGGATCCAAATCTGTGGAAGCTATCGAGATTGGGTATAGTATGCCGGTGGGAGCAGATGGAGTAAAGCTTACTTTAGGAGGGATGACAGACGCGTAGAAAGTTAAGTATAATGCAGAGAAGAGAGTTTATGCATAAATTACACAGTCTATCCCTAAAGACATTTTCCACCAGTACTCAGAGAATAAACAGGCCAAGAACTATGGGATGAGCTGGAAAAGAGGTACGACGGGAATGCTTCGCTGAAGGCAATCAAGGCTAAGGAGTTAAAGAAGGAATTTGATAACTTCTCATCGATGGGAAATGAGAGTTTGGACGATGTCATAGATAGATTCTACCATCTAATGAGTGAACTGCATACACATGGGGTGCTACTACCATGGAAGAAAAAGTTACTAACTTTGCAGACGGATTGCCGGAAAAGTGGGCTTCATTCGTGTCTAACCTGAGACAGAATGAAATGCTGGCAAAAGCTGGATAACAATGACTTCATTCTAAACTTGCGAGAAGAAGCACTTAGGATGAAGTACAGAGCTCAGAA
The DNA here is from genome assembly GCA_025215565.1 of Flaveria ramosissima. Taxonomy (NCBI): domain Eukaryota; kingdom Viridiplantae; phylum Streptophyta; class Magnoliopsida; order Asterales; family Asteraceae; genus Flaveria; species Flaveria ramosissima. Next base: position 26,415,205 of record CM046040.1, on the reverse strand, counting down.
GTCTTCGTACACTCAGAATCCAGCTTTGTACAATGCCACGCCTCAAGCTAAGACATCTGGAGCACCTCTCCAGACTGCATTTGTGTCTAGCTCATTGGGTCCTTCACATGCTTCTACTTCAGGATCAGACACGTCGGGGTCTTCTTGTACCCACTATATTGGATCTGAAGCGAATGCTACTAGACTGAAGACCGAGAACCTTGGTAATGTGACTGTGGAAGTAGCTCGAGACACATGGATCTTTTGGCTGCAGTGGTTCATTCTTATGATGGACTTGTTGCTGGGAAGATTGGAAACTGCCATCTGGCAGACGAGGACTACGAGCAGGTGGACGAGATGGAGCTGGAGAGGATGGACATTATGTGGGCCTTAGCTAGTGCTGTCCGGAGAGCGAAGAAGTTTGTTAAAAAGACCGGACAGAACTTGGTAGCTACTAAGGATACCACATTTGCTTTTTGACAAGAGTAAGTGACCTGCTTTAACTGTGGAGAGAAGGGGCACTTCAAGAGAGAATGTGTTAAGCCAAAGAAGACGGGTAACGGGAATCCATTTTCATCCTTCACTCGTCAAGACAAGCAAGCTACTAGTTCTACTTCATCAAGCAAGGATCCAAAGCCTTGACTGCTCATGATGATGAAGGACAGGACTGGAGCTTTAGGTTTGTCTCTCCTGGGGAATCAAACGTTGCAAGTGTAGAAGACTTAGATGATGATTCCGCGAGTGAAGGAGATATTGTAGTTGAGATAGCGATGTCAAATAATGAAGAGACAACTGCAACTGAGGTCAGCTACAAGCCTAAAGAGGAGACTACCACAGCAAAGACAGAAAAGACAGAATCACCAAAACTAGAGACATCTGATGCTGCGTTGATGGCTAACTCTTCTGAACCTTCTCAGGTAAGTACCACTGACCAATGTTTAATAATCATACTTGTTCTGATTGTGATACTTTAGAGATAGCATAGATGAAAAATTTGCTAGGTTATTAGATCATAATGATAACTTAGTAAAAGATTTTCAACTGTGCACTGAGGCTAATAGAGTATTAAACAAAATGAGCATAGTTACAAAGAAAAGATAGACCTTTTGACTAAACAGCTTAGGGAAACCGAAGTAGTTGCATTTAACCAAGCTAATGACATTAGGTACTATCTAAACTCCCTAGAAGACACTAAGAAGCAAAAGGCAGTTCTAGAAGTAAAGTAAACTCATTAAAACAGAACTGCACAGTTGGACAAGTTCATCACACATTGTCCAACACTTAGTGAGAGAAAGAAACAACGGGGAGGGTTGGGTTACAAAGTGGTTCCACCACCACCTGAGACCTTGATGACACTAAGAGTAGACCAATAATAATAACCCCATCAGGATCATATGTGTCTACCCCTCTTGTTAGTGATCCAGATTCCATATGTTCATCGATTGAATCTGGAACCAAACAAGAGGCCACTTCAAAGGCAAAGGGTAAAATGCCTTGTGTTAATCTGGAAAAAGAATTCAAAAGGTTAATATTAAGTCAGGGTCAAAAGAGTCAAATCAGAACCTAAAAGACTTCTAATGTTATCTTTCACAAGTTTCAAGTCAAAACCAGTTAACCAAAAAGAAAGATGTTAAAAATGTTAAAACAATTAATTTGTTAAACAAGAGAAAACATCAAAAGAACCAGAGTCAAAACCTAACTAAGTGATGTTACTAGAGTGTCCACACTTCTCCACAAGAAAGTTTAATCATAAAGTTGATAGCAGGTCGTGCTACAACTGTGGAGAATTGTGACAATTGCTTCCTATTGTCCTTACTATCAGACACCTAAGAAGAAGATTGAACTTCTGTTCAAGCCTAGGTCTTCTAAGAGGAGTTCTTTAACTCCACCTAAAAGAACTAGTGAACCTAAAGTTCAACCCATTAGCCATCGACTGTTTATCACAAACAGCTTTGCACAAATCTGGATTATGGAAAGAGAAGTCATCCTCTGTGCTGATAATGATGACAGAAGGAACTAAGCTACCCTCAACCCTCTAAGGGTCAATGGGTTGAATTCATGATGTGTGATGTCTCTGGGAAAACCAAGCCAGTAAAGGCTTGGGTTCCTAACCTAAACTAATTTTTCATTGTATGTGCAGGGGTTCGCTACAGTGCTGAAACAAACACGTGGATTGTAGACAGCGGAGCATCCAGGCACATGACAGGAAACAGGGCTCTTTTATCAAACGTCAAGCAAATAAAAGGTGGGCATGTTTCGTTTGCTGGAAACAAGGGAGGCTATATCACAGCTCAGGGAGAAGTGGGAAATCAGAAAGTTAGTTTGATAAGGTGAACTACGTTCAACAACTTCAAAACAACTTACTTCTGTTTCCCAATCTGTGTGATAGGGATTTAAAGTCATATTCGACAATAAGAAGTGTTACGTGCTAAAGAAAGACTACGTGATCCGGAGGACCAAGTTCTGATGACAGCTTCAAGATATAAAGACCTTTATGTTTTGGATCTGTCAACAGCTGCTACAATGGATCATGAGGTTCAGTGCTTCTCTCTCAAAAGCCACTGAGAAGGACTCCATCTCCTGGCATAGGAGAATGGGACACATTAATCAAAGGAAGATGAATCACTTGATCCAGAAGGATCTCGTGAGAGGAGTCAACGTCAAGAATTTCCAACTTCCTGATTTTTGTGTAGCTTGCAAGAAAGGCAAACAGACGAAGAAGTCTCATAAGGAAAAGAAAGTTCATTCAATAGAACTTCCTCTTGAACTTCTTCACATGGATCTGTTTGGTCCAGTCAGTACAAAGAGCATTGCAGGCGACTTGTACAGTTTTGTGGTTACTGATGACTACTCAAGGTTCTCTTGGGTAATGTTTCTGAAGTCTAAATCAGCAGAAACATTTGAGTCATTCAAGGAGTTAGTAACCACAATGGAATCTCTCTACAAGCTGAAGGTGAGACAAGTACGCTCAGACAACGGGACTGAATTCAAGAACCAGTGGATGGAGGCTTACTGCAAGGAAAGGGAACTGTGCATCAATTCACTTCTGCCTACACGCCTCAGATGAATGGCGTTGCTGAGAGAAAGAACAGAAGCTTGATAGAGACAGCACAGACAATGCTGGCTGACTCGAAACTGCCTATCCAATTCTGGAATGAGGCAGAGTAGCTAATGCATGTTATACACTGAATCGAGTTCTGATAGTCAAGCGCCACGGAAAGACATGTTACGAGCTACTACAAAGACGCAAACCGAATTTGGAGTATCTTGAACCATTTGGCGCGCCGTGCACACTTCTGAAGAAGACGCAAGAAGGTAAATTCAGCGAGAAGGCTGATGAAGGAATCTTCCTAGGATACAACATACCGAACAAGAGAGTTACAACAACTCAACGGTCTAGTAGAAGTGTGGTGTAATGTTGATGTTCAGAGATATACCCACCCACCTACTGGCAAAGGACCCGCCTACTTTTTCGACTATGATGGATTCTTCAAGTCCTTCAACATCCCTATCTCTCCTTCGGATGATGAGTTAGCTACTCGGATGATGTATGATATCCTGAATACACCATCTCATGATTCAACATCATCTAGCTCACAGGGAGAATCACCTACTCAGTCAGGGTGAGTAGTCGACGACAGTGATTCCTCCTCTGAAGATGAAGCTGAAGAAGATGACCAGAACAGTCAGGAGGAACAGGTTCCAGTTCCTGAAAGTCCACAAGCATCTACCAGTGATGCACCTTCGACTTCGGAACCTCAAACTCCAACTACCTCAGATGCAGAACCAAATGTTCATAATCTTGGCTCTGAGGTAGCTGTTCCTACTACTCCAGGATCACGACTAAACGTCTATCATCCCCTAGACAATGTCATTGGGGATGTCAGATCAGGAGTACAAACCCGAAATCAGCTATACTCAGCTGATTACGCCTCGGTTATGGAGAAGGGATACATTCATGATGGTGCTTATCGGTGTTTTGTCTCGTAGTTTGAGCCAAAATATGTCAGTGATGCACTAAATGATGAGGCGTGGGTGAGTGCCATGCAAGAGGAACTTCTTCAGTTCAAGAAGTTAGGTGTATGGACTCTGGTTGATAGACCTAAAGGTGCTAAGGTCATTGGCACCAAATGGGTCTTGAAATGCAAGAAAGATGACCAAGGGGTCATTATCAGGAACAAGGCTCGACTGGTGGTTCAAGGATTTCGCCAAGTCGAGGGAATTGACTACAATGAAGTGTTTGCACCCGTGGCAAGGATGGAAGCCATTCGTATCTTCCTTGCCTATGCATCGTACATGAAGATTAAAGTCTACCAATTAGATGTGAAGAGTGCATTCCTTCATGGGGAAATCAGAGAAACAGTCTATGTCAGTCAACCCGAGGGATTTGAAGATCCTTATCATCGGGATAGAGTTTACAAACTCGACAAGGCTTTATACGGGCTTCATCAAGCTCCAAGAGCCTGGTATGAGAAACTCTCGACTCATCTTGTGAAACACGGCTTTCGCAGGGGAGTCATTGACTGCACGCTGTTCATCAAAGAAAAAGATGGAGACCTACTGCTCGTACAGATCTATGTCGATGACATAATCTTCGGTTCAAAGAACGAAGAGTTATGCAAAGAGTTTGAAGCAGTTAGTTAGAAGAAAGAGTTTGAGATGAGTGCTATGGGGGAGATGAAGTTCTTTCTCGGGTTACAGGTGGATCAGACACCAAATGGGATCTTTCTACATCAGACCAAGTATGTAGGAGACATTCTCAGTCGTTTTGACATGGAGAATGCTTCTGCTGCTGGGACTCCACTTGCTACGAATCATGATATAGCACCTGATGAAAATGGGGATCTAGTGGACGCCACAATGTACCGAGGAATGATTGGATCCCTCATGTACCTCACTGCCTCAAGACCTGATATCATGTATGCTACATGTTTATGTTCTAGATATCAGGCTAAGCCTAAGGTGAACCATCTGATCGGGGTCAAGAGGATATTTCGTTATCTGAAGGGTACACCCACACTTGGGTTGTGGTATCCTCATGATGATGATTTGAGCTCACAGCGTATAGTGACTCGGATTACGGGGGCTGCAAGATGAACTACAAGTCTACATCAGCAGGGTGTCAATTCTTTGGGAGGAGATTAGTTACCTGGCAGTGTAAGAAGCAGACATCGGTTGCATTGTCAACCTGTGAAGCCGAATACGTTGCTACTGCAAGTTGCTGTTCACAAAACATCTGGATTCAACAGCAAATGCGGGATTATGGTTTAAAGTTTTCTTAACTCCTATTTTTGTTGATAACTCTGCTGCAATTGCAGTAACTAAAAATCCGGTCCAACATCCAAGACCAAACATATCGGTATTAAATACCATTTCATAAGAGACTGTTTTGAAAAGAACTTAATTGATGTGGTAAAAATTAATACTGATTTTCAACGCGCTGACCTCTATACTAAAGCCTTTGATAAACCACGTTTTCAATATTTGCTAGAGGTCAACGGCGTTAAAAAGAAAAGTGATGTTATTCCTGATGATGATCATGTGTAGTCTGATGTAAGTTAGTTAATTTTCCTTTTATTTTATTTTATTTTCTTTATTTAGTTTAGTCTGTTTATATTAAACTCATGTTATCTAGCTGTTTATTAAAATCCTAAAATAATTAAACCAGTTATGATTTTAGTATTTTAGGGGGAGAATAAGTCAGCCAGTAACATTAAAAAAACGTGGGGAGAAGGAGTGGAAAGCTGATATAAGGTAGATCGTATCTGTGATACCGATTCAAACCTTTGGAAAATGATAGTACACATGAACAAATCAAGAGAGGACTTTAAAATTTAATTTAGAAAAGATGCAAAAATTCAAAGTATAAGTCTGTGTAGTCTAAGCAATATAAAAGGGAAGATGATAGAAAAACTGGTAACTACTAAGGTAACACAAAGAGAGTAGACCTAGAGGTTGCTAGACCACAAATGATATGTCGGTAGATTCAACACAATAGATGATTAGACCTGACTGGTGATCTCTAGATCAAACTAAGTTGTTCAACTGACTGTGGGCTTCCATTTTATCACTGGTTAACACAATCAACAATATTCCAATAAGGGGTAATGAGCATGTAAATGCCACGAATGTGTGCGGATGACCATAAATAGAGCAAAGCACGAAAAAAATGAAAGACAAATGCTATCAAGCTAATAATTTATGTTGTTGGTGCATTCTGTGCAAAATAAAATTAAGCTGCTCTAACAAGGAGATAGGTTGTGTGCCTCTCTGCTGTGCGATGGCACTGACCTGAGGATAAGCATAACCTAGATATTCTAGAATTCATTGTTGTTTGCCGCCTCTCTGCTGTGCGATGGCACTGACCTGAGGATTGGCTTCTCTTTGAAAGCTCTAAGAATAGTCTCTTCTTGTAAAAATACCCGTAGACCGCTCAAAAGCTCCTGGGGAATGTTGATTACCATATAAGTGTGGGATCCACAAATGTTAGTTGAAATAATTAAACCTAACACTATCACCAGTTTGTGTCAAAAGTCTATGTATGGATTTAACAGGACAAACATATTGACAATCATTGTGGCTGCAATTCTTGAAAGTTCAAATCAATGTGGGAATCTAATAGTTCCAGTGTGATTTCCTAAATTTGCTAACGACTCTGGATGAAAACCAAGAATTGAGCATCAAAAGGTTTTGATGATAAGTCCCAAATGATTTGACTTGCCTGTATGATTCCAAAATTGAATTGGTCCAGGTGTGGTCAATCTAAGTTGAAGCTGCCTATTCCGGAACCAAATCCAGTAGATTTCTATCTTAGGATTTATCTCTCACAAAAAGCCAAAAACAAGTTTAATTTTTGTACTTTAGTTTAGTTTTTCTAATTTATTTAGTCATCTTAGTTTGATTGTTTGTCGGACTACATCATGAAAATCAGTAAGGGATCAACTCAACTAAAAGGGTCATGTCTGAGATGACCACATGTGTTTTTCAAAGTTTAAAAGAGTCACGTCTGAGGTGACAAAGTGTTTAAAAGAGTCACGTCTGAGGTGACTAAATTGTGTAAAAGGATCACGTCTGAGGTGATCAAAAGGTTTTCAAGATAAAATGATCATGTCTGAGATGATCACATGCTCAAAATGTTAATTTAAATAGTTAAAAGGGTTTTAAATGTAAAATGCTCAAAATGGCAGAAAATTCATAAGCCTAACCCATTCGCACGATTGGACCATAAGTATGGACCAACCATGCGAATGGGTCCCATTCGCACGACTGGACATGAGATTGAGCCATTCACCCGAATGGCTTATCAGACTGATCCATTCGACCGAATGGAAGGGTGCGAATGAGTCAGTCGATCGACTGAGACTCAGTCGGTTAACTGAAGGTGCGAATGAAAGAGCACGAATGAGTCAGTCAACCGACTGAACCTCAGTCGGCCAACTGAATGCGACTGACTGGGCCAATCGCACGATTGAGCCTCAGTCCCCCGAATGAACTGAGCGAATGAGGCCAGTCGGCCGATTGAACTCAGCTTCAGTATTTAAAAGGGCCACGGTCGATCGCATTTCACTCATCACCCTCAATCGCTCCTAAATCGCTCTTCGTACCGTTACTCTGCCAAAATTTCTCTAGACCTTGTTTTCACATAGTTATTGATCTTCTGACATTCGTCGACGTTTATACAGGTAGATTGCAGGGAAATCTCACCAAATATGAAGAATGGAACCCTAATTTTATGATGTTCGAGTGAAAACAAGAAACGGACTGTACATGACCTAATAACCAACCTAAACTTAGCAAAATGTTAAAATTAAGTTTAATAGGTTATTAGTGACGAGATGGCGAGTCTATTGAACCAGTAACCAATGTTAAATACTTTTTTTAGGCGACTGAGCAGTGGGACAGGCGACTGGTCGTCCGGATGAACTCCAATCGCACGATTGAATCTTGCGATTGGGTCAATCGGCCGAATGAACCATGCGAATGAGCTCAGTCGGCCGACTGAACCAATCGCAGACTCAGTCAGCAGATTGAACTCAGTCGCATGTCTCATTCACCCGAATGAGCTCAGTCGCATGAAAGGACAACCGACTGACTTCAGTCGCATGATTCATTCGCACGAATGAATCAGAATGAATTTAAACTATACACTTAGAACTGAACTTTGATATATTATTTACTAATGGTTCTGTGTCTTGTGTTTCAAGCAAATGGCTGATAGATGGTCCATTAATCCAAAGCACAACATATGTGCTCATTTTGGATCATACTACTCGGAACGGGGCCGAGTTTACAGAGATTATTGCGTTCCTTAGACGCTCTCGGATACATAAGGCCATTTCACACCGTGCACGCCTACAGGTCATTACACCAGGCATTCAGGGAGAATGCCTCCGTTGATCGTTCTCGTGAGCCTTACAGTATACGGAGCTCCATTCATGGTAATGATATTGAGGTTACAGCTGCTGATATCCAGAGAGTTCTTGAGTTTGGGGACGATACTGATCACCCCACCAGATTACATCCACTTACTGTTAGAGGCTGCTTTCTCAGGATTAAGTACGCTGGGGACATAAACTCAGGTGTGCTCAACAAGAGCAACCTATGCCCCCAGTATAAGTACTTGGCGGATGTGATCCTGAAGTGTATTGCTTCAAGAGGGGTGGGTTCGATGACCTATCAGACCAGATTCAGAATGCCTACGTGGCACTGGTGCTGAACCACCCTTTCAGCTTCTCGAGCATGATCTTTCATATTTGGTGGAGAATCTGGAGGCTAAGGGGAAGGAGGGTTTTTGTATGTACCCTAGGTTTCTGCAGCTGATCTTCAACGAGAAGCTGCCGTTACTTCCCAAGGAGAGCCATGATGCTGTGGCACTTGAGATTATGGATGACACGACCTTGGGTCGTATGAGAGTGTATAGGGGCAAGCAGGTAAAGCCCCAGGTGAAGAGGTTGATCGGCCATTTGGCCAATGAGAGATATGTGGCGCCAGGGAGAAGAAAGTGGCGTCATGATGATAGTGATTCAGACGACGAGAGGCTATTGCTCCCAGAGCATGATTCCGATGATGACGACAGTGGGGACGCTGGGGATGATATGCCTACTCCACCGAGAGGCACAACTTCCGATGTTATACCTCCAGTGTCTGCCCCAGTTGGTGACATAGCCGAGTCTGCTGGTTTCCATCAGGACTTTGTTCCTGGTGAGGAGGAAGAGGAGTCGGACGAGGAGCCCTTGAAAAGAACTGTGGGAAGCAAGGTTGTTCCCACAGAGTATGGGCTAAGGGCGGTTGGTGAACTCCCAAGAGATTCAGGAGAGACAGCTGCTGATCCTAGTTATGCACCGGAGTCAGCCAGCCGTGTTGTAGGGGGAGCATCCACCTCGACGGGAACGAGGAGGAAAAGGATGGCTCAGCCCCACGGGCAAAAGAAGAAGAAGAGACGATTGACCTTCGTTACCACCACAACCACTACCGCTACCACCACCACTACCACTTCCACAGCCACACCATCCACCACCACAGCCACCACAGCTACCACTACTACCTCCACACCTCCCATCACTGTACAGATGCCATCTACCACCATATATTTCACTCCCACATCACCTCCACCATCTCACCAACCCAGCCCCATCTTCACTACAGCCACCACCACCACCACTACCCACCAAGCAGGACCCTCAGCCCATCCCTCTCATACATATGGATCACCTCTACCTCCAATTGGGGTAGAGGAACAGCTTTCTGCGCTCAACAGGATGGTGATGCGCTTATTAGCTGCTGATGAGGAGAAGTCGGCTCAGATCCGCCAGCTGGCTGACCTTACTGCTGCACAGTCTCAGCAGATCTCAGAGCAGGCTCGAGTGATTGAGGAGCAGGCCCAACAAATGGCTGCTCAGAGCCATGAGATAGCCCAACTCCAGGAGCAAAGTGTAACATCTACCAAGAAGATAGAGGAGTTGGAGGAGGCTAAAAGACTATCATGCTAAAGCTAAGGGTTCTAAGGCTGAGCCTGAAGATTAAGGAGGGAGACGGAGATGATGGTGATGATGATGATGAGGATGACGATGAGGATGATGAACATGAGACTGAGGAGGATGAGGGGACTGAAGAAGAAAGGACAGAGGAGAAGGATGAAGATGATGATGCAGAAGGAGGAGATGCAGCTGCATCGGCCTCTGCTCAAGGTCAGGAGAGGAGATCCAAGAATAGACAAGACCAACCAGCTTCCTCCTCTGCTCCACCAAGTGATGACCCGATGATCCAGGACAAAAGTAAAGATTAGATGTCTATGTATTTAATTGCTTTTGTATTTGAATCATGTATTTAAACCTATGTATTCAATGTTTATATTAAGTTTAATGCATTTCTGTTTTGATTAATTACTAATGGTTGATGTGTTGAATGTTTAAATCAAACAGATCCAAATTACCAAAGGGATGAGTTTGATGTTGCTCCCCTTCAGCAGGTCAAGACTCAGTTGACTATGATTCTTGATCTGCAAGGGATCGTAAGGAGGTCGGTGAGTTATACCCCTGAAGAAGGGGAAATAATTCACGATCTATCAAACGAGAAACTAGCATAGATCTTCAACCTCAATCCTGATGAGATTGTGAAGGATGCTCCGACGTGCGAATCGACCAGTGACGAAGAGCTCAACGATGTTGATGAAATAGAGATTGAAGATGTCACGACAGAGCACTACCCTCAGTATGCTGACAATGAGGGAAATGTGGTCCCCAATCTGGGTGAATCCCTTGTTAGCGATACTTTTGAGGTGTTAGAAAAGATGGAGCAAGAATCAGAGAAAGCAGAGGGAACGGCCCAAGCCTCAAATGATGATGTCGATATCCGAAAGGCTGAGTGGGCTGCGTGTTTTGAAGAAGTTAGAGCCCAACGTGTTGCACCTAAACAGGATGCCTACACCAAACTCTACCGAGTCAAGAAACATCATAAGGTGTCGGGCAGGATCATAGCGTGGGCGTATTTTGAGGACCTTAACGTATATGCAGTTAAGAGGGAAAAGGGCATAGAGTACTTCAGATTCCCACATGATCTGAAGACTCTACCAGGTTTTGAGCTCAACCAGCTGGCCAAACTAAAGCTTTTGTATGCTGACCCGAGAAAGATGTCAGGCTGGTTTGAGGCTGCCCTAAGGAAGGAATACCACACCAGGTGGGTTAACTTCAGACCCCAACAGCCTACAAGGTATATCAGAAGATCTGAGGTTGATGCCATTACTGGAAAGCCAAAGATAGTGTTGAAGTGGAGTCCTCCGCGCACAATGTCAAGAATCCCGCTCAGGGAAATGCCACAGGACTTCACTCCACACTTTAAGTGGTGGTACTACGATTGGAGGACAGGAGAAGCGGTCATAGTCCTAAACAAAGAGGGCCAAATGGATACTATCAGGGTATTCGACCCAATGTGGCTTACCAACTTGTCAGCTAATGATGTCTATACTTTATACAAGTGGCCACTGTTCTATGATACGCAGGATATTGTACAAGCCCTCCAGTTCCAGAACGTCATAAGACTCTGCTTCGCGTTTGAGATTCACGCGGGAGTCACAAAAGAGGACAAGTACAAGAAATATGAGGAGGTGATGCAGAGAAAACAAGACATTAGAGAGATCTAGGTCCAGGGGGGAGTTTGTTGATACATGTATGTCCCTAGATCATGATTTGAATGTAATAGATTGTTTGTCTGATTATGATGTAATGTTTGGAAAGATTAATGAAATGATATTGATTGTTTGTGATTTATAATGTCTAATATTTCATTAATAAGTCGATATTGAATTGGTTAATTAGGTTTGTGGTTGTTTGAATGGTTACACATAATGTTATATTAATTAATACATTCAAACTTAACACAATGAAGTTCTCATGCGAATGGCCCATGCGAATGGACCATACGCATGAATAACTTCATACGATTGACTCAGTCGCACGACTGAACCAGGAGACTGGATCAGTCGTATGACTGTAACATAAGATTGGCTCAGTCGCACGACTGAACACTCAGTCGTGCGGATGAATCAACCGCATGGTTCAATCGCACGACTGAACCATACTTATGGTTCAGTCGCCGCCGAATGAACAATACTAACCTATAAATACAACCCAATTCGTGGAAAAACGTAAGCATTCATTCTATTTCGACTCCAGATGTACCCTAGCCGTCCAGAAGCCTCCCAATTCGTTCTCCAAGTTCATAGAACACATTAGATCGATTCTCAATCGATTCTTAACGTTAGATTCAATACTTTATTGATTCTTCGTGTGTTCTCACTGATTGGATCGCCAATCAAATAGGATCCGCACTATTTGATCTGGTTTACACGCTAATCACTCGGTATTTCATTCAAATACCAGGTCCTAACATTGGATCTGAAGCAAATGCTACTAGACTAAAGACCGATAACCTAGGAAACGTGACCGTGGAAGTAGCTCGAGAGCACATGGATCTCTTGGCAGCAGTGGTTCATTCCTATGATGGACTTGTTGCTGGGAAAATTGGAAACTGCCATCTGGCAGATGAGGACTACGAGCAGGTAGATGAAATGGAACTGGAGAGGATGGACATTATGTGGGCCTTAGCAAGTGCTGTCCGGAGGGCTAAGAAGTTTGTGAAAAAGACCTGACAGAACTTTGTTGCTACTAAGGACACTACATTTGGTTTTGACAAGAGCAAGGTGACCTGCTTCAACTGTGGAGAAAAGGGGCACTTCAAAAGAGAATGTGTGAAGCCAAAGAAGACTGGGAACGGGAATCCATTCTCGTCCTTCACTCGTCAAGACAAGAAAGCTAGCAGTTCTACTTCATCAAGCAAGGATCCAAAAGCCTTGACTGCCCATGATGATGAAGGATAGGACTGGAGCTTTTGGTTTGTCTCTCCAGGGGAATCCAATATTGCAAGCGTAGAAGACTTAGATGATGATTCCGCGAGTGAAGGAGATATTGCAGTTGAGATAGCGATGTCAAATAGTGATGAGACAACTGCAACGGAGGTCAGCTCCAAGCCTGAAGAAGGGACATCCACAGCAAAGACAGAATCACCAGAACCAGAGACATCTGATGTTGCGTTGATGGCTAATTTATCAGAATCTTCTCAGGTAAGTACCACTGACCAACTTTTTCAAAATCATGCTTGTTCTGATTGTAATACATTTAGAGAAAGCATAGATCAGAAATTTGCTAGGTTATTATATCATAATGATAACTTAGTAAAGGATTTGCAACTGTGCACTGAGGCTAATAGAGTTTTAAAACAAAATGAGCATAGTTACAAAGAAAAGATAGACCTTTTGACTAAACAGCTTAGGGAAACTAAAGTAGTAGCATTTAACCAAGCTAATGACATTAGGTACTATCTTAACTCCCTAGAAGACACTAAGAAGCAAAAGGCAGTTCTAGAAGTAGAAGTCAACTCTTTAAAGCAAAAACTGCACAGTTGGACAAGTTCATCACATATTGTCCAACACTTAGTGAGAGAACATAACAACGGGGAGGGTTTGGGTTATAAAGTGGTTCCACCACCACCTGAGACCTTGATGAACACTAAGAGTAGACCAATAAATAACAATCCCATCAAGGATCATGTGGTGTCTACTCCTCTTGTTAGTGATCCAGATTCCTCATGTTCTTCAATTGAATCAGGAACAAAACAAAAGGAGACCACTTCAAAGGCAAAGGGTAAAATGCCTTGTGTTAAACTGGAAAAGGAATTTGAAAAGGTTAATATAAAGTCAGGGTCAAACAAAGTCAAATCTGAACCTAAAAAGACTGTTAATGTTAATCTTTCACAAGTCTCAGGTCAAAAACCAGTTAACCAAAAAGGAAAAGATGTCAAAAGTGTTAAAACAATTAATTTTGTTAAACAAGAGAAAACATCAAAAGAAACAGAGTCAAAACCCAAACTAAGTAGTGTCACTAGGGTGTCACACACATCTCCACTATGAAAGTTTAATCATAAAGTTGATAGCAGGCCCTGCTACAACTGTGGAGAGTGTGGACACATTGCTTCCTTTTGTCCTTACTATTAGACACCTAGGAAGAAGATTGAACTTCAGGATTCAAAACCTAGGTCTTCTAAGAGGAGTTCTTTAACTCCACCTAGAAGAACTAGTGAACCCAAAGTTCAACCCATTAGCCAGTTGACTGTTTATCACAAACATGCATTACACAAATCTGGCTTATGGAAAGAAAAGTCATCCTGCGTGTCTGGTAATGAAGACAAGAAGGCACCTGAGCTACCCTCACCCTCTAAGGGTCAATGGGTTGAATTCATGATGTGTGATGCCTCTGGGAAACCCAAGCCAGTAAAGGCTTGGGTTCCTAACCTAAACTAATGTTTAACATTGTATGTGCAGGGTGTTCGCTACAGTGCTGAAACCAACACGTGGATTGTAGACAGCGGAGCATCCAGGCACATGACAGGAAACAGGGCTCTTTTATCAAACGTCAAACAAATAAAAGGAGGGCATGTTTCATTTGCTGGTAACAAAGGAGGCTATATCACAGCTCAGGGAGAGGTTGGAAATCAGAAAGTTAAGTTTGATAAGGTGAACTATGTTCAACAACTTCAAACAACTTACTTTCTGTTTCCCAAATATGTGACAAAGGATTAAAGTCATATTCGACAACAAGAAGTGTTACGTCCTAAAGAAAGACTACATGATTCCGAGAGGACCAAGTTTTGATGACAGCTTTAAGATATAAAGACCTTTATGTTTTGGATCTCTCAACGGCTTCTACAACGGATCATGAAGTTCAGTGCTTTCTATCAAAAGCTACTGAGAAGGACTCCATCTCCTGGCATAGGAGAATGGGACACATTAATCAACGGAAGATGAATCACTTGATCCAGAAGGATCTCGTGAGAGGAGTTAACGTCAAAAATTTCCAAC